>CM054162.1:39408225-39424410 GCA_028751875.1 Rapana venosa
CCCTGTATGCTTTAGGTGTTCTGCGGAGCTGTTTTTGTGGTTTGTGGTTTATCTGCTTTTGTGAAATTAAAAAAAAATAAAGATGGGAAAAATTTTTGTCTGTGATGTTGTAGATGGTTGTGGACTGTCTTTACCTGCTGAGTGCTGTGGTTTAGAATGGTGACTGGTGTGTCATGTGTTTTCTGCCGTCTGTTATCCATGTTTGTCGAAGCATATTTGATAGACCCCTCTATTCTCACAGGGCTACCAACCTGTCCTTAGTGTTGAAAATTAGGCCTATGTTTTTTTTTACCAGTCATGCCATAGCGTGACATGGTCTGTGCCATCAATAAAGACATGCCTAGTGAGAAAGGTTTCTGTCCCAAATCAATATAGACTTTCCCATAGTGAGACAGGTCTGTGCCATCAATATAGACATGCATAGTGAGACATGGTCTGTGCATCAATATAGATATGCCATAGTGAGACATGGATTGTGCATCAATATGAATTCCATGTGAGACAATGGTCTGTGCCATTATATTAGACTTGCCATAGTGAGACTGGTCTGTGCACCCAATATAAACATGCCATAGTGAGGACATGGTCTGTGCCATCACATTAGGTATGCCATAGTGAGAATGGTTTTTTCTTTTGTACCACTTTAAGTCAGGGCAGATTTCTCTCCGTCAAATTCGGAATGCTCCCTTGGGGAGCGCTTTGCTCAAGAGCAGTCCCACCCCTTATTTTCTTTTTTTTTCCCTGTCTGTATCTGTATCTGTTTCCTAATCACGGGGCTTTTTTCTACAGACTTTTCCCAGGGACAACTCTTTGTTGCCATGGGTTTTTTTTGTGCGTTAAATAATTATGTGAAAAACAATGAGACTCAGTTTATCGTCTCATCCGTAAGATAGCCCCCAAACTAAAACTCATGGTCTAATGGATGGGGAAAAGTTTTGGGCCAAAACGGGATTCGAACAACCAACATTTCCGATGCAGCCCTTTTGACTTTTTGCTTTCTAGGTAGGGCATTACCTCTAGACCATGACCACTTCATAAACTGTGAGAAAGGGGAAATGAGAGGTAACAATGAAAGGGCCCAGTGTAGTTTGTTTTTCTATGGTAAAAACAGAAGGAAACTGCTTAAAAAAGCTGAATTGCAATGTGACATTCCACTGCAATGATTTACAATAATAAATCTTTATTTTCAAAAAAAAAAACATGAACTATTCAGTCAATTAGAAAAAAAGTAAAGCAATAATATGTAAATATTGTCATCCAAAAATTAACACCAATCAGTAGCTCATTTGGGAAAGAAAGCTTTCCCCCCCCCACTGTTAAATAAAAACAATGAAATGTATTCAATTAGGGATCTTATACTACAAGCATGCAAGAAATGGAAATTTTGCCAAGCATTCTCTCCTCTCTCTCTCTTCTCTCTCTCTCTCTCTTCTTTTCGGAGTGGCTTCCCTTGCTTGGTACAGCAAGACGGGGGGGGGGGCTTCGAAAGTGAGAAAGAAATTTGCTGTATTTCTGCCAGAAGGCCCTCCAGTATGCCGTCACAGGACTACCATCTTCTCTCGAACAGTTTGAACACCTTTCTGCAGGAAATGTCTCTCACGTCGTTTTAAAATCGACGGCAGAGAAAACCAAACCATAATCGTGCTGCCTGTCACCAGCCACCAGCTTCAGCAAACACAGCCAGTGTGACGTGTTGTGTACCGCAGGAAAGGGGCAGCGCAAATTGCCGGGGAAAAAAGGAGGGGGGGGACACACAAGGTCAGTTTAATGAAGAAACATCGTATGAACCCTTTTCCCCCTTCAAAATTGTTTCTCCCGACACCCCGAAGTTTATTTTATAACACAGAAAATGAAACTGCTATGGACACATTCAAAGATGGACGCCCCCCCTGACACTTTCCCCCGTGCTGTTGAATTCGCACGTGCAACAGGGCCCAGCCGTCTCCTCTTGTCAAGTTGTGTGATGTTGACCGTGTCGTAACAGTGCAGCCACACAATTGACGTGGGAGATGGAAGTGACGATTGACAATCCAATCCAATCCAATCATCCCTTGGTCGGACAACCGTTGGGTACCGCACGGACGCTGCAAGGTGGACCCCAAAAGGTTCTGTCCTGGGCTGTTTTCGGAGGCTTGGTACAGTGAGGCCGGCCCACTCCTTGATGTTGGATATCCAGCTTTTACGTGGTCGTCCCTGCCTCTTGCCCCTTCCACTATTCCTGCAGGACGTCTTTGCAGGTGTTTATGCCTTGTTGTGTGGGCCAAACCACTTCAGTTTCCCCCTTTTTGACTGTATCTAGAAATGGTTCTTGTTTGCAAGCCAGTGCCTCGATCTACTGCCAGACGTAGGCATTGGTTTTGCGGTCTCGTGGGTGATGTTCAGGATCCGCCTGAGGCACTTCATCTCAAAGGCTTGAATGCGACGTTCTAAATCGGCAGTAAGTGTCCATGCTTCACAGCTGTTACAAGGCAATGGATGTGATGAGTGCCTTGTAGAGTCTGACCTTAGTGTGGGTTTGAGTTGTGGTTTCTCCACACTTTCGCCAGCTTAGTCATGGAGGAGGTGCACGCAAGTCTGATCTTCACCTCTTGTGGCTGTGCCTTCTTTGGTGATGACTGCTCCAAGGTACTTGAAAGTTTCCACCTCCTTTAGTGTCTCGCCACTCATCTTGATGATGGTGGGAGTGGTCGGTGTGGTACTTTTTCATAGGTCTTGCTCTTTTCCGTGTGATCTCCATACGTGGGCTTGGCTGTG
This sequence comes from Rapana venosa, assembly GCA_028751875.1. Taxonomy (NCBI): domain Eukaryota; kingdom Metazoa; phylum Mollusca; class Gastropoda; order Neogastropoda; family Muricidae; genus Rapana; species Rapana venosa. Next base: position 39,410,980 of record CM054162.1, read on the forward strand.
TTTCCAGTCTGGTGGTGAGATCTGGAGTTCTTCTTCACTGCGGCCATGAGATCAATATCGTCTGCAAATCGAAGATTGCAGACTGGCCTTCCTCCTATTGTGATTGTGGTCTTGAAGCCAAGGAGGGCCCCCTGCATGATGTTCTCCAGGAAACGTTGAAAAGAACGGGGGGTAGCGGGCAGCCTTGTCGAACTCCAACTGAAGCCCGGGAAAGAACTCCCCGATTTCTCCACCCATGAGGACTGACTGTGGAAGCTGTCTTTACAGGCCTGGATGATTGAATCAGGCCCTCGTCGAAGCTATAGTCTTCATGACTTGCCACAGAGCTTCTTGCACATCGATCGAAGGCCTTCTTGAAGTAATGAAGTTGTTGTAGAGCTGTAGTGATGTTGGAGATGCTTCTCTATGGCATTCTGATGTTGAAGATCTGTTCGACAGTGCTTCGACTGGTCTGAATCTGCTGTTCTTCTGATGGATTTCTTCTGCTTTTTGGTTTCAGTCTGTTCAAGGCAATGCGTAGCATAAACTTTGTTGGATGGCTTATCGGACTGATTGATCTGTTTTTGGCACTTTTCAGGTCTCCCTTTTTGGAAGTGGAACTATCATGGTTTGGGGTCCACTGTTCAGGCCACTCTTTGCTGGTCCAGATGCGTTGGCAGATGATTGTTAATGCCTTGTATCTCTGGGCCCCCGTCTTGATGAGCTCAGCCGGGATGTGTCAATCCCTGGTGATTGGGCCTCCTTTCAGGGATCTTACTGCTTCTTCTACTCTTCCTCCAGCACCTGTGTGCTTTCAGGATTGATGGTCTGGGATCTTGCTCGTGAAGTTTGTTCGGATCAGCCTTCAGCTTGTAGTTGTAAGGTTCTCTGAAATATTTGTCCATCTCTTCTGATAGTGGCGTCTCTGTAAGGACTGACCCTCTTTGTCTTCAATAACGGAGGTCTTTGGCTGTGGGACTTGGTTAGTCCCTTGATGGTTGGTAGCTCTTTGCTGTTTTCCTTTCGCTATTGCCTTCTAAACCCTTGGGCATTGTTCTGACATCAGTTCCCCTGGCCCCCGTCATCTTCTTCTTGATTGACCTGTTGATGTTCTATACTTTCGGCCGTTTCTGGGTTTTTGTTCTTCACTGGCTTTAGCTCCCTACGTTGGTCGCACAGGTCAGGATATCGTGGTACCACGGTTGGTTTTTTTTCCCTCTCTTCCAAGGATCCCCAGCGCTGTCTCTGAATGGTCTTGCGGGAAGTTCAGTGAGGTTGTTGTGTCATTTTGGAGGAAATTCAATGCTGAAAATCTCCCCCCTATCTCAGTTTAAAGATTTCAGCGACTTCGGGGTCCTTTAGCTTTTCCATGTTGAACCGCAAAGGGGGATTTTTTTGGTTCTTGGTTTTCCCAGCTTGATTGTAGGGTCATGAGTACCATGCGTGGTCACTACCAATCAGCACCAGGGAAATTTCTTGTCTGGGTTTGTTGATGCTCGACTTAAATCGTTTGGGGCAAGATGTAGTAAATCTGGTTATGTGTCTTTCCATTTGGTGGAGTGCCACGTCGTTCTTCTTGAGTTTTGTGGGGGTATAAGGTTTGGCGACAGTAGATTGTGGCTGCTTGCGAATCCAAAGTCTGAGACCTCTATCATTAGTTTCGTCCCGCCAAACGGCCTACTGCCCCTGGCCATTGGTCAAAAGCGCCCAGGTCCGATCTTGGCATTCCAGTCGCCTGGATCACGAGAAGTCCTTTTTGGGGAGTTGATTGATGGCGCTCCCCCAAATCTTTGTAGAAACACTCGATTGCTTCATCATGTAGTCTGATGTTGGTGCTTTAGCTTGTATGATGGTCATGTTGTGTGGTTTTGCTGCGACACGATGGAGATCGTCTGCTTGAATTTGGGGTACAGCTGATGACACTGTTAGTCCTCTTCTTGTTGACAAGAAATCCTACTCCGTGTTGGTGTTTGGAGTCGTCGCCACTATACCATAGTTTGTGATCCTCCTCTGTAGTTGCTTCGCCGAATCCGACCAACGGACTTGGGCCCAGCCCCAGAAAGTCCCATTTGTATCTTCAAAGTTCGTGGGTTGCTCTTGGAGCTTCCACATGCGTGTAAGGTCGGATTTTCCCAATGTCCCAAGATGGTCTTTCAGCCTGGAGTTTGATAGCTTTTAGTTGCGTCCAGTGCATATTTTCCACCTCCATCCTGGAACGCCCCAATGGAAGGCGCGGTTGTTGGTATATCCGGGCCTCAACCGATCCGGCATGTCTTTCCCTTGCAGTGTTGTCCATGTAGGTATTTCTGTGGGCGTGGATTGCTTGGCGGCGCCCATCTCCTCTCCAGGCTGTTATTTTCCCATAGCTGGGGATTTTTGGGTCGGGTTATCTCCCCACTGAGACAGGTAGTACTGGGTTACAGGTTACCAGTAGCAGAGGAACACCTCTGAATCTGACGATTCTGACACTGACAGAAATATTGACACTGAAGATGCAATGACTGTATGCAGTGACACATCAACAAAACCGCCTGTGGCACTGACAGACTACAGCTCAACAGAAGATGTGACAGGGAATAGCAAGAGAGTGAAACCAATCAAAACAAATACAGAAAGTTCAACTGCGTTCAAGGAAGCAAGAAACAGCACCACTGTCCCCCGAGGATTGCAAGATGTTGATGGAACATATTCAGCAACTTGCAGACACAATGGCATCATTAAAGAAACCAGCTGAAGACGGAAATCTTCCGGACACGCCCAGTGAGCAGCCAGTAGTACACCTGCACCGGTAATGCCGCTTTGTGACAGTTCCCCGCTCCCTGCTGACATTTACATACATGCAGAACTAGATATAAACAATACTGCGGTTGGTTACCACTCGCGAAGAATCGTTGATATTGTACAGTGTTTAATTTTGTTGCTATATTTTTCGATTTCGGTCCCCGCCCCCAACTACCCATTTGTGAAGGGGTTGAAAAAACTACACAATAAATCTTTGTCATTGTCATTGCTTTCCCTTCTCTCTCTTCTCTCTCTCTCTCTCTCTCTCTCTCTCTCTCTTCTCCTCTCTCTTCTCTCTCTCTCTCTCTGGGGGTTTTGGTTGTGAGCAACGCTGAAACAGACGTGCTTTTCAGGTCCCCTTTTGATTCTGTTTTTCGGGGATACAGTGAAAGTAGTAAACTTCAAGTTGGTCTTGACTTTGTGAAGGATTTATCCCTTGCTCTTCTTGGCATTCCGGTTGTTTGTGGCGGATTGTTGTCTGTATTTTTTCTCCATGACAAAGCGTGCCAAATTCAAATCAGCCATGAGAATTGCAGTTTTTATGATTGAGGAGCCGTGACACGGTGTCATGCTTGGTGTTGCTCCTCTTTCATTTTTTCTAGGAGATTTAACCCCACCAATGTGGAGATGTCGAACTGAACCCAAGGACCTATCTGTAAATCTGAAGGACGACAATTACGCTGCCCGGCATTGGAAGCAGCTCTCGTCGGGACAGCACTGACAAATCAGACCTCCTGAGGCAACGACGCCAACACTGTCACCTGATCCTGCTTCAACAGACATTGTGACTATGTCAGGGATTTTGCGTGTACGGGCAGCACAACAAGGGAAGACATTAAGGAATAAAAACTAGTGTTTAATCTCGAGGGAGAGTTAACTGTATAAAGAGGAAAATGAAAGGTTTGAAAACAGAGAATGAAAGTCTCGGAAGGAAAATGAAAGTTCAGTGAAAAAGCAGAGTTCTTGGAGAAGAAGGTCGATGATCTAGAGGGAAGATCTAAAAGAAACAACTTTTATAATTCAAGGAACCCCCTTTCGAGAGAAAAAGAGTCTTGGCAGGAATGTGGGATCGTGTGCAAGAAATGTTCAGGACCAGCTAGAACTTTCGCCGAGATTCCCTTTTTACCGAGTGCATTGTCTCAGTGCAAGCCAATGCCCCATTGTTGCCTGTGTACATTTTTCAGACAAGGGCCAAATTTTAGGCAAAGCAGGAAGCTGAAGGGGAGTGGGGTCTTCATTGGCGAAGACTTCTCTTTTCGGGTAGAGGGAAATCCCAAGGAAGCTTGTGCCGCACTGAGACGCCGAAGTCAGGACAAAAGGGCGTCGTGGTGTACGACCACCTCTTCATAGAGGGAGAGAGTTTGGCCTGGACGACAGGGATAGCTGTGTCCTCTGAAATAACGGTCTGGCCGGCCCTTGCAGCAAGAAAATTCCCGGGCCCGAAAAATGTGGAGGGCATAAAAAGAAAACAGTCACCGATGCACAGAATCCTATGTACAGTTTCATGTGCTAGAAATGGAGGGAAGGGTGGTTGAATGTGTGAATTGTTTTGATGCTGATTGGGAGAGAGGTTTAAAAAACGTGCATGGTTTGTGTAGTGTGTGTTGCATGTAAAAAGAAAAGTTGTAAACAAACAAAGTGTGTGATGTTGAAGAGATGAATGTTATTTCATTGGCAAACAATCCCAAATTTAAAAGAGAATCCCATATGCAGCCCGAAAAAGTTTATATTTCCAGCAAAAAACTAATGTTCACAAGAGTTTAAAATAACGTTTTGACTTGTTTAACGAAAGTGATGCATGCTCTTCCAGATTCTAAGCTGTTCAGCACACACAGTCGATTGATGTGACAGTTGAAACAGAGGAAAATGAAAGTAAAATTAGCCGAAAGGTGAGGTGGGGGACATTTGGGAGAGAGAGGAATAACGTCTGTAAGGGTGTCCGAGATGAGGGGGGGGAAGGTGGTGCCAGAGGAGTGGGCAAGAGGCAAGAAGGAGGGGGAAAATGAACCTATGACGGTGACAGTGAGAAAAGAGATAGAGTGAGGGAGGTGGCGAGGGGAAGGGATGGATGTGAGGAGGGAGGTGGAGAATGGTGACGGTGGGGTGGTGGTGAAAAAGGAAAATGAAAGTGAGGAGGAAGGGAGAGTGAGGCGGTGCAGGTGGCAGGCGCATGACACTTCACGTGACTCCAGGTTGAATGGATGAAGGAGATGTCAGTAATGGAGGTGGTGAATCTAGGAAAGATAATCCCGCTGACCTGAGCTTTGGAGTTGCAGTGCTGTTGTAAATAATGTACCTTTCTTCATGGAAAAATTTGTGGTTTGTCTTTAAAATGAATGACCAGATTTTGTACAAATTTTTTTCTTTTTTTGATTTTGTGTGTCTTGTTGAAAGTTTATTGAAAAGTTTCAGTCAAGTTGTTAAAAGATTATGAAATATTTGTAAAACCTGCAATTAAAAAGTAAGGAGATATTCAGGGGGAATAATTTGCCCTTTTCCGCAAGTCTTTCGTCGGTTTTGTGCAGAACTGAAATGTGACAGTAATTTTTCTTTGCTGTTTTGATTGACAAAACCCTTTTGGGGGGGTTGCAAAGATGTTGTTCTTTTGTGTTGTTATATACCTCCTGAAATGCACCATATTACTGTATGTTGGATATGACAATGGGGGTTGATATTTTGGACAATGTTTATGGATATGCTTTTTCTTTCCCCGGGTGTTGAGGTTTTGTATGTGTCGATATAAAATGCCAGGACTGCAGAAATTTTTTGGGGAAATTATGGATGATGGACTTACAGTTGGCAAAAACAAGAATCCACAGTAGTATTCAAAGACATTCTGAAGATTAAGACATTAATCTATATGGGAAAAAGTTGTTACGCTGTGTACTGTATTCGGTTGTGTATTTTGAATGGGTATGTAATGGCGATCATCATGGTCGTTTCACATACATTTCTGATGTCGGAAATTTGTGTTAATGACTACTTTTTGCAACTGTTAATTTCTTTGAGGCTTTTTAAGGATAAATCATCTCTTTAGTTTAGACAGAATTGAATCAGATCATTTTCCATCTTAATGTGTGTTGAAAAACAAAGTAATTGGAAATCCCGCTCAAATGATCTAGATTAGTTAGAAACTCAGTTTATTAATAAATATGTTTGGAAAAAAGAATGTGAACAACGATTTTTTTTACTTCTTTGAATTCAAATGATGTGCAGGGACGTCTGTGTAGTGTTGAAGCTCTCATAAATGTTGATGTTAATGAAGCTCTGGTTAGGTTTAATGACATCATTAAAGAACATGCTCAATGTATGATAAAAATAATTCCTGTTTCAAAAGTGAATGAGCCAAGGAGATGGTTTGATCATAAACTCGACAGAATAATGACAGGGTTAAGTATTGTATTGCACGACGGGAATATAAGAATCTAAATAAGAAATTAAAAAAGACTACAATGATGCCTTATATGCTGAACTCTTAAATTCTGTAAATGATCAACAGTTATTTGGGGGATCAGTGCGTAAAATATGTAATAGGAAGTCGCAGCCTCAGAATGATTTCTATCTTGATGTTATAACATTTTAAAAGTGTACTAGAAAAAGATGTTGAAGAAAATAATATACGAATGATGATTTTTAAAAGGGAAGGTGATGAGGTGTTAAATAGGCCAACTTCCCAAAAGAAAAAAGTGTTACTAGTTATTGAAAATTGAAAAACAATAAATCTGAGGCCTGATGGTTTATTGGAGAATTTTCTAAGTCTCAAATGGGCCATTGTTCAGTTTTAGTAAAGTTATTAATTATTTATTTTACACAGGTATTTATCCTGAAAGTTGGAAGAGTCTGTTATTTTGCCATTTTTTAAAAAGGGGGTGTTAATAATGTCAAAAAACTATGGAGGAATATCATTATGTAACATTAGTAGTAAACTATACAGTTTTGTCATTAAAAAAGATTACAAGAATGGATAAATCAAAAATGATATCAGGGGATCCAAGCTGGGTTCAAGAAAGGTTTTTAGTACGGTAGATCATATGTTTACTTTGTTAGCTGCAATCCAGAAACAATTAAAAAAATAATCGAAAATTTTTGTAGCCTTGTTGATTTTGAAAAAGACATTTGAATCTGTTTCTAGAAACTATTATGGCCTATTTTGTTAAAAAATGGAATTACAGGTAATTATGTCGTTGTTTGAAAAGCATGTACCAAAAAGTAAAGGCAAGAATAAAAGATCGGAAGCAAATTTTTCAGGAGTTTTAATGCACCCCTGGAGTAAAAGAGGGGTGTTTGTAGTCCAGTATTGTTTTCATTGTTTATTTAAAGAGCTAGCGCTAGAAATCATCCAGAATGGTAAACATGTGTGACTTTTGATCTGATTGAATTATTTATATTTTATTTGTGACGATATTATTTTTTCTATTTACAACAGTGACTGGTTTACAAAGACAACTTGATAACTTGTGTAGGGGTGCATCTAGGTTAGAGTTAAATGTAAATATGGGTTTAAAAAAAATATAGTTGTTTTTTGTAAGGTGTGGGGTTTTTTAGCCGACCAGAAAAATGGACATATGGCAATATAATGGTTGAAGTAGTGAATGTATATAATACCTTTGGGCTATGGTTTTCAACTAGACTAAGTTTTGGCTTTGCATGTTAGACCTAGTAAGCGAGCTAAGAAAGCAGTTTTTGCCATTTTTCGTTTTGCTGTATAAATTGGACTGCCCGTAATTTTTCTCTTGTTTGTAAACTTATTTGATACTCAGGTACAGCCCAAAATGTTGTATGGAGCTGAAATCTGGGCTTTTGAAAAAAGCCATGTGGTTGAAAATGTCACTTATATGCTATGAAACATTTTTAATGTTGACCTTCAAACGTCCAATGACCTTGTGTATGGAGAGCTTGGGATATTTCCCCTATATATTAATCATACATAAACTGTATTTAAATATGGTTAACATTGACTCTTTTGAATGAAAGTAGAAACCCTTTAAAAGATATGGAGTGTTGTATAATTTAGACAGAAGTGGTAAGAAAACTTGGGTTCGAGTGTTCGTTTAGTGTTAAAATTCATATGGATTTTCTTTTGTATGGGATAATCAGGGTTACAGTGTATCTCAGCCCTTTTTAAAAGTTTCAAACAAAGGCTTAATAGATTGAAGATGGCAAAATTGCATGAACATATGTATGACAGTGACAGATTTGCTCAATATAGGCGTTTCAAAATCTTGTTCAAAGAAATGTATATTGACATTTAAAATAAATCGTTATGTTAAAGTGCTTTACTAAATTTAGGTTTGGTGTTTCAGATATTGCATGTCACTGAAATAGATACCAGAACAGAACTGAAGATGAACTGAAAAGCCCTTTATGTCATAGTGCAATAGAAGACGAAATTCATTTCTTGTTTTGTTGTCCAGCCTTACACGATCTTAACCCTCTTTTTGTTGGATTCTACGGAGCTAAACTGCCTGTAGATTTTGAATTCTTGGAAGGTTTTCTACCTCCATCTGACTTACTTTACTCCTAAGACAATTGTGTGTGTGCATGACAAGTTATCAAGCTGAAATTTTGTCACAAGCTAGGTATGTCTTTGTACTTGCATTTAGGCGCAAGTTTATGTGTTCGGTCACCAGATGTCTTGTCATTGTCACCTAATTTGTCACCAATCAAAAGGTAAAATATGGTATTTTGATAACACAGCAAATCCTGCATGGATTTGACAATGTTCGAGCATGTTAGTGTCGAATAAAGGGAAATGCTACCCAGTGATGTGTTTCCCAAAGGGTATGTGCAATAGTACTTCAAGGATGTGTCCCAAAATGTCCCATAGACCCGTTGTTTTATGGTATGTCTTGAGGAGACAGAAGTTGTTTAACTATTTTTTCTTTTGAACAAAGTCATATTCCATCAACATGTGACCTTTATACTGTACTTCATATCTTTCGTGTGCTACCACATGTTTGTTAAGTGTACAGAAGTGTATTATTGTACATGACTGTCACATGTCACCAGTGTCACAGACAGGTGTGACAAATTCGAAACAACACAGAACTTCTGTTTAACCCTACAATTTTAATGTTGGTAGTCTTAAAGTAGTCGTAGTGGTGGCCAGGGTCCATCACATCACAAAAAAGCACAAATTATGGATGTGTGTGTGTGTGGGGGGGGGGGGGGTACCATTGCTCTCACCCGTCGAGCCTTGGCAGACCCGGGGACCCATTTTCTTTTCCTTCTTGCTATTTTCATTTTCGGCATATCTGTTCGTTTCTGCCATTGCGTTTCAAAGCAAAAGTGTGGTAATAATGAGGAAAACAGTCAAAGGCATCGCTTTCAGGGTCTATGCCCGGGATGGCCAGGAAGGTCAAATTTCTCCAAGGGCGTGGTGGGGTGTAGCACAGGTCAGGAATGTGCCATGTGCCATTTTTTTCTGGCTCACTCTTCTCCCTAACTGCAGCATTTCTTCCTCTCTTCCTCCTAAGCGTTTAATATCGGACTCACTTAACAATTCTCGTTCAATGTTTTACTTCCAAGACAATAACATTCAATTTATGTCTTGCTAATCAGATGAATCGTGTGCTACTAAAGAAAACGCGATTTTTTTTCGCCATGTGCACCATTGAAAAGCGTTTCCGGTTGCTGATGTTATTTCTCCTTCCCTCCCCATACTGCCTGTTAGTGGTCTAAATTTATCACTGGCACCGTTTGACACCCCCTGCATGCCCACCAATTTTCAGGGCACCAGTGTGAAAACACGAGGTCTGTGTGTGTGGAAAGTTTTGCCACGTTTGGACCACCAACTGTCGGCTGCGGTCGGATTGGAAACTAGCGGCAGCCTCCGTTACTGTCGGCTAAAGGGGTAAGATGCAATTCATTAGACCAAAATATTATGATGAGCCTTGTAACTTTAGAGTAAATATTCTTCTGTCAACAAAACATGAGAAAACTTTAACAAATCTTGCCATGTATGTTTACCATGCATTGAAAAGGGTAAATGCTTCGCTATGTGATATTAAAATTGCATACTTATTTGTTGCAAATTTACGTTGACTGTGGATAGCTGGGAATATATTGTGGTTCTTGTTGTTCATGATGATGTGTAACCCCCTTCAGAAAGGGGCCATGGCCTAATCTGAATAAACTATTCGCATTGCTTCGCATTCGCATTTCTCTCTCTCCTGAATAATAATGAATGTTTTTATATTTTCTCCAAATGGAATTTGAATGCCAGAACAGCACTGGAATTTATTTTGTCCAATGGGGATAGCACGATTTTGAAGTTTGGTTCAATAATGACCAATTTTCTGAAGGAAATCACAGGTTTAGTTACTGTTAAACAATTTTAGTGCACAACTGATGAATTTTTAAATGTTGATTGTCTTATTTGAATGGGATGAGTGAAACAGAATTTGATGAAAGTTGTACATATGTTGTATACACAGGGGAAAGCACTGTGGATTATTTTGTTTCATGTATTGAATTTTTTTCTTCACTTCAAATACTATCTTTAGTTGTTGAAAACCTTATAGAGTCTGATCATTTACCTGTTGTCCTGAAGATAAAGACAACTGGAAATGGCAATGACTGTCCTGATAACAGAAAAGTAAATGAAAATGCTGTATTTGAGAAATTTTTCTGGAATGAGGCACACGAAAATGAATTCAAGAAATCGTGGGGGAGCACAAATGTTCAAAATAGATTAAGAATGGCCATAAATAACTTAGATGATGACGTAGATAAAGCTTTAGATATATTTGTAGAATGTATAAAACAGTCTAGCAAATGTATGCTCAAAGGACTAAAAGATCAGAATGGTTTGACAGTGAATGTGAAAAAACAAAAAAGGAATGTAGTAAAAAATTAAAATGTTTTAGAGCAAGTTGAAAAGAAGTAGATAGGCAAATATTTGTTACAGCAAGAAAACAATACAGACATCTGTTGAAAACGAAAAGACACACTTTTAGAAAGCAAAACACTGAAACATTAGCAAAAAAACTAACAGTGGGTCACACTTATAGAATGAGTTAAGGAAACTGTTTTCCAAGGTAATAATGAAGAACTTGAAACGGATGACGGTATTAAACATGAACCTTCAGAAGAAATAGATAATACATTGAACACAGAAATATTAGAAGTAGAAGCTGTTCAGGCAATAGGTAAACTTTAAAAGGGTAAAGCTAGTGGGATAGATGACACTTTAGCTGAAATGTTGCAGACTGGTGGCAGTAATATTGTAATGTTTCTAACAAAATTATATAATGTTATTTTTGAACGAGGTATTTACCCAGAGGAATGGTCAAAAGCCATAATTATACCATTGCATAAAAAAGGAAACTTAAATGATATAGATAACTACCGGGGAATATCTCTCTTAAGTATTAGTCCAAATGTTATACTTCAATACTTAATACACGACTATACACTTGGTTAGAGAGCAACAACTTAATTTCAGAATGTCAAGCAGGATTTCGAAGGAAATATTCAACAATTGATCAAATATTAACACTATATGCAGTTATTCAGAGCCACATAAACAAAAAAGGAAGAAAACTCTATGTTGTTTTGTAGATTTCAGAAAAGCCTTTGATTCTGTTCAGCATAACAAACTCATGCAGTGCATTCAAGATCAAGGTGTACAGGGTAATTTTTTTGCTGCACTACATGCTATGTACAGGTCATTAAAATCATGCCTTCGAGCAAATTTTGAATTAACCGAAATCTTTGATTGTCCCATTGGGGTAAGGCAAGGCTGGGTTCTTAGCCCACTGTTTTCACTATTTGTAAACCAGTTAGTGGGTCAAATTAACGGAAGGGGTAAATACAGGGTACAGTTATTTCCAGATATTATGGAATTATTCATCTTGTTATTTGCAGATGATGTGGCATTGATATCAACAACAAGTGGTCTTCAGAATCAGTTAAATGTTGTAAACAATTGCTGTAATAAGATAAAGTTAGATGTAAACATAGATAAAACAAAAGTTATGGTATTTAGAAAAGGGGGCTTCTTGAGTAAATATAAGAAGTGGTTTTATGATGGTCAGAGGTTAGAGGTAGTAAACAATTATTGCTATTTAGGGTTCAGGTTCATATCTATGATTAGTGCGAAAAACAGTACACTGCATCTAGTAACAAAAGGGGAAAAGGCAGTAGTTCAGCTTAATAGAGTTTTTCAGAAATATAAAGAGATGACAGCAAATACTTTTTTCTAAATTTGTTATACAAAAATACAACCAATATTGCTATATGCTGCTGAAGTATGGGGAATAAACCAGTTAGAACACTAGAAAAAGTCCACATGATGGCATGCAAAAGGTTTTTAGGTGTACCAACAAAAACACCAAAAAAATGATATAATTATGAAGACTTGTGTAGATATCCTCTCTATGTACATTCATACACTGCCTGCATAAGACATTGGTTTAAATTATTACAAATGAATAATGGACGGTTACCATATAAGGCGTATCAAATGCTTTTGCAGCTAGACAATTCCGGAAAACAGTGCTGGGTTTCGAAAATAAGAGAAATCTTATGCTTAACAGGATTCAACATTGTTTGGTTGCAGCGGGTGTTGGGGATGTGAAAAAAATTTTCCCAAGCATATTTAAAAAAGTGGTCATCGATATGTCTATTCAAGAATGGTCAGGAACTATAAGAGATCGTGATAGATATCAACCGTATAGATCATTTAAGACTATATTCGAAAAAGAAAGTTATATTCTGGATTTGGAAAATTATTGTTTTCGTGTTGCCATCACGCACTTAAGGTTTAATGTACTTCCACTTAATAACAATATACATCGCTATAGTGAATTTGTTTATGATAAATTCTGTCCATTTTGTAAAAGCCAGATCGAAAATGAAAAACATTTTGTGTTTATGTGTGCTAAGTATGAAGATTTAAGAGTTAAATTTCTAAAAGAGTCAAAAGAACTTCCTTTGCACATGTTACTTAGAACCACTGATCCTATGATGTACGTCTGTTAAACCACTTAAATATGTTCTCCTTTGTTTATATCGCATATTATCAAGAATTATTGGAATAACATGATCATGTTTTTTTCTGTATTTCCCCATTTTCGACTAATGTCTATGACTGATCATTACAGAAAATGTGAAATGTAAAATGTGGTTTGACAACTATCCTTAAAATTGGAACTGTAGTAGGTATGAGATGTATATGATTTTCATATAACCAATGATTGTACAATAAATAATAAATAAATAAATATATGGATTTATATAGCACTGAATCTTGTAAAGAAACAAATCAAAGCGCTCAGATGACATTTTTTTAAATATACAAGTTAGATAGGTGCTGTTATATAAGATATGTATCCATATTCTTTTCTACATTGTATTGTGGCCTAAGGCCAATGTGCATATAAATCATTTCAGAGTTCAGAGTTTCAGAGTTCTCTTTCTCTCTCTCTCTCTCTCTCTCTCTCTCTCTCTCTCTCTCTTTTCTCTCTCTCCTTCTCTCTTCTCTCTCCCCTCTCTTCTCTTCTCTCTTTTCCTCACACACACACACACACACACACACACCCCACACACCACACACACATGCCCTTTCTAAGTGGTATAGTGATGGGACAGAGAAGTGTGAGCAGATAACAGAGAAAAGAGAAAGACCACCACCACACCCAGACGAGTGGTGAGGTATTGGGGGGTTTA
>CM054162.1:39427410-39449045 GCA_028751875.1 Rapana venosa
CCCCCCCAAAAAAAACCAACCAAAAAAAAAAAACAAAAAAAAAAAAAAAACCCAAAAAAATTAAAAAAAAAAAAAAAAAAAAAAAAAAAAAAAAAAAACCCAAAAAAAAAAAAACCCCAAATTTTTTAAAAAATTAAAACCCCTTTTTTTCCCCCCCCTTTTAAAAATTAAAAAATTTTTAAAAAGGGGTCAAAAAATTTTAAAAGGGGGGAAAAAAAAAATTTAAAATTATAAATATATGAATCCTTCAAAAAGGATATACTTAACTATAAATTTGACGATAAAAAGGGAAGAGACAGAGAGAGGGCAGAGCAAAAGGGGCAGAGAGTTTTTGTGTGTGTATTTCGAGATAATTTCCAAAAAAGGGGAGAGGAAGGGTGGGGGGGAGAGAAGGGGAGAGGGGAGGGGGAAAAGGGGAGAGAAGAGAAAAGGGGAGAGGAGGGGGGAGGGGAGAGGGGGAGAGGAAAAGAGGGGGGCGGGGAGAGAAGGGGATGAGTGGGAGAGGGGGGAAAAGAGGGAGAGAGAGAGAGAGAGGCAAAGAGAGGGGAGAGGAATTTCGGAAAAGCGAAAGTGTTATTCATTTTTTAGGCCTTGGGCCCCCTAAAGAAAGGGGGTTTTGTGTTATATTCAAACCCAAAAAATTTTTGTAGGAAATATTAAGGAAACAGAAGAAGGGTACACAACAAGGGAAAAGTTTTATGATTTTTAAAAAATCTTACACAAAGGAAAAAGCTAGGGCCCCCACTACTGTATTTTTTTTCGTATAATTTAATAAGGGGAGAGGGGAGGATGGGGGGGAGGGGGGGGCAAAGGGGGATGAGGGGCACCCAAAAGAGTTGTAAGGTAGGTAGACCGAGACAACACACACACCCCACACACCCCACACACACACACCCCACCCCACAAACATTACCCCACACCTTTACGAAAAAAACAGCAAATGCTTTGCTTATTTTTAAAATAAAAATTTTAAATAAAAATTTGGGCTTTCCCCACCCACCCATGTACCCCCCACACATGTTTCAAAACACAAAATGGGACACACACACACAAACCCCAAAAAACACCAAAAGCCCACACCCCACACCACACACACACAACACCAAAACACACACAACACACACACAAAAAACCCCAGAAAGGGGGCCACACACCCCCCCAAAACCCTCCCAGAGAAAATAGGTTTGGGGGCGGGGGTTTTGTGGCAAAGGGCCCGGGTAGGGGGAGAGAGCAGGCTTTTCCTTGCTTTAAGAAGTTTTAGGGGGGTGTGGCCCCTCCCGTCAAAAATGAAGTACGTCTGCTCCTCCCCGCCCTTTTTACACGGGCACACGCACCCCGGCCCCCACACGCAACACCACCCACCCCACACAAAAGGCAACACCCCACAGGCACACACACACACACCCCACACGCGCGCAAAAAGGGCCCCAAAAAACACCACGCACGAACCACCTGAAAAAGGGAAAATTTTATGTTTGCACCGGGCATATACCCCAAAACATGGGACCGGGGCGGGTTATTTACAGCACCCGGGCAGACACACAAGGGAAAAAAGGCACCCCCCCCCACATACACGCACGAACACACAAATGCAAAAATAAAGCAAAATATAGGGATGCACCGAAAATTTACCAAAGGCCCTGCACATACGGTATGCATACGGGGGACAAAAACACCCACACACACACCCCACACCCAAGCTTTCAATTTTCACGCGAAAAACCAAAACAAGTATGCAAGTATATGTGTGCACCAATATGTACCAAAGCATGAACGTACGGGTATGCATACAGACACACACAACACACACACAAAACACACACCACTAGCACGCACACCGCAAAGAAGGGCAAACACACACACCACGCACGGACACACATGTGCAAGTTTTTCTTTTGTTTTGTTTAATGTCTATTCACTACATGGTGATTTAGACAACATGCAAGTATATGTATGCACCGCCATATACCAAAGCATGCACGTACAGGTATTCATACGATACAGACACTAAAACACAACGCGCGGCGCATGCAAGCACGCTCACACATGCAAGTAGCAAAGTTTATACCTAACATATCCCAAAGCATACACATACCGTATGTAAAACAGACTCTGACTCAGACAGACAGTACACACAAACACACACATACACACACACACACACAAACCACCAACACACACACACACCACACACACACACACACACACACACAACACACACACACACACAAAACACACACACACACACACAAAACAACACAAACACCACACACACACACACCACAACCACACACACAAAACACACACAACACACGCAAACACAAACACGCAAACACCACACACACAAAACACACACACACACAAAACACACACACACACACACACACACACACAGCCAATTCGGGGAAAAAACTAGTTCCCATTCTGTCAAAATCTTTTCCTGATGCACAGTTCTCAGTCAGCTGTTGACACTTTCTTTAAATCACATCAATATGAACGCACTCTGTTTTGGACTTCATAAAAGCTTTTGACGTGATTAATCACACTGGTAACTGTGTAGATTACAACATGTCTAGACTTACGTTAAAAACGCTTATGTCTCAGCTTATTGTTTCATTAATGGAAGAAAACAAATCATAATCCATAATCAAAAATCAATATTGATGTTAGCTAAAATGGAGTCTCTCAGGGATCTCCACTAGGACCACAGTTATTCTCAGTTTCCTTCAATGAAAAAACAACAATTTGGGGGGGGGGGGGGGTTGATTTTGTTTGTCATGTTTTTTCATTTAATGTAAAATTACTAAACTGGTTTTATATATATTAATATATATATATATATATATATATTATATATATATAAATATTATATATATATGTATGTATTGATTATGGTGATCATATATTTCAAGAGACGGCTTAAAATGATTGCGCGTGCATGCGTTGTGTGTGTATGTGTATGTGTGTGTGTTACGTAAAGTGTTGGTGGCTTTTAAGTTATCATATTATTACTTCTTAATATATATTGTTTAATGATGCATGCTGTGTAATTGTACTTTTAAAATGCCACTCAATATTTCTCTAGTTTCAAAAGTCATTTTTTCATCCACTTGATGCATCAAAAATAAAAATGCACAATTGATCTGTTGGAAACAAAGTAAATAAATCCCCCTTGTTTTATACCAAATTTACCCTTTCCCCTTTCTCTCTCCCCCTCACCCCCCCTCTCTCTTCTCTCTTTTCCCCCCCTCTTTCTTTTATTTTTCTGTATAATTAGTGTTTTTTGATATAAAATATTTTTTTTGAAAAAATGACTTCTAAAAATATTTTTTTCCGTATTAATTGGGGAGATTTAAATGAAACATTTAATAAAGGATTTTAAGGTTATGTTATAATTAAAACTTTTCTAAAAGGAAAAAAAATCACGCCCCTCTCTCTCTCTCTCTCTCTCATCTCTCTCTCTCTCTCTTCTCTTTTCTCTACCCCCTCCCCTTCTCTCCTCTCTCCCCCTCTCTCCCCCTTCTTTTCCCCCTCCCCCGCTCTCTCTCTCCCCCGGGCCCCCTTTCATTATTTGCTTATAGATTTAATCGTTGTATTTACAATTGTACCCGTTGAATGCTTTATTCGATTTAATTTTCTTTCTATCCCAAATTGACTGTTTTTGAGTTTTCAGTGAATTTTTTTTTTTGATATCTTTTTTTGAGCGTACCAATTAGTAAGCTAATTCCAAAATGCAGATGCCTTTTCTCTATACTATACTGTTTTCCAAAAATTTTATGTTGAATTGATGCATGGAAAATTATTGCTTCCCCGGGGGCGCGTGTGTTTTGTAGGGGTTGTGTGTTGTGGTGTGGCCCGGTGCGCGTGAGTGTGTACTGTGCATGGGATGCAAATTGTTTCTACAATATTTTTTCATGTAAAATTATTTTGCTGTTCCCTCCAAAAAAGCACAAAAACTTTTGACGTTTCTTTCTTTTACCCAAAAAATAAAACTTTTTACGGGGGTTGTTCTCCTTTTTTTAAGGGGTTTTTCCCCTTTGTTTGGTTCTTTTTGGTTGGGTTTGGGGTTGTTTTGCTTTTTTTGGGGGGGGGACTATTCGGTTTTTTCCCCCTCCCCTTGTTGTTGCCGTTTTTTTTTTGCTTTTGGTTCTGTATTTTTTCTTTTTTTCTTTTTTTTCTGGTTTGCTTTCTTTCTTACTTGTTGCTACTTTTTTTAAAAATTTTTTCTCTCTCTCTTTGGTGATTTTTGGGGGGTTTTTGTTAGTTTTTGTTTTCCCCTTAAGATGTTAAGGTTTTGCTATGGGCTTTATTTTACTTCATTATCATAATACCTTAAGGGGGGGACGGATGTAAAAAAAGCCAGGGGTGCTTATTCTTTCCCCGAAATAAAAGAATTGTCTTTTGTCATTGTCTCTCTCCTCCTCCTCTCTCCCCCCTCTCTCTCTCTCTCTCACACCCCAAAAAACACATGCCCTTTCTAGTTGTATACTGATGGGAGACAAGGCAGAGCAGGTGACAGTATAGTGACAAAAGAAGAAACCCCACACACACACACCACACCAACAAAGACAGATGCAGTGCCCTGTTAAAAGGAGTTGTAGCCAGAGTTCATGACAGCAGTGTGTGTGTGTGTGTGTGTGGTGGGAACAGACACCACAGCTCTCTGACAGTGGTCATCGGTCATCAGCTCACAGTCAGGTAAGTGGTCGTAGGCACCCCTGCCCTCTTCTTTGCTTGCTTCTGATGCTTTTAAAAGTCTGATGACCAGGGCACCTGCATGCGGGATACTGATTAGCCACCCTAGTTCACCTGACGTCTGATTTATTTTTTTTATTTATTATTTTTTTAATCGAGGAAAATGAAATAAGCACTTATGTTTTTTTTTACTCCAGTCCCTGTGAAATCAGTTTGGGGGAATTTTTGTATCTTTTTCCCCCCAGGCCACAATGGGCCTACTCTTACGAAAAGCGGAACAGGATTAAAAGTGTGCAAAAGATGTTCTGGTGCGTTCGCACACGAGACCTCGTTTTTATAGTTCTTTCAAATGATTTTGGGGAGATTTGGGTCTGCATGGGTTAACTCCGGGAAAATACCCCTTGAACGGGAACAAAAACCCGGTCGTCTGTTTGCAAGCGCAATGTTCGACCACAGGCTACCCTTTTCCCCTGTACAGTGCAAGGGCGTGACTGAGAACCCTCCTTTTTTGATTTAACCTTAGTACCTGTATCTCTGCTGCACAGCCAGCAGTTGTATCAGGGGGTGGTTGGGGGAAGAATAGAGGGAAAGAGGGAGAGAAGAGAGAGAGGGGGAGAAGAGAGGGGAAGAGGAGAGAGGAGGGTGAGAGAGAAGAGTCAACAGAACAAAGGAGTCAGGGGATACTGTGCGGGGAAGATACCCAGCCATACATCCCTCTCTCAGGAAAAAAACCCTGTTTATGTATTTTTGATATTAGATGAAACGGTGTAAAAAAAAAACAAATTGTTCAAAACAAAGTCTTTTTTTTTTTTTCCTTCTTCACTATGAGTTCTGGGTTTATCAATGGGAGTGTCTTCGTGCAACAAGTTTTTTTTTTCCCACCATCAAAGGTGGGGAGCTTGCAGCTGTGGCATAAACCTTGTCATATTTTGGGATGGGAAAATCTTTTTTTTAAAATAGGGTATCATAAAACAATTTTTCTACCCAAAAACCTTCCCCTTCTCTCTCCTCTTTCTCTTTCTCCCCTCTCTCTTAAAACTCTCCCCCTCCCTTCCCTCCTTCCCCCTCTCTCCTTCTCCCCTCTCTCTCTCTCTCTCTCTCTCTCTTTCCCCTTTTCCCTTCTCTCTCCAATGTCCCCCCTCCCCTTTCTATCCACCCCATTCGCCCTAAACATCTTCCACCCTTTTTAAAACCTTTTCCGCTTTTTTAAAATGGCCCTTTTCCTGGGGGAGGCCTTTCAAAAACGATAAAACCACGGGAACGGGATTAAAAAAACACATATCTTTCCTTATCCCGTATAAAGGAAAAAATTTAAAATTAAGTAAAAAAAAAAAAAAATCTGCTTTTATTTTTCCTATCCCTCTTTTAAAAATTAAATTCTAAAAAAACTCTTCTTTCCTTTTCCCCTCTTCTCTTCCCCTCTTTCCCCCCTCTCTCCCCCTAAAAATTACCCTATTAATTTTAATTTTTTTAACTGGTGTAAACACATTCTTTTTGTCTTTCCTCTGTTTTCCCGCTTCTTTTCCTCCCCTCCTTAGAAAGATTCAAAAACATTTTTTTTTTAACTGGTATTTTATGTTAATGCCTTTGGGGTGGGTTAGTTCCTGGGGAGCATGAGGTTGCCATCAGACACACAAAAGGAAAACATTAAAGTGTACAGACATACTACGGAAAAACGCAATTTACAGCAAAACCTTGGGACTAGTCATACATATCGAATACCAATACACTTAATCTTTAAAGAACTAAAGCCAAACAACAGATTTTAAGGGGTTGGGCAGGTTGGTGGTGGGTTGGTGGGTGGTTGTAGTTGGGCAGCCCCTCAGCAGAAATGTTAGTGCAGAATGCCACACATCTATACACCCCCCAATGCGGTGTCGCACCAATATTTTAAAAATAAATTGCATTCTGACATGTTTCCTTCGTTCTGTTGACGATCTTATCAAAAAAAAAATCTGAAACGGAAGACCTCCTGCTGACGCCTCCCGAGGTGGATTAGCTATCCCGGGCAACAGAAAGCCCACTGAGTGTGGATTACTATCCAAAGCGGGAACAAAAGCCCCTGAGTGTACATTGCTATCCCTGTGGCAAAAAAAACCCGCTGAGTGTGGATTAACATCCCTTTTGGCCCGAAAGCCCCCTGACAGGGCTCAAACAAGAATAAGACCTCCAAATTTGTCAGAGTGTTTAAAGGGGGTACTTGGGAAGGACGACATGTTTCTGAACTGCCTGTCTGCTAAAGAGGAACTGCACAGGTTTTCCCCTTTTTTCCAGTGTATACCCAAAATGGAATTATTTCTTTTTTTTCTGCCAAAAGAAGAACAACTACAGAACTCATTGTTATTAAACCCTTTATCTGAGCACAATAGACTGCATCACTCTATGAAATTGGGAATCTTCCCTGTTGCATGCTGTGTTTGGGAAAATACTTTTATCATGTTTGCACAGAATCCTTCAAATCCCCCTACTACAACCCCCTTGTCAATGGGTGCATAAATGCTTGAAATTTTTATGTCCTAACGAGTTATTTCGTTTTCCTTATTACCTAATAGGATTTCAAAGAGTTTTACATAACCCCCAAAATAGCGCCAGCCAACCTGTTCCTTTGCAGTGAGGGTTCTGGTAGTTTTGGCCGCTTTAACAAGCAACTGGGCTATGGTGTTAAATGCTTTGCACAACAAGGGATTTCGGCTGGCTTTTTACGTCAGACTATATTATCTGCTGATTGCCAACACATTAGTACTCTCCCAGGGGTACCTGGAGTCATTGTCTCAACTAACAAGAGTTATAGACCTTAGACTGGGCAGAAATGAACCGGTAACTGGAAACGATCTGATTTCATATCAAAACGAAGAAGCCATTTACCTGGCTCAAAACGGAATCAGACACTATCTTCAGCAAGACGTATTGATTAAATGGACTACCAGAAACATGTATCCTGAACTTACCAGCTCTTTGCTGTATTCTGCAGGCAAGCGTTCTTGCTGGGATGTGGTTCGTCGTACATTTTTCAAATGTTCAAACATGACACTTCTGGCAACGCTCAGTAAATGGTCAGCCAATGAAAAGAAACTGGATGTACCTATCCGTATCTTCCGCTTTTTGACACAGACTTCAGCGCATCCTGTCATCATCTCATTTTTCCTACACAACATTTTAGTCTACGTGACAAATAAAGACAGCCTGAAGATTCTGCTGACTGCCAGTGCCATGCTTGGCATGTCCACTCATTATGTCTCAGACATTTCACTATCCCCTTTTCCACTTCCAACGCTCACACCAAATATAATCGCACTGGCGCTAAAGATCGGTCTGCTGTCCTATTCAGAGTGTTTTCAACAGTTCCAGTTTGCCGAAGAGCTGAAAAAAGAAGGCACCAGGTCGCTGAGGGAAGTGTGTCGTCTGACCCTCTCTCACAGAATGGGTTTCCAGGCTGGACGACAAGAGAGGATTGATGCTCTCCCTTTCCTGACCCCCACATGAAGTCCCTGCTGAATTTTCTGGACTTGGACCTGCTCTTTGATGAAGGAGGACTGGAGGGTGGACTGCAAGGTCTGCCCAGATCCTTGTTCATGTTCCTCTCTCAGTGTTGATCCACACAGCAGCAGCAGTCACTACTTGATGGTGTACAAAGATAGTGATTTCTGTGGGTGTGAGTGTGTGTGTGTGTGTGTGTGTGTGTGTGTGTGTGTGTGTGTGTGTGTGTGTGTGTGTGTGTGTGTGTGTGTGTGTGTGTGTGTGTGTGTGTGTGTGTGATACCACACTACAAATAAGACAGAATAGAGAAGAGTGCACAAAGATCCCTGTACATCAGAGCTGGGCATCAGTGTTTCATACCCAGAAGCAGCAGGCTATACAGCAATGTACTCTTCAGTGAGCAGTGATTAGGGAATATGGACACAGATGATTGTCTGCTGTGATTCATTGGACAAGTGGCAAAGACTGGGGGATGTGAGTGGTCATGACTGTGTAAAACTGACAAGGACTGGACAGTTGACCTAGGTCAGTATGGTTACTGGCATCAGTAGCACATCAACACAGACTGGGGAGTGTACAAGATTGATTGTGTGATTGGCTGCACAAGAACAAGTGTACTGTGATGAGAAGCATTCTATTTTTGCACAGGTTAGAAATTCTACCCATAATTTAGATGTTGTGACAGGAGGGTGGTCATGAGATAAAATGCGCAGATAGGAAGGTCAGTCCATTTGACCAGTGGCTGAAGATGACCCCCACTGTGGTTGGTCAGCTGTAAGGACATCCTCACACTGGGGAACAGGGCAGGGCAAGGCAGGGGGTAGGGTAGTACAGGACAGACCACCTGGCACTTTGTGTTTGGGCTGCCTCATCCGTTTCAGTGCACAAGACGTGAGGTGAGGACATGCAACAATGGTGCCCGTGCTTTTCCACAGTGCTGTTTCTTCCTGTCTCTGGTGCCGTCTGTGATGCTGCCTGTGTGTCTGTCTGTCTGCTTGTCTGTAGGTCTGTTTGCTTATGTGTATGTGTCTCTGTCTGTCTGTGGGTCTGTTTTCTATTGTGTGTGTGTTCTGTCGTCTTGTGCCCTTCTTTGTCTTCGTTACCTTTCCATTTTTTTTGCTTTTCTTTTTTGATAGAAAATAATTTAGGGATAGACGCAATTTTGAAAAAAGGGGTCACAAATAGAAAACAAAAATTGATTTTTTTTGTATAAACAGTGAATGTAATGCTTCATACTTTTTGTGTATTTTTTGTTAAACTATCTCATTTTGAAATATTTTTCTTTTTCTTTTCTGAAATAATAAATTTTCTCCTTTTGTATTGTTGCCCAGCTTGCCCCCCCCCCCCCCTTCCCTTTTTCCCCCCAAAACCCCTTTTTTTATATTCTTTTTCATTTAAAAAATTCAACTTTTTCCATTTTTTTTTCTTTTTTTTTCTGCTTTTTGTAAAATCTCGTTAAAAACTTTTCACTTTTCCATTTGGAGTTTTTTTTCCTTTTCAATATTTTCACGCCTCTCTGAAAATACTTTAATTTATTTTTTGATTTTTGCTGGGCAACTGGCTGATTTACGTGGCAAAATTTTCATAGGTTTAAACGGAAGTTTTTTTGACTTTTTTTTCCTTTTTTTCGTCATTTGTGTTCAGTTTTTGGTCAAGCTGTAACAAGAAAAAGCGGGAGGGTTTCCCTTGAAAGTGACATCAGCTGTGGGGCAATGGTCCTTACTTTTAGGCTGTTCTGCAGCCATGAGCTAGTTTTTGTGGTTGTGGTTTCACTGACGTTCGGTTATCATAATAAAAAAAAAAATGATAAAAACATTTTTCTGCTGCTGTTGTTGACTGGTTTGGACTTTTTTACCCGAGTGCTGGGGTTTAGAATGTGACTGGTGTGTCAGGGTTTTTTTCTTTTGTCGTTATCCATGTATGTAAAAAACATATTTATAGATCCCTCTTTTCCACGGGCTAAAAGGTCACCTTTTATTGTTGCAAATTACCTATTTTTTTGTTTAACAGTCATACCAAGTGTACAGGGTCTGTGCCATAAATATCGACAAGCCATAGCATGACATGGTCGGGTCATAAATATAACTTCCGTATTTGGGGAAATGTCTTGCCACTAAAGGCTTTTCCAGTGAACTTGTCTTGGCCCCACAATATAGACATGCCATGGTACATGGTGGCCATCAATAGATATGATAGGGTGAAATGGGCCATAAATTGAAATAATTAAGGGTTTGGGGTTTTAATAGAATGATGCAGAATGGTTGGAAATATGGGAAGCCATAGTAATAGGGCCCCTGCATCAAATAAACCAACGTAAAATTTGGCTGTGACATCATTATAGACAGCCCCCGTGTGACATGGTCTGTGCCACAAAATATAGACTTCCATAGCGTGAAGGTCTGTGCCATGATCGGGCCCCACAATAAGAAAAACATAGTGCGACAGGTCCTGCCATAAATAAAACATGCCAAAGTGAGCAAATCTTCCATCAATAAAAAACCCACGGGGTGAAAGGGTTTGTCCCCTAAATAAAGGATTTTTGATAAACCAAACATATAAGGTCTTTTTAAATTTTGAAGAGGGGGGATAGACATTGAACTCAAAACGTTGAAAGCTGAGAGATGCAAGGAGTGGAGGAAGCGGGACGTAAAAATCTGTAGGGGTGCCCATGCGGTCAGCCAGACATACATGGGATATGTATAGGGATGTAAGTATTTACATTATTTTTTTTTGTACCAAACTTAAAATCACGGCGATTTTCTCTCCCCAAAGGGGGATCTCTCCCGGGGAAGATGCATTGCCTCAAAGCATGCCACCCTTTATTTTTTTTGTTTTTTTCCTTCTTATCGTATCTGTTTCCCTACACAGTGGCTTCTTTGTACAGACTTTTGCCAGGACAACTCCTTGTTGCCATGGGTTTTTGTATTCGCTAAAGTTTATTGTAACACATAACCTCATTTACGTCTCATCCAAAGACTAACCCAAGACCCCCACTCGGCTCAATGAGGGGGAAAAAATTTTGGGCCAAAAAAGGATTCAAACCACCACAACCTCTGACCCCAAATTTTTACTTTTTTTCTTTCAGGCGGCCCCTTTTCCATTTAAACCCCTGACCCACTTCATAAATGTGAGTAAGGGGAAAGAGTAAAAATAAGAGAAGGACAAGCGTAGATAGTAAAAACAAAAGAAACGCCAAAAAAAGCGCTTTGCAAAGTCCACCGCCGAACATGATTACCCAAAAAAAAAATCTTTTTTTTCAAAAAAAAAAAACCCTTCAAACCAAATTTGGAAAATAAGTAAAACAATCAATAGTAAAAATTGCATCCAAAAATTAACAACAATCATAGCTCATTTTGGGAAAAACCTTCCCCACAAAGTTAATAAAAACAATGAAAAATTTTTCACTAGGGGCTTTTTACTACAACATGAAAGCACTGGAATTGCACCAATGCATTTTTCTCTCACCTCTCTCTCCTCTCCTCTCTCTCTCCCTCTCCCTCCTCTTCTCTCTCTCCCCTCTCTCTCTCCTCCATCCTCCCTTTCCCTCTCCTTTTCCTCCTTCCTCTCTCTCCCTGAATAAAAATTATTTATTTTATTAAACTGCAAATGGAATTTAATGCCAAAACAGCACATGAGAAATATTTTTCAAAGGGAACACTGATTTTTTAAGAAATTTTGTTCCAAAATACCAATTCTGAAGGAAAAAACAGGATAATCGTTAACAATTTTGGGGCAGATTAATCAATTTTTTAACTTTTGATTTTTCTTTTTTTGAATGGGGTGAATGAAACAAATTTGATGAAAGTTGTACAAAGTTTGGGAAAAACAGGGGGGAGCACTGTGGGGTTATTTTTTTCATCTTTGAACTTTTTCCCCCCTTTAAATATTATTTTTAGTCGTTGAAAACTTTATAGAATTTATTATTTACCCTTGTCCTGAAGATAAAGACAACTGGAAATGCAATGACTGTCCTGATAACAGAAAAATCAATGAAAATCTGTATTTGAGAAATTTTTCGGAATGAGCAAAAAAAAAATGAAAATTTAAGAAATCGTGGGAGAGCACAAATGTTTAAAATAATTAAGAATGGGGATAAACAATTAGATGATCTAGAAAAGCTTTAGATTATTTGTAGAAAGATAAAAGATCTAGCAAATGATGCTCAAAAGGTGGCGTATTCATAGGACTAAAACATCAGAGTGGTTTGACAGTGAATGTGAAAAAACAAAAAAAAGAATGTAGAAATTTTTTTTTAATGTTTTAGAGCAAGTCGAAAAAAAGTAGATAGGCAAATATATGTTACAGCAAGAAAACAATACAGACATCTGTTGGATACGAAAAGACACACTTTTAGAAAGCAAAAAACTGAAGCATTAGCAAAAGAAACTAACAATGGGTCACACTTTTAGAATGAGCTCAGGAAAATGGGTTGTACAAACAAGAAAAAGGTAGTAAGTAATATTAGTACAGATGAGTGGCTTAACCATTTCAAAATTGTTTTCCAAGGTAATAATGAAGAACTTGAAACAGATGACGGTATTGAACATGAACCTTCAGAAGAAATAGATAATACATTGAAATATCATCATCATCATCAGTCCCGTGACCTTGGCGGTTGTGGAGGAGACACGAAAGACGATGCCGTGGTAAGCCTCCTCCATCCATCTCGGTCCTCCGCTCTGCGCAGTAGTGCCGAGTCATTCATCCTGGTCCATTCTCTGATGTTGTCCATCCATGACTTGTTCTGTCTTCCCCTCTTTCTGCCACCTTCGAGTGTTCCCTGCAGTACCGTTTTTGGCAGAGTGTTGTGGCGGGTGACGTGGCCCAACCATGTCAGCTTTTTCTTCTTGACGATGGTGAGAAGGGGTTCCTGTGGACCTGCCAGCCGTGTTATTTGGCTCTTGACAAATTCATTGGTCTTTCGTTCTCTCCAGGATATGCCCAGCAGTTTTCTATTGCATTTTGTTTCAAATGACTGGATTCGCTTTGCTGTTTCAGCAGTCAATGTCCAGGTTTCACTTCCGACCAGCAGAATAGTCTGAATTAGGGCTTTGTAGAACTTAAGTTTGATTGGAAAGCTGATCTCTCTACTTTTCCATATGGTGGTGAGTTTTGTCATGGAAGATGTTGCCATGGCTATTCTGACTCTGATTTCTCTCGTCGATCGCCCGTCCTTTGTGAGTGTAGCGCCAAGGTATTTAACAACAATAATAATAATAATAATAATAATAATAATGTAATAATAATAATAATAATAATAATAATATATGGAATTTATATAGCGCTGAATTTTGTAAAAAAGACAAACAAATCGAAGCGCTTGCACTCAATCTTTTACAGGCATGCAACTCTCCTTAAACATAATGAACAGCATATTTCAAAACCATGCGCGCACACCCCCCGTGGGTCTCCCGGGGTATGCTTGCAAAGCGAGCATTGCAAGAATAGGAACCCTGCCCGCCATCCAGGCATGTCGTAAAAGGCGACTAAGGAGGCACCTTTCCCCCTAGGTAAAGGGGGTTGGACACAGGGCTAACAACCCTGCTCCGTAAAAAAATATCCTGTTACGGAAACCTTAAACAGCTTAACTCATGCCAACTCAGTCTTTGGGAGATCTGGGGATCCTTCAAGGAAACCTATGACGCGCTGCAGCCAAACCGTCAGTGAAGCTGCAGGGTGACGACCCCTCATCAACCAGAGACGCCCCGATGAAGTCCACAAGGTTGTTGTCACGTCGCCGGTCTACTGGAACATAGAACGTGAGGACCCTCTGGGAAACCGGACGTGTGCGCAGCAGTGAGGGAGATGAACAGATATCGCCTCCACTCTGGGCATGTCTGAAGTCCGGTGGAATGGTCACGGAGTGACAAGATTACGTCAGGAGAAACCTTTGCTCTACTCCGGTAAAAGTGAAGAAGACCGTCCGAAGCTGGAGTAGGTCTCCTGCTGTCCAAGCATGCTAGCCAAGAGCCTGCTGGAATGGGAGCCGGTTTCAGACCGCATCATCACCGCTCGGTTTTGAGTCGCGCTTCCAGAAGGTGTCCCTTGTCATGTGCTACGCCCCTACCAACACCGCGGAGGAGGAAGACAAGGACAACTTCTACACCCAGCTCCAGTCGGTGGTAGACAAAATCCCAAGACGGGACATGCTCATCCTCATGTGGGACATGAACGCCAAGGTCGGGACTGACAACATTGATAGAGAGCGGGAGATGGGACGACATGGGCTTGGAAACATAAATGAAAATGGAGAAATGCTTGCTGATTTTTGTGCTGCCAACAGCCTTGTGATTGGAGGCACGCTTTTTCCACACCAGCGTTGCCACAAAGCCACCTGGGTCTCCCCCGACCACCAGACAGAGAACCAGAAAGATCACGTCATGGTGAAAAAACGCTACCGGAGCTCCCTACAAGACGTGAGAGTAAGACGCGGAGCAGACATAGGGTCAGACCACCATCTTGTGGTCACCAAGATCAAGATAAGCTTGTCTGCGAGAAAGACTCTGCAGAATCCAAGGAAAAAGTTCAACGTTTTGAGATTGAAACAAGAAGACACAAAGCAGGCATTTCAGATCCCACTTCACAACCGCTTCCAAGTGCTCCAGTCAGAGGAGACAGAAACAGTGGAACACAAATGGACCACCTTCAAAGACGCCATTGTGGGAGCCTGTGATGAGGTTTTGGGACAACCACAGACGAATAAGAAGCCATGGGTCAAGGCTGAGACCCGGAAGAAAGTCGAGGAGAGAAGGCTAGCCAAAAGAGCTGAACCGAGCTACGACCGCCAACAGAAGCGCGAGCAACAGCCAAGTACTCCATACTTGCCAAAGAAGCCAAGAATGAGCTACGAGCAGACAAACGAGCTCACATCAATGCCACGCAGATGAGGCAAAAGAGGCTGCTGGCAGGGAGACCTCAAGACCCTGTATGCCACCACCAGACTTCTTAGCGGGCGTCGCAGCAACACAAACCGACCTGTCAGACAAGGAAGGAAGCTTCCTCACCTCTATGAAGACCGCTAACAAGGTGGAAAGAGAATTTTCAGGAGGTTTTGAATCGACCACCCCAGAGGAACGACCTCAGCTGGAGCCAGGGGACCCTCTCGACATCAACATTGGAGAGATCACCAAAACAGAGATCCGAAAGGCCATCAGCAGCTTGAAGAACGGCAAGGCTGCTGGCATTTGACAACATTCCGGCAGAAGCCTTGAAGGAAGGGGTAGTGACATCGTTGACGAGTTACACCACTTGCTCAACCTGATCTGGACAACTGGGAGGTGCCAGCAGAATGGAAGAAGGCCTGCTTGTGAAGCTCCCCAAGCACGGCGACCTCTCCCAGTGTGGAAATTGGCGGGTACACCCTGTTGTCCATCCCAGCAAAGTCCTCACAAGAGTCATCCTTGACCGAATCAAAGATGCTCTCGACAAGACTCTTCGAGATGAACAGGCAGGCTTCAGAAAGAACGTTCCTGTACGACCAATTGCGACCCTCAGATCATCGTGGAACAGTTCATAGAATGGCAGTCACCTCTCTAACGCCTGCTTCATCGATTTGAGAAGGCTTTCGACAGCGTGGACAGACAAGCAATCTGGACATCCTTCTCCACTATGGTGTGCCACCAGAGTTGTCAGCATCATAAGCCAACTTTGAAGGATTCTCCTGCCAGGTCATCCACAGTGAAGACTCTCCGCACTCTCGGTATCTCTTCGGCGTCAGACAGGGCTGCTTGTTGTCTCCACTCCTCTTCCCTTTTGGTGCTGGACTGGTGACAAGACGGCCTACGCAAGTTCCGGGAAAGGTATCCAATGGACCCTCATGACAAAGCGGAAGATCTCGATTTTGCCGATGACCTGGCTCTGCTATCCCACCGCCTGCAGCACATCCAAGCAAAGTCACTGCCAGATACCACAGCTAGACGTGTTGGCCTCAGATCGTCAAGAGAAGACCAAAGCTACTGCGTACCAACAACCAGCAAGAGGCCCTGTCACCATCTCTGGGAAAGCGTAGAAGGATGCAGTGAATTTGTGTACCTGGGCAGTGAGATCAGCCATGACAGGAGCACAGACGAAACATCAAGGAAAGAATAAAGAAAGCACGCCAAGCATTTGCCATCTTGAAACCCATGGAGAACAAATGCGATCTCCACAACCACAAGCTCAGGATCTCAACTCCAACGTGAAGTCTGTGCTTCTCTATGGTCAGAAACTTGGCGGGTCATCAACACCAGCTCCTCCAAGATCCAGACCTTCAATAACAGGATGTCTCCGGCAGATCCTTCATCTCAGATGGTTCGACAGAGTGCAAAGTACCGACCTGTGGATGAGGGCGAACCAACAGCCTATGGAAGTCCAAGTAAGGCGGCGAAAGTGGCGTTGGGTCGGCCACACCCTACGGAAGGTGCCTGGCAACATCACAAGACAAGTGCTCGAGTGGAACCCGCAGGGGAAAAGGAAGAGAGGGCGCCCCAAACAGACCTGGAGGAGAAGCCTGCATAGTGAGCTGAGAGACTCCAGCCTGACATGGGAAGAGGCCAAGACCCTTGCCAGAGACAGGAGAAGGTGGAGGGACGCTGTTGAGGCCCTATGCTTCGCTAGGAGCTATAAGGAATAAGAAGATGCGCGCGCATCGTATGCACGCATGCACGCACACACGCGCACAACAACACACACACACACACACACACACACACACACACACACACACACACTCGGAACAACACTTAGAAGGTGAAAAATGCTGTTGAAAATTAGGGACAGATATTTGGGGTGAAAGTCTCATGTAGGAAATAAGTGTGTTTTGAGGCTGGATTTGAAGGTATCAAGTGAAGGCTTTTGTCGAAGTGAAAGAGGGAGATCATTCCAGGTGGATGGACCAGAAACAGAAGGAGCGACGGCCATCAGTGGTTTGTTTGAATCTGGGTGTTCGAAAGCACAAAGTATCTGCGGCTGAACGAAGGGAACGGGATGGAGTATACAGATGAAGACAGTTACAGAGATAAGGGGTTGCAGATTTGAGGAGACATTTGAAACAGAGGGTATTGATTTTATACTCCAGTCTTTGTGAGACTGGCAGCCAGTGAAGACATCGCAGGAGAGGAGTGATGTGTTCAGATTTGTTCTTTCTTAGGACCAGTCGAGCTGCAGAGTTTTGTATGCGTTGAAGAGAGTGGATAGATGATGCTGGTAGGCAAGCCAAAAGAGAAATACAGTAGTCTAAACGTGAAAGAATGAGAGATGCGACAAGCTTGGAAGTTGCATCAGTGGACAGATACTTGTGAATCGCGCTTATGCGCCGTAATTGATAGTAGCAAGACTGGCAGGTCTGGGTGATGAATTTCTTCATAGAGAGTGTGTTGTCAAGAACTACTCCTAAATACTTCACAGAGTTGGACAAAGGAACTGACGTATTGCCGATTTCTATTGAAGTTTTTGCGATAGAGGAAAGTTTATGTTGGGTCCCTATGAGCATGGCTTCGGTTTTATCGGCATTAAGTTGTAACTTGTTCTGAGTCATCCAGTTTTGAATGTCTTGAAGGCAGTAGGACATATTTGTCAGGAGGGAAGGCAAGTTTTCAACAGTATCACTGCACTGAAGCTGAGTATCATCGGCATAGAAATGATGAGCAATATGGTGGTTGTTTATTATATGTGAGAGTGGAGCAGTGTAGAGAGTAAAGAGAACAGGGCCCAGGAGTGATCCCTGCGGGACTTCACATTCCATTTTGACAGGTTTTGATTGAATTTTGCTTACAATAACTTTCTGGATCCTGTCTGTGAGGTATAAAGTAAACCAGGTGAGGGCTGTGCCGTTAATACCAAACGTATTTTGGAGGCGAGAAAGAAGAATTGAGTGATCTATGGTATCAAAGGCTGCAGATAAGTCAAGAAGAGTGAGGAGGGACATTTTTCCTGCATCAGAAGCAAGTAGAAGTGTATCTAAAATGTGGACTAGGGTGGTTTCGGTGCTGTGGTTGGGGCGATAGGCAGATTTAAAAGTGGGAAGGAGATTATTGGAATGAAGGTGACTGTTGAGCTGTTTGAGAACAACTTTTTCTAGTACTTTAGAGACAAAGGGTAAGCCTATAATTCTTCAGAATGTTGGGATCGAGGTCGTGCTTTTTCAGTAGAGGTGTGACTATTGCTGTTTTAAGAGCTGATGGAAAATTTCCTGACACAAGAGATGAGTTTACTATTTTAGTGATAATAGGTACAAGTTGTGGAAGGCATTGTGAGAAAACAGGAGCAGGTATGGGATCAAGGTCGCATGATTTTATAGTCATTTCCTTCAGAATTGTCATGATTTCTTTTTCACTTGTGGGATGGAAGGAAAGGAGAGGAGTGCCAGTGAACTGGGGATCAGGAGGCGCAGGCTGCAATCGAAAAGCGTCTACCTCCTCCAGTTGCTGGCCGTTCATGTAAATTTTAGCAGTGGCGTTGCTCGTGCTGTTCACAAGTACTTTACTGTTCTCCGAGCTCACCTCCATCCCATATGCTCCAGCTCTGTTCTCAAGTCTGGTCGTAAGATCTTGCAGCTCTGTGTTACTTCCGCCCATGAGGTCAATGTCATCGTCAAACCGCAAGTTGTTGAGGGGTCTTCCGCCTATGGAGATGGTAGAGTGGAAAGTCATGGAGGGTCTCTCTCATAATGTTTTCCAAGAACAGATTAAACAGGACTGGAAATAACTGGCATCTTTGTCGGACCCCAACTGTGGTTTTGAAGTAGTCTCTGACCTGATTGTTCAAAAAGGACTGCACTGCTTGTGGTGTTGTATAGTGCTTGAATGGTTTGCACTAGTCCTTCTTTAATGCCAAATATTCTGAGGACCTGCCACAGGCCTTCGTTCCATATTCTGTCGAAAGCCTTCTTGAAGTCAATGAAGTTGTGAAACATGTCTCTCTGATGTTGAAGATGTTTGTCTATCAGGATGTGGCAGTTAAAAATCTGTTCGATTGTGCTCCTGCCTGCCCTGAACCCAGCTTGTTCCTCTGCAAGGTGTTATTTTGCCTCCTTGAGTCGATTTAAAATAACTTTGAGCATGATCTTGCTGGCGTGGCTGATGAGGCTGATTGTTCTATAGTTTTGGCATTAGCGTAAATTCCTCTTCTTGGGCAGAGGTATAATGAGTGATTGAATACAGAAATATTAGAAGTAGAAGGTGTTCAGGCAATAGGTAAACTTAAAAAGGGTAAAGCTAGTGGGATAGATGACATTTTTGCTGAAATGTTGCAGACTGGTGGCAGTAATATTGTAATGTTTCTAACAAAATTTTTTAATGTTATTTTGAAGCAGGTATTTACCCTGAGAATGGTCAAAAGCCATAATTATACCATAGCATAAAAAAGGAAACCTAAATGATGTAATAACCACAGGGGAATATCTCTCTTAATTATTTTATCCAAATGCTATACTTCAATACTTTATACACAGGGTGGATCGGTGGTCTAGAGGTAACGCGCCTGTCTAGAAAGCAAAAAGTCCGGGTCTGAAGTGTGCGGTGGTTCGTACCCCGTTTGGACCCGAAACTTTTTCCCCATCCATTAGACCATGAGTGGTGGTCTCGGCGCTAGTCTTTCGGATGAGACGATAAACCGAGGTCCCGTGTGTTACACGTAATTATTTAGCGCACGTAAAAGAACCCACGACAGCAAGAGAGTTGTCCCTGGCAAAATTCTTAGAAAAAGCCACTCTGATAGGGAAACAAAAACAGTTGCAGACAGGAAAAAGAAAAAAAATGGGTGGCGCTGCTATTGTGGCGACGCGCTCTCCACGGGGAGAGCAGCCCGAATTTCACGGAGAGAAATCTGCCGTGACTTAAAGTGGTATGAAATGAAATCTGAGCGCTTTGATTTGTTGCTTTACAAAATTCAGCGCTATGTAAATTCCATACATTATTATTATTATTATTATTATTATTATTATTATTATTATTATTATTATTATTATATTATTATTATTATTATTATTACACGACTATACACCTGGTTAGAGAACAACAACTTAATTTCAGAATGTCAAGCAGGATTTCGAAGGAAATATTCAACAGTTGGTGAAATATTTACACTACATGCAGCTATTCAGAGCCACATAAACAAAAAAGGAAGAAAACTCTATGTTGCTTTTGTAGATTTCAGAAAAGCCTTTGATTCTGTTCAGTATAAAAAAACTCATGCAGTGCATTCAAGATCAAGGTGTACAGGTAAATTTTTGCTGCACTACATGCTATGTACAGGTCATTAAAATCATGCCTTCGAGCAAGTTTTGAATTAACCGAAAAAGTTTGTTTGTCGCATTGGGGTAAGGCAAGGTTGTGTTCTTAGCCCGACACTGTTTTCACTATTTGTAAACAAGTTACATGCGATACAAGAAAAGCACTGAAACCAGGTTTTCCAACCCTTAAGAATACCGGGAGGCCAACAATCTTGTGAAGAAGTCAATGTTAAAGGCCATAGAGAAGTGGATCAGTGATCAATGTGATGAGATCGAAAAAAGCATGAAAGTGGGCAACAGTAAAAAGGCATACGACACCCTGAAGAAACTCACAAAACCACTTCAAACCAAATCATCAGTCATTGAAGACAGCTCCGGAAACCTCCTCACAGAAAGCTCAGCTGCATTGAACAGGAGGTCTGAGTATTGTCAAGAACTGTACAACTACCAAATACAACCTGACAAGAGCATAATAGAAGAGAAAGC
Organism: Rapana venosa; assembly: GCA_028751875.1. Taxonomy (NCBI): domain Eukaryota; kingdom Metazoa; phylum Mollusca; class Gastropoda; order Neogastropoda; family Muricidae; genus Rapana; species Rapana venosa. Next base: position 39,448,277 of record CM054162.1, read on the forward strand.
AGCAACATCAAGAGCAACCTCGCGATTACCTATACTGAGGGAAGAAGTGGAAGAAGCCATCCGCAGCTTACCAGTAGGAAAGTCCCTAGGAGCAGACAACATACCAGCAGAGCTGCTCAAGCATGGTGGCGAAACAGTCATCACACATGTTACAGCTATCTGTCAGAAGATTTGGGAGACAAAACAGTGGCCAACAGAATGGACACAATCACACATTATACCCCTGCCCAAGAAGGGGAATTTACGCCAATGTCAAAACTATAGAACAATCAGCCTCATCAGCCACGCCAGCAAGATCATGCTCAAAGTTATTTTGAATCGACTCAAGGAGGCAAAAGAACACCTTGCAGAGGAACAAGCTGGGTTCAGGGCAGGCAGGAGCACAATCGAACAGATTTTTAACTGCCACATCCTGATGGAAAAACATCTTCAACATCAGAGAGACATGTTTCACAACTTCATCGACTTCAAGAAGGCTTTCAACAGAGCTGCAAAATCTTACGACCAGACTTGAGAACAGAGCTGGAGCATATGGGATGGAGGTGAGCTTGGAGAAAAGTATAGTACTTGTGAACAGGAGGAGCAACGCTACTGGTAAAATTTACATGAACGGCCAGCAACTGGAGGACGTAGACGCTTTTAAATACCCTGGCGCTACACTCACAAAGAATGGGCGATCAACGACAGAAATCAAAGTCAGAATAGCCATGGCAACATCTTCCATGACAAAACTCACCACCATATGGAAAAGTAAAGAGATCAGTTTCCC
>CM054162.1:39449545-39469594 GCA_028751875.1 Rapana venosa
ATGTTAAATCCAGTTAAGCATAAGATTTCTCTTATTTTCGAAACCCAGCACTGTTTTCCTGAATTGTCTAGCTGAAACAGCATTTGATACGCCTTATATGGTAACCGTCCTTATTCATTTGTAATAAGTTAAACCAATGTCTTATGCGGGGCAGTGTATGAATGTACATAGAGAGGATATTTTACACAAGTTTCCATATTCTTTTTTGTTTGGTGTTTTGGTTGGTACACCTAAAAACCTTTGTGTATGCCATCATGTGGACTTTTTCTATATGTTCAAAACTGGTTTATTCCCCATACTTCAGCAGCATAGAGCAATATTGGTTGTTTTTTTTGTATTATAAAAATGTTCAAAAAGTATTTTCTGTCATCTCTTTATATTTCCGAAAAAAAAACTTGGTTAAGCTGAAACTACTGCCTTTTTCCCTTTTGTTACTAGATGCCGTGTGCCGTTTTTCACACTGATCATAGTTTTTGAACCTGAACCCTAAATAGAAATAATTTTTTTTACTACCTCTAACTTCTGCCCATCTTTAAAACCACTTTTTCATGTTTACTAAAAAAAGCCCCCATTTCTAAAGACCATAATTTTGTTTTATCTTTGTTTACATCTAACTTTATCTTATTACAGAAAATTTTTTTACAACATTTAACTGATTCTGAAGACCACTTGGTGTTGTTGATTCAATGCCACATCATCTGCAAATAACAAGATGACTATATTCCATAATATCTGGAAATAACTGTACCCTGTGTTTACCCCTTTCCTTAATTTGACCTGCTATCATCATCATAAGACCCGTGACCTTGGCGGTTGTGGGAGAGACACGAAAGACGATGCCGTGGTAAGCCTCCTCCATCCATCTCGGTCCTCCGCTCTGCGAAGTAGTGCCGAGTCATTCATCCTGGTCCATTCTCTGATGTTGTCCATCCATGACTTGTTCTGTCTTCCCCTCTTTCTGCCACATTCGAGTGTTCCCTGCAGTACTGTTTTTGGCAGACTGTTTTTGGCGGGTGACGTGGGCCGAACCATGTCAGCTTTTCTTCCTGATATGGTGAGAAGGGTTTCCTGTGGACCTCCTAGCTGTGTTATTTGACTCTTGACAAATTCATTGGTCTTTTGTTCTCTCCAGGATATGCCCAGTAGTTTTTTATTGCTTTTTGGTTTCAAATGACTGGATTCGCTTTGCTGTTTCAGCAGTCAATGTCCAGGTTTCACTTTTCCCTACAGCGGGATAGTCTGAATTTAGGGCTTTGTAGAGCTTTAGTTTGTTGGAAAACTGATCTCTTTTCGTTTCCATATGGTGGTGCGTTTTGTCATGGAAAAATGTTGCCATGGCTATTTCTGACTTTGATTTCTGTTGTTGATCCCCGTTTTTGTGAGTGTAGTGCCAAGGTATTTAAAAGCGTCTACCTCCTCCATTTCTGGCCGTTTCATGTTAAATTTTTAGCAGTAGCGTTGCTCCTCGTGTTCACAAGTACATACTTTCCCCCAAGCTCACCTCCATCCCATATGCTCCAGCTCTGTTCTCAAGTCTGGTCGTAAAATCTTTCAGCTCTGTGTTACTTCTGCCCATGAGGTCAATGTCATCGGCAAATCGCAAGTTGTTGAGGGGGTCTTCCGCCAATGGAGATGGTAGAGTAAAAGTCATGGAGGGTCTCTCTCATAATGTTTTCCAAGAACAGATTAAACAGGACTGGAGTTTAACCGCACCCTGTCGGACCCCAACTGTGGTTTTTGAAGTAGTCCCGACCTGATTGTTCAGAAGGACTGCACTGCTTGCAGTGTTGTATAGTGCTTGAATGGTTTCACCAGTCCTTCTTCAATGCCAAACTTTGAGGACCTGCCACAGGCCTTCGTGCCATACTCTGTTGAAAGCCTTCTTGAAGTCAATGAAGTTGTGGAAACATGTATCTCTGATGTTGAAAATGTTGTCCAACAGGATGTGGCAAGTTAAAAATCTGTTTCGATTGTGCACCTGCCCTGCCCCTGAACCCATCTTGTTCCTTTGCAAGGCGTGTTCTATCGCCTCCTATCTAGAGTCGATTCAAAATAACTTTGAGCATGATCTTGCGGCGTGGTGATGAGGGCTGAATTTTCGTATAGTTTTGACATTGGCCTAATTTCCCTTCTTGGGCAGGGGTTATGATGAAGTGATTGTGTCCATTCTGTTGCCACTGTTTTGGTCTCCCAAATCTTCTGACAGATTAGCTGTAACATGTGTGATGACTGTTTCTCCAACCAATGCTTGAGCGCTCTGCTGGTATGTTGTCTGATCCTAGGGACTTCCTACTGGTCAGCTGCGGATGGCTTCTCCCACTTCTTCCCTCAGTATAGTAATGGCGAGATGCTCTGATGTTGCTGCTTTCTCTTCTATTATGCTTCTGTCATGTTGTAATTTGTTATTGTACAGTTTCTGACATAACTCAGACCACCTGTTCAATGCAGCTGAGCTTTCCTGTGCGAGGTTTCCCGGAGCTGTCTTCAATGACTGATGATTTTGGTTTGAAGTGGTTTGTGAGTTCTTCAGGTGTTGATGCCTTTTTTACTATTGGCCCTCTCTCCATGCCTGTTTTCGATCTCATCACATTGATCAATGATCCACTTTCTCTATGGCCTTTATCTTTGAATTCTTCACAAGATTGTTGGCCTCCATCACCGTATTCTTTAGGGTTGGAAGACCTGTTTGGTTTCAGTTTTTATCTGTATCGCATGTAACTGGTTTACAAATAGTGAAAACAGTGTCGGGCTAAAACACAGCCTTGCACTTACCCCAATGCGACAATCAAACAATTCGGTTAATCAAAATTTGCTCGAAGCATGATTTTAATGACCTGTACATAGCAATGTAGTGCAGCAAAAATTTACCCTGTACACCTTAATCTTGGATGCACTGCATGAGTTTGTTATGCTGAACAGAATCAAAGGCTTTTCTGAAATCTACAAAAGCAACATAGAGTTTTCTTCCTTTTTTGTTTATGTGGCTCTGAATAGCTGCATGTAGTGTAAATATTTCACCAACTGTTGAATATTTCCTTCGAAATCCTGCTTGACATTCTGAAATTAAGGTGTTGTTCTCTAACCAGGTGTATAGTCGTTAATAATAATAATAATAAATAATATAATAATAATAATAATAATAATAATAAAATAATATGAATTATAATGGTTTTAGCGCTGAATTTTGTAAAGCAACAAATCAAAGCGCTCAGATTTCATTTCATACCACTTTAAGTCACGGCAGATTTCTCTCCGTGAAATTCGGGCTGCTCTCCCCGTGGAGAGCGCGTCGCCACAATAGCAGCGCCACCCATTTTTTTTCTTTTTCCTGTCTGCAACTGTATTTGTTTCCCTATCAGAGTGGCTTTTTCTAAGAATTTTGCCAGGGACAACTCTCTTGTTGTCGTGGGTTCTTTTACGTGCGCTAAATAATTACGTGTAACACACGGGACCTCGGTTTATCGTCTCATCCGAAAGACTAGCGCCAAGACCACCACTCATGGTCTAATGGATGGGGAAAAAGTTTCGGGTCCAAACGGGGTACGAACCACCGCACACTTCAGACCCGGACTTTTTGCTTTCTAGACAGGCGCGTTACCTCTAGACCACCGATCCACCCTGTGTATTAAGTATTGAAGTATAGCATTTGGATAAAATAATTAAGAGAGATATTCCCCTGTGGTTATTACATCATTTAGGTTTCCTTTTTTATGCTATGGTATAATTATGGCTTTTGACCATTCCTCAGGGTAAATACCTGCTTCAAAAATAACATTAAATAATTTTGTTAGAAACATTACAATATTACTGCCACCAGTCTGCAACATTTCAGCAAAAATGTCATCTATCCCACTAGCTTTACCCTTTTTAAGTTTACCTATTGCCTGAACACCTTCTACTTCTAATATTTCTGTATTCAATCACTCATTATACCTCTGCCCAAGAAGAGGAATTTACGCTAATGCCAAAACTATAGAACAATCAGCCTCATCAGCCACGCCAGCAAGATCATGCTCAAAGTTATTTTGAATCGACTCAAGGAGGCAAAATAACACCTTGCAGAGGAACAAGCTGGGTTCAGGGCAGGCAGGAGCACAATCGAACAGATTTTTAACTGCCACATCCTGATAGACAAACATCTTCAACATCAGAGAGACATGTTCACAACTTCATGACTTCAAGAAGGCTTTCGACAGAATATGGAACGAAGGCCTGTGGCAGGTCCTCAGAATATTTGGCATTAAAGAAGGACTAGTGCAAACCATTCAAGCACTATACAACACCACAAGCAGTGCAGTCCTTCTGAACAATCAGGTCAGAGACTACTTCAAAACCACAGTTGGGGTCCGACAAAGATGCCAGTTATTTCCAGTCCTGTTTAATCTGTTCTTGGAAAACATTATGAGAGAGACCCTCCATGACTTCCACTCTACCATCTCCATAGGCGGAAGACCCCTCAACAACTTGCGGTTTGACGATGACATTGACCTCATGGGCGGAAGTAACACAGAGCTGCAAGATCTTACGACCAGACTTGAGAACAGAGCTGGAGCATATGGGATGGAGGTGAGCTCGGAGAACAGTAAAGTACTTGTGAACAGCACGAGCAACGCCACTGCTAAAATTTACATGAACGGCCAGCAACTGGAGGAGGTAGACGCTTTTCGATTGCAGCCTGCGCCTCCTGATCCCCAGTTCACTGGCACTCCTCTCTTTTCCTTCCATCCCACAAGTGAAAAAGAAATCATGACAATTCTGAAGGAAATGACTATAAAATCATGCGACCTTGATCCCATACCTGCTCCTGTTTTCTCACAATGCCTTCCACAACTTGTACCTATTATCACTAAAATAGTAAACTCATCTCTTGTGTCAGGAAATTTTCCATCAGCTCTTAAAACAGCAATAGTCACACCTCTACTGAAAAAGCACGACCTCGATCCCAACATTCTGAAGAATTATAGGCCTGTCTCAAACTTACCCTTTGTCTCTAAAGTACTAGAAAAAGTTGTTCTCAAACAGCTCAACAGTCACCTTCATTCCAATAATCTCCTTCCCACTTTTAAATCTGCCTATCGCCCCAACCACAGCACCGAAACCACCCTAGTCCACATTTTAGATACACTTCTACTTGCTTCTGATGCAGGAAAAATGTCCCTCCTCACTCTTCTTGACTTATCTGCAGCCTTTGATACCATAGATCACTCAATTCTTCTTTCTCGCCTCCAAAATACGTTTGGTATTAACGGCACAGCCCTCACCTGGTTTACTTTATACCTCACAGACAGGATCCAGAAAGTTATTGTAAGCAAAATTCAATCAAAACCTGTCAAAATGGAATGTGAAGTCCCGCAGGGATCATCCTGGGCCCTGTTCTCTTTACTCTCTACACTGCTCCACTCCACATATAATAAACAACCACCATATTGCTCATCATTTCTATGCCGATGATACTCAGCTTCAGTGCAGTGATACTGTTGAAAACTTGCCTTCCCTCCTGACAAATATGTCCTACTGCCTTCAAGACATTCAAAACTGGATGACTCAGAACAAGTTACAACTTAATGCCGATAAAACCGAAGCCATGCTCATAGGGACCCAACATAAACTTTCCTCTATCGCAAAAACTTCAATAGAAATCGGCAATACGTCAGTTCCTTTGTCCAACTCTGTGAAGTATTTAGGAGTAGTTCTTGACAACACACTCTCTATGAAGAAATTCATCACCCAGACCTGCCAGTCTTGCTACTATCAATTACGGCGCATAAGCGCGATTCGCAAGTATCTGTCCACTGATGCAACTTCCAAGCTTGTCACATCTCTCATTCTTTCACGTTTAGACTACTGTATTTCTCTTTTGGCTTGCCTACCAGCATCATCTATCCACTCTCTTCAACGCATACAAAACTCTGCAGCTCGACTGGTCCTAAGAAAGAACAAATCTGAACACATCACTCCTCTCCTGCGATGTCTTCACTGGCTGCCAGTCTCACAAAGACTGGAGTATAAAATCAATACCCTCTGTTTCAAATGTCTCCTCAAATCTGCAACCCCTTATCTCTGTAACTGTCTTCATCTGTAACTCCATCCGTTCCCTTCGTTCAGCCGCAGATACTTTGTGCTTTCGAACACCCAGATTCAAACAAACCACTGATGGCCGTCGCTCCTTCTGTTTCTGGTCCATCCACCTGGAATGATCTCCTCTTTCACTTCGACAAAAGCCTTCACTTGATACCTTCAAATCCAGCCTCAAAACACACTTATTTCCTACATGAGACTTTCACCCCAAATATCTGTCCCTAATTTTCAACAGCATTTTTCACCTTCTAAGTGTTGTTCCGAGTGTGTGTGTGTGTGTGTGTGTGTGTGTGTGTGTGTGTGTGTGTGTGCGTGTGTGTGCGTGCATGCGTGCATACGTGCGCGCGCATCTTCTTATTCCTTATAGCTTCTAGCGAAGCATAGGGCCTCAACAGCGTCCCTACACCTTCTCCTGTCTCTGGCAAGGGTCTTGGCCTCTTCCCATGTCAGGCTGGAGTCTCTCCAGCTCACTATGCAGGCTTCTCCTCCAGTCTGTTTTGGGGCGCCCTCTCTTCCTTTTCCCCTGCGGGTTCCACTCGAGCACCTTGTCTTGTGATGTTGCCAGGCACCTTCCGTAGGGTGTGGCCGACCCAACCACTTCCCCTTTTTTAACTATTTAATTTTTTTTTCTTCCTCCCCCCTTTCCCACCCCCTTAGAAAAAAAATTAAGGGGGTTAAAAAAAAAAATTTTAAAATCCCCCCCTTTTCCAAAAATTTTCCTCTGCCGTTACAAACGGAAATTAAAAAAAACCCCTCGCCCAAATTTTTTTCCCCCCTTTATCTTTAACTTTTTCATTGACACCCTCCTTCCCCCGGGTTCCCGGGTTTTTTTTTCCCCCCCCAAAAAAAAATTTGGGTCCCTCTTTTTGTCCCCCCCAAATTTTCCCCCCCCCTTTCACTTCGCAAAAGCTTCACTTGATCCCCTCAAACCCACTCAAAAACTTTTTCCTACTGAGATTTCCCCCCTTCTGTCCCAAACACAGCATTTTTTTCAACTTTTTCCCGGGTTTTTCTGGGTTGGTGTTTGGTGTTTTGGTGTGTGATGGTGCGTGTTTTGTGCTGGGGTGCGTTTCATCCCGGGGCAAAACGTGCGCGCGCATGGTTTTAAAATATGTTGTTCTTTTTAGTTTAAGGAGAGTTGCATCCCTGTAAATGATTGAGTGCAAGGCTTCGATTTGTTTGTCTTTTTAAAAAATTTTCAGCGCTATATAAATTCCTATATTATTATTATTATTATTAATTTAAATACCTTGGCGCTACACTCAAAAAGGGACGGGCGATTCAACGACAGAAATCAAAGTCAGAATAGCCAGGGCAACATCTTCCATGACAAAACTCACCACCATATGGAAAAGTAAAGAGATCAGTTTCCCCAATCAAACTTAAGTCTACAAAGCCTAATTCAGACTATTCTGCGGTCGGAAGTGAAACCTGACATTGACTGCTAAAAACAGCAAAGCGAATCCAGTCATTTGAAACAAAATGCCATAGAAAACTGCTGGGATATCTGGAGAGAACGAAAGACCAATGAATTTGTCAAGAGCCAAATAACACGGCTGGCAGGTCCACAGGAACCCCTTCTCACACCCCCCTCCATGAAGAAAAAGCTGACATGGTTCGGGCCACGTCACCCGCCAAAAACATCTGCCAAAAACGGTACTGCAGGAACACTCGAAGTGGCAGAAAGAGGGGAAGACAAACAAGTCATGGATGGACAACATCAGAGAAGGGACCAGGATGAATGACTCGGCCTACTGCGCAGAGCGGAGGACCGAGATGGATGGAGGAGGCTTACCACGGCTTTGTTTTTTCGGGGTCTCCTCCACAACCCCAAGGTCAGGGACTGATGATGAATAAATATTATCAATGTATTATCTATTTCTTCTGAAGGTTCATGTTCAATACCGTCATCCGTTTCAAGTTCTTCATTATTACCTTGGAAAACAGTTTTGAAATGGTTAAGCCACTCATCGGGTACTAATATTATTTACTACCTTTTCTTGTTTTACAACCCATTTTCCTGACCTCTTTCTAAAAAGTGTGACCCATTGTTAGTTCTTTTGCAAAATACTTCATTTTTTTTGCTTTCTAAAAGTGTGTCTTTTCGTATCCAACAGATGTCTGTATTGTTTTCTTGCTGTAAGAATAATGTTGCCTACTACTTCTTTTTTCCACTTGCTCTAAAAAAATTTAAAAAAATTCTACATTTTTTTTTTGTTTTTTCACATTCACTGTCAAACCACTCTGATGTTTTAGTTCCTATGAATACGCCACCTTTTGAGCATACATTTGCTAGACTCTTTTATTTCATTCTACAAATATATTAAAGCTTTTTCTACGTCATCATCTAAGTTATTTATGGCCATTCTTAAACTATTTTGAACATTTGTGCTCTCCCAAAGATTTCTTGAATTCATTTTCTTGTGCCTCATTCCAGAAAAATTTCTCAAATACAGCATTTCATGACTTTTCTGTTATCAGGACAGTTCATTGCCATTTCCAGTTGTCCCTTTATCCCCCGGAAAACGGGTAAATAATCAAATTTTATAAAGTTTTCAACGACTAAAAAAAATTTTTTGAAGTGGAGGGAAAAAAATTCAATGATGAAAAAAAAAAATCCCAGGCTCTCCCCTGTGTATCCAAAAGTACAACTTTCATCAAAATTTGTTTCATTCAGCCCTTCAAAATAAGCAATCATCATGTTACAAAAATTTTAAACAGTTGTGCACCAAATTGTTAACAGTATTACCCGTGATTTCCCTTCAGAATTGGTCTTATTTGGGAACCAAACATTTCTTCAAAATCAGGGTATCCCCATTGAAAAATATTTCCATGTGCTTTCTGGCATTAAATCCCATTTGACAGATAATAAAAAACAATCTTTTTTTTTCAGAGAGGAGAGGGGAGGAGGAGAAAAAAAGGGGGGGGAGAGAGAGAGGACTTCGATTTAGACTTTTTTTGTACATGGCCTTAGGGCCACAATACAAAGGAATGACGGGTGGTGGAGTGGGCATATGACATAGTGTTTTTAAACAATTACAATCAAAGTATTAAATATGAAATGAATACAGCAAAAAAAAAGAAATTACATCACCCATTTCTTGAATATTTATCACAAATCAATTCACGTTCGTCATAATCGACAATGTTTGAATGTAGTTTTCATCAATATAAGGATCCATTTCTATAAAGTTATCTTTACTTCTTCTGTTGGTTGCATGAAAAATAAATCGTGATAAATTATGTCTATCAGTAGATATTGTAGCTTTGAGTAGCACGTGCAAGGAAGTCTCTTCGCATCTTTAAGAAACTTGTGTCTCAAATCTTCATAGACAGGGCAATTAAATAAAAAGTGTTCTTCATTTCTCTATTTGGTCTTTACAAACAGGCACTGCTTATCTTCATTTGAACTACTATAGCGATGTGTATTATTGTTTAGTGGTAGCGCATTCAATCGTACTTGAGTAACTGCAACGCGAAAGCAATATGTATCCATTTCACTAATATACTTCTCTCTTTCAAAAACAATCTTAAAGTTTCTGTAACTATCATATCTACTGCGATCTCTGATGGTGCCAGTCCATTCCTGGGTAAAGCAATCTACAAGTCTTGTTTAAAGGCACGTAAGAACATTTTATGTCCCCTACTCCTTGGTTTAACCAAACGATATTAAACCCAGTTATGCGAATATTTCCCTGATTTTAGAGACCCAGCATTGTTTGCCCTTTTTATCTAATTCTAACAACATACATTAAGCTTTATGTGGCAATCTTTCAGAATCCATATGTAATAATTTAAACCAAAATCTTACACATGCAACATACGTATTTACATATAATGGGTACCTGCCCAGATCTCCATACACCATTTTATTTGGTGTCTTGACAGGAACATCTAAAATTCGTTTACAAGCGATTAAATGTACTTTTTCTAGATGCTCAAGTTTATTCAATCCCCAAATTTCAGCTGAATATAACAGTATTGGTTGGATTTTGGTATCAAAAATTTTAAAAAATGTATTTACTGTCATTTCTTTACACTTCTGAAAAACTTTGTTAAGCTGAGTAACTGCTTTTTTACCTTTAGTAACCAAATGTGATTACACACATCAGCTTTCGGAAAGGAAGAGGGTGCACAGATGCCATTTTCGCACTCCGACAGCTGTGTGAAAGAGCCATCGAATACAACCAAGACCTGCATACAGTATTCGTTGATCAAGAAAAAGCTTTCGACCGAGTCAACAGAGACAAGCTCTGGAAGATCCTGGAGCAGTACGACGTGAAGGGGCAGTTGCTTGATAACATCAAGCAATCTATGCCAACAGTATACGCAGTCCGAACAGCCAGTGGAACATCCGACTGGTTCCCGGTTACATCAGTGGTCAGGCAAGGCTGCGTACAATCCCCCCCTTTTCTTCGTGATCTACATGGACCACATTACAAAGGAAGCCAACTCAGGTCCTGAGGCCCTGAACGAACTATTATTTGCTGACGGGCCATCCCTGATGAATCAGAACAAAGCAGCTCTTCAAGAACACCACAGACCCAAATCAACACAAGCTGCGAGAGGTACGACATGAAAATCAGTATCACCAAAACAGAAGTTTTGTCTGTCAGCAGAAATCCAGGAAAGCTGGACCCTCAACATCAACGGCACCCAGCTGAAACAGACCAAAGAATTTAAATACCTTGGCAGCCTCTCCCCTGAAGATGGAAAATTGGACAGAGAGATAGAAACAAGATGCCAGAAAGCGAAGCAGTCAGTTACCAACTCGCCCCCCTTCTAAAACACCCCAGCATCCCAATGAGCACCAAGGCAAAATAATCACGCCATCTTCGTTCCAACACTCACATACCAGTGTCAGACATGGGCCCTAACAAAAGCCTTAGAGAGAAAACTGGTCACATGTGAAATGCGCTGCCTGAGAAAAGCGTCAACAAGACCAGACGCGACAAGATCAAGAATAAAGGTGGATCAGAGACAAGTTTGGGGCTAACACCAATTCTCCACCATATCGAACAACAAAGGATCAGGTGGTTTGGTCACCCCCACTAAAAAGCCGCCCCAAACCCAAACCCCCCTACGGGCATACACCATCAAATACAATGGCTGGAAAGCCAGAGGTAGACCAAGGAGACGATGGAGCGACTCCGTGGCTGACACCCTGCGAGCCCATGACCTGTCACCATATCAAGCCTCCCGCCTAGCTGCAGACAGACGTCTGTGTCTCCTCGCGACGCCGAAGGGCACCAGCGGCAGATGAAAGAAAGAAAAAGAAAGAAAGTAACCAAATGTGATGTAGAGAGAGAGAGAATGCATTGGTGCAATTACCAGTGCTTACATGCTTTTAGTATAAGATCCCTATGTGAATACATTTCATTGTTTTTATTTAACAGGGTGGGGAATGCTTACTTCCAACTGAGCTACTGATTGTTCTTAATTTTTGGATGACAATATTTACATATTGATTGCTTTTGCTTATTTTTCTAATTGATTTGAAGAGTTTATGTTTTTTCTGAAAATGAAGATTTATTATTTGTAATCATATGCAGGTGGATGTGCACATTGCAATGCAGCTTTTTTCTGAGCAGTTCCTTCTGTTTTTACCATATAAAAACTATCTACAGCTTGTCCCTCTCTTCATTGTTACCTCTCATTCCCTTACTCACAGTTATGAAGTGGGTCAGTGGTCTAATGGTAATGGGCCTGCCTAGAAAGCAAAAAGTCAAAAGGTCTGGGTCAGAGGTGTGTGGTGGTTTGAATCCCGTTTTGGCCCGAAACTTTTCCCCATCCATTAGAGCACGAGTGGAGGTCTTGGTGGTAGTCTTTCGGATGAGACCATAAACTGAGGTATCATGTTTACAATAATCATTAGGCACATCAAATACCCAGCAACAAAAAAATTTTCCCTGGCAAAAGCGTTCAAAGAAAAGCCACTGTAAAGGGGAAACAGATACAGATACAGACAGGAAAAACAAAGAAAATAAGGGGGGAAACTGCTTTTAAGGCAAGAAAAGCTTTTCCCCGGGGGAGAGCATCCCCAAAATTTGACAGAGAAAAATCTCCCCGTGACTTAAAGTGGTACAATAAAAAAATAATATAAAAAATTGGGAAACCCTATCATATATCCTATGTATTTTCGGGCTAAACCGCATGGGACCACTTTAGTTTTTTAAACGCCCAGCTTCCTCCACTCCTTGCATCTCTCACTTTCAGACCATGACTTTCAATGTCTAAAAAAACCCCTCTCAAATTGAACAGCCCTTTACATGTTATGGTATATCAACAACCCTTTTTTTTGGGGGGAAAACCCCTTTTAAACCCCGGTGGCGTGCCTATTTAAAGGAAACGCCCAATTCTCACTAGGGCATGTCTATTTTGATGGCACGACCATGCGCCTATGCATTGCCCCAAAAATTGGGGCACGATAAAGGCACAGACCAAAAATCACGCAATGGCATGTCTATATTATTGAGGAAACAGCCCAAAGGCCCACACGGGCATTTCAAATATTTAAAGGTCACAAAACCTTTTCCCCCAAATGGATATTATTTGATGGCACGAAAAATTCCACTAGGGCCCAAACCTATTTTGAGGGCACAGACCATGTCATGCTATGGCATGTCTATTTTAAGGTGGCACAGACCATGTCAAAACGGTGGAAATGTTATATTGATGGCACAGGCCATTTCCGCAATGGCATATCTATACGAGGGAAACAGACCATGTCACGCTAGGGCATGTCTATATTATGGCACAACCCTTCTCTTTTAATTGGGGGATGGCCAAATTTTAAAAGATGGCCCCGACCATGCCCTCACAAAAGGGCCCATGTCTATATTGAGACACAGCCCCATGTCATCTATGGGTTTGTCAAAATTGAGGGAAACAGACCTGTCACACTAGGGCATGTCAAATTAAAGACACAGACCAGGGTCCCCGCTATGGCAGGGCCCTTAATTTGATGGCACAGACCATGTCTCACAACGGCAATCTATATTGATGAAAAACCAGACCATGTCATGCTATGGAAAGGGTCAAAATTAAAGGGCACAGACCATTCCCCACTTTTGGTATGACTGTTAAACAAAACATAGGCCAAAATTTGCAAACTAAAGTGACATTTTGGTAGCCCTGTGAAAATAGAGGCCCCTATCAAATGGGGTTTTTCTACATAAAAGAAAACTACTCATGACCAAAAAAGCCTGAAAGCATACAGGACACATTCCCCAACAGCTGTTGCCCAAATTTAAAGGGAAACCCTCCAGCTTTTTCTTATTTTACAGCTTAAAGGGGAACTGAAAAAAAACTGAAAAAAAAAAAAAAAAAGGGAAAAAATGTAAAAAAATGCTTCCGCTTAATCCAAGAAAATAGCCCACTAAATCAGCCTAGTGATCCCCCATCCCAAAATATCACAAAAAAAAATTCTTTGGTTTTTAAAAAGAGAGCGTAAAAAAATATTAAAAAAATTAAAAAAAACCCTCCAAATTGGAAAGTAGAAAAGACATAAAAAAAAAAATTTTACAAAAACACAAAAAATATAAACTTGAAAAACCCAAAAGGAAAAAGTTTAAATTTTTTTAAAAATAAAAAAATTTTAAAATACGAAGGGGATTTTGGAAAAAAAGGGGGGAAAGGGGGGGCAAGCAAACAACTACTTTAAACAAGGAAAAATTTATGTTTTCAAAAAAAAAAAATAAAGGTTTTTTTAAAAATTTGAGTATTTAACAAAACTACACAAGGGAAGTATACAGCATCATCATCATCTCTGTTTGACAACATTAAAAGTTTTTTTTCCATTTTTTAAAAACCCCTTTCTTTCAAACTTGCGTCAATCCAAAAAGTATTTTTTTTATCAAAACGAAATGAAAAATCTTTGGAAAGGTACACTGAAGAAAAAAAGAAGGGCACACAGAAGACAGAAAAAAAACAGACCTACAGACAGACAGACGACACACAAACAAATCAAACAGACCCCACAGAAAGGGAGACAGACAGACACACAGGAGGCATCAAAAACGGCAAACCCAAAACAGGAAAAACAGCATTGTGCAAAAGCAAATGGCACCCCTTTTTTGCATGTCCCCCCACCTCACGTCTTGTGGGACTAAAACGGATTAAGCACCCAAAAACAAAGTGCCCGGGGGGTCTGTCCTGTACTACCCCTCCCCCCCCGCCTTGGGCCCCGCCCCTTTTTTTCCCCCAAATGTGAGGATGGCCTGACAGCTACATAAACCCCAGGGGGGGGCAAACTTCACCCCGGTCAAAAGGACCTTTACCTTTCCCAACGCATGTAACATCTCCTGACCACCCTCCTGTCACAACAACTAAGTTCTGGGGAGAATTTTTTTTAACCTGTGCCAAAAAAAGAATGCTTTCCCTCACAGTACAAATTTTTCCTTTTGCACTAAAACCAAAAATCAATCTTGAAAAAACCCCCAGTTTGTGTTGATGGGCTACGATGCCAATAACCATACTGACCTATCAACGTCCAAATCCTTGTCAGTTTTAAAACAGCCCCGACCACTCACACCCCCCGCCCTTTTCCACTTTTTTCCAATAATCACAGCAACAATCCCTCTGGTTTCCCTATCCCTAATCCTGCTTTACTGAAGAGGGAAAACTTCGTATAGCCCGCTTTTGGGGGAAAAGAAAAACTGATTTTGGGTGCTCTGATGTACAGGGATCTTTTTTACTCTTCTTATTCCCGGCTTAATTGTATGTGGAAACAAAACACACACACAAACACACACAACCCACACACACACACACACAACACAACACACACACACACACACACACACACACACAGAAACCACGATCTTTGTACACCCCAAGTATTGGGCGCTGCTTTTTTTTTGTGTGGATCAACACTGAGAAGGAAAAAAAACAAGGGGTCCCGGGAGACCTTGCAGTCCCCCTTCCAGTTTCCCCCCTTATCCCAAAAAGCAGTTTCCCGGGCCCGAAAACTCAGCAGGGACTTCATGTGGGGGGGGGCAAGAAAGGGAGAGCATCAAAACCCCTTTTTTTCGCCCCGCCTGGGAAAACCCAAATTTTTGGAGAGAGGGTCAGACGACAACCCCCCAAAGGGGGCCTTCCTTTTCAGCTCTTCCCCCCAAACTGGAAAAATGTTGAAAAACCCTCTGAATAGGGCACAGACCGACTTTACATCATGCGATTTTAAAATTTTTTGTGGGGCGTTTGGGAAATGGGAAAAGGGGTTTGTGATATGTCTGAACATAATGAGTGGACAGCCAAGCATGGCACTGGCATCAGCAGAATCCCTTTAGGCTGTCTTAAACTATCACCCAAGAATAAAATTTTGTAGGTAAAAGAAATTAAGACCGGACGGTGAAGTCCCGTTTTCAAAAAAGCTTAAGATACGGGTAAAGGGAAAAATCCTACTTTCTCAATTTGGGGAAATTTACTACCATGGGCCCAAAAGTCATGTCTGAAACATTTGAAAAATGAACGAAAGAACCATACCCCAGCCCAAAAAACCCAAGCAAAGCAAAAACAACACAAACTGGTTTATTCAGGGCACATGTTTTTTGGTAGATCTTTCTTTAAAAGTCTTGCTGAAAATTGTGTCTGGTTTTCCCTTTGAAATAGGTAAAGGGGTTCTTCGTTTTGATATGAAATCAGATCTTTTTCCCCGTTACCGGTTCTTTCTGGCCCCAATTTTAATGGCTATTAAAAGTTTTTAGTTTTTAGACAATTTAATTTTTGTGATCCTTGGAAATAAACCCAAAAAGTTTGGGAAAACAAAGAAATACTCTGATGAAAAAAACCAAACGAAAACCCTTGTTTGTGCAAAACATTTAACACCCAAAACCCAGTTTTTGTTAAAGTGGGGCCAAAAAATACCATGAACCCCCTGCACTGCCAAAAGGAACAGGGGTTGGGGGGCTGCTATCTGTGGTAGTCAACTCTTTTATACATCCAAAATTTTGGTAATAAGGGAAAGTAGGTGAACCCGGGCGGGGGAAAAAAAAAACGCAAAACAGTAAAGACACCCAAATTACACAGGGGGGGTTTGTAGTTTTGAGGGATTTTTAAGGAAATTCCCTTTGGGCAAAACATGACGGGAAGTATTTGAAAACACAGCATTTTAACAAGGGGAAATGGCCCGTTTCAATTTTTTTATGAGTTGTTTGTGTGTAAAAAAAAGGGTTTAAAGTTTTTTCAAGGGTGTTGCAGTTTTTTTTTACCCTTTGGCCCGGAAAAAAAGGCCCCCCTTGTGAGAAAAATGGAAAGGGAAACCCCTGCATTTTCCCCTTTTGCAGACAAAGCGCTTTTAGAAGGGCATGTCTTCCCCCCTGCCCCCGTACCCCCCTGAACACTCGACAAACCCTGGAAAAGCCCTTTCCCTTTTTGTGATTGATGTCCCGTCAGTGGGCTTTTTGTTTCCACAGCGATAGCTAAAAGCCCCACTTTATGGGCTTTTTGTTGCCAAGGGGATAGCTAATTTCACACTCAGCGGGGTTTCTTGCCCCCAGGGATAGGGAATTCCCCACCATGGGCCTTCTGGCCACAGGGATACTAATCCCCACTCAGGAGGCAGGGCAGCAAAGGGGGATTTTTCCAGTTCAGACTTTTTTTTCGATAGAGATCTGTTTAACAGAACGGGAAGGAAAAAGTCAAAAGGGAATTTAAAAAAAAAAAAAGTCGGTGCAGACACCAGCATTGTCCCCGGGGTATAGCAAAGTTTGGCAATTTTGCAGCTAACACTGCGGGTGCAGGGCGGCCACAAATACAACCCCCTACTGTCAAACCCACACCCCCACCAAACACTGCACCACCACCAACATTTAACCCCCGTTTCTTCGCTGCTTAAAAACCGGCTGCTGTTAAAAGATTTTAAGGATTTCCGGGGGGAAGGGTTAAATATATGACAACCAAACCCCAGGGTTGACTACCCCCTCAATGACGTGATTCGTATGTCATGCATTTACTACACTTTTTTGTGCCAATCCATGCGTTCATGACCCTGCCCTACCATACATTAAACATACCTTTGACCCTTAAACCCCTGGGCCCACAAGGCATTGGGAAAACTGATTAAACCCCACCAAAAGTCAGAAAAAGTCAGGCTAATTTAAATTTTTGTTAGGGAAAAAGGGAAAAAGTTTCTGAACTGTTCTAATGGACTGGCAAGGGTACAAGGAGGGGGCCCAAAAACACGTGCAATAAAGACAAAAAAGAAAAAGTGTTACAAACCATTATAAAAAAATAAAATTTCTATTGGTTAAAACTCTACTGAAGAGAGGGGGAAAAAATGAGGAAACGAGTGAGAGAGAAGAGAAGTGTTTGTGTATGGTAAAGTGTGTTGATTTGAGAGAAGAAAACAGAGACAAAAAAGAGGAAGACATTTTTATTTAAATTTTAAATTTTAAATTTTATTAAATTTTTTCAAAACGAGGGTAATTAAAAACACCAAGTTTTTTTTTTTAAAGGGCCCGTTCCGTGTTATGCAGTTTTTTAAATTTTTTTCAAGTGTTCCCACCCGGCCCAAAAATGGGCCCACCCCCTTTTAAAAAAGTTTTTCAGGGTTTAACCCTGTGGGGCAAATTTCTGCATGTGTTTGGGGACACGGGGCCTCGGTTTATAGTCCCCATCCGAAGAGAAGGGGCAGTGAGAGAGAGAAGAAAAAAGAAAGGGGGAAAGGGGGTTGTTGGTAGAAAATTGATTATGGTACCCCCATTTTAAAAAAAAAAATTTTGATGTCAAATAGATCAGAGGTTTTATTTCCACAAACTGCAATCTTTCCCCCCCTGGGTGGTGGGCAAAAACTTTTTTGCCAGCAACATTTCAAACCCTTGCAAACCTCAAACCATAATAAGAAGGAAAAAAAGAAAGACTTTTTTTTGATTCCAAATTTTTTTTTTACAAAACCCTTTTTCTACCAAAATTTAAATAAAATACTATGTTTCCGGGTTTTTTTCCTGAGGGACGGAGGTAAGGTTTGGGGGAACTTCCCCGCAAAGGATCCACTGACTCCATAATTCCCGTTGACTCCCCCTCTCTCCCCCTCTCCTTTTCTCCCTTCCCAAAACCCCTCCCCCTCCTCTCCCTTTTCTCTCTCTCTTTTCCCCTCGGGTGGCTTTCCCTTTCTTTGGGTACCAGCAAGACTGGTCTTCAAAAGTGAGTTTAAAAAATTTCGTATTTCTAAACCCGAAAGGCTCCAGTATGCCCGTCACAGGACTACCACCTTGTCTAGAAACAGTGCTGAACACCTTTCTGCAGGAAATGTCTCTCACGTCGTTTAAAATCGACGGTAGAGAAAACCAAACCGTAATCGTGCTGCGCCTGTCACCAGCCCACCAGCTTCCAGCAACACACAGCCAGTGTGACAGTGTTGTGTACCGCAGGAAAGGGGCAGCGCAAATTGCCAGGGACAAAAGGAGGGTGGAGACACATAAGGTCAGTTTAATGAAGAAACATCGTATGAATCCTGTCTCCCCTTCAGAATTGTTTCTCCCAACACCCCCAAGTTTATTTTATAACACAGAAAATGAAACTGCTATGGACACATTCAAAATGGCACGCCCACTGACGCACTTCCCCGTGCTGTTGAATTCGCACGTGCAACACGGCCAGCCGTCTCCTCTCTGTCAAGCTTGTGTGATGTTGACCCAGTGTCAGTAACAGTGCAGCCGCACCAATTGACGCTGGGAGACTGGAGTGACGATTCTGACACAGACAGAAATATTGACACTGAAGATGCAATGACTGTATGCAGTGACACATCAACAATACCGCCTGTGACACTGACAGACTACAGCTCGACAGAAGATGTGACAGGGAATAGCAAGAGAGTGAAACCAATCAAAACAAATACAGAAAGTCCACCTGCCATCAAAGAAGCAAGAAACAGCACCACTGTGTCCCCCAAGGATTGCAAGATGTTGATGGAATATGTTCAGCAACTTGCGGATACAATGGACAGGGGCTTCGCATCATTAAAGAAACCAACTGAAGACGGGAATCCTCCGGACACGCCCAGTGAGCAGCCAGCAGTACACCCGCACCGGTAATGCCGCTCTGTGACAGTTCCCTGCTACGATATCGGTGATCAGCCTGTTATCACCAGTGACATTTACATTTACTTACATGCAGAAATAGATATAAACAATACCGGTGTCGGTTACCACTCCTGAAGAATCGTTGACATTGTACAGTGTTTAATTTTGTTGTTGTATCTTTGATTTTGGTCTCCTTCCCCAACTACCCATTTGTGAATGGGTTAAAAAACCTAACACAATAAAATCTTTGTCATTGTCATTGTCATTGTCTCCATCTCTCTCACTAACCAGCTACCTGACTACAACTGCTGGCTGTGCAGCAGAGATACAGGTACTAAGGTCTACATCAGAGAAGGAGGGTCTCTCAGTCACGCCTCCTGCACTGTACAGACATCAGGTGAACTCAGGTGTGGCTGCAATCAGTGGTCCAGCACTGCAGGTGTCCCTGGTCATTATACTTGTCTGAAAGCATCAGAAGCAAAGCAAAGAAGAGGGCAGGCTGCCTACTGACCTACTTACCTGACTGTAGAGCTGATGACCAGACTGACCACTGTCAGAGAGCTGAATGGTGTCTGTCACACACACACACTGCTGTCACTGAACTGCTGGCTACAACTCCTTAAACACCTAACTGCACTCTGTCTGTGGTGTGTGTGTGTGTGTGTGGTCTTCTTCTCTTGTCACTGATATCTGCTCACACTTTTCTGCCTTGTCCCCCATCACTATACCACTTAGATATTGCATGAGAGAGAGAGAGAGAGAGAGAGAGAGAGAGAGAGAGAGAGAGAGAGAGAGAGAACTCTGAACTCTGAAATGATTTAATTGCACATTGGCCTTAGCCACAATACAATATAGAAAAGAAAATAGGAAAATATCTTATATAACAGCACCTATCTAACTTGTATATTGAAAAAAATGTCATCTGAGCGCTTTGATTTGTTGCTTT
>CM054162.1:39470094-39488051 GCA_028751875.1 Rapana venosa
CACACGCACACACACACACACACACAAAAACCCCAACACACACCACACACACACTGGGAACCCAAACATTAAAAAGGTAAAAATTTGCTGTTAAAAAATTTTAGGGACAGATATTTGGGGGGAATTTCTCATTTTAGGAAAAAAGTGTTTTTTTGGGGCGGGAAATTTGAAGGTAAAAAGTAAAAAGGCCTTTTGCCCAAAGGGTTAAAGAGGGAGATAAATTCCAGGTGGATGGACCAAAAAACAGGAGCAAAACGGCCAACAGGGGTTTTTTTTTTGAATCTGGGTTTTTCAAAGCACAAAGTATCTGGGGGCCCCGGAACAAAGGGAACGGGATGGAGTTTTAAAGATAAAGACAGTTACAGAGTAAGGGGTTGCGATTTGAGGAAAACATTTGAAACAGAGGGAAATTTAAATTTTTACACCAGTCTTTGTGAACAGGCAGCCAGTGAAGACATGCGGGAGGGGAGTGATGTGTTCAGATTTTTTCTTTCTTAGGACCAGTCGGCTGCAGGTTTTGTTTTGCTTTGAAGGAGTGGATAGATGTGCTGGTGGGGTTCAAGCCAAAAGAGAATTACCGTAGTCTAAAGTGAAAAAATTTAGGATGCGACAAGCTTGCAAGTTGCATCAGTGGGGCCGATACTTGGGGAAAACCCCCGCTTAAGCCCCCCCGAAAATTTATAGTTCAAAAACTGGAAGGGCTGGGGGATGAAAATTTTTTCATAAAAGAGTGTGTTGTCAAGAAAAACCCCCTAAAATTTCTTCAAAGAGTTGGACAAAGGAACGACGAAATTCCCAATTCTATTGAAGTTTTTTTCCCATAGAGGAAAGTTTTATGTTGGGGCCCTATCAGCATGGCTTCCCTTTTTTTCGGGATTAAGTTGTAAAATTTTTTCTGGTCATCCGTTTTTTAATGTCTTGAAAGGAGTAGGACATATTTGTCAGGAGGGGGAAAGGGAAAATTTTCAAAAAGTTAAACAAATGCAACCCCGAAGTGTTATCATCGGCAAAAGAAATTTAAAGAGCAATATGGTTTGGGGGTTTTATTTTTTATGCAAAAAGTGGAGCAGTGTAGAGAGTAAAGAGAACAGGGCCCGGACTGATTCCCCCCAGGACTCACACCTTTGGACAGGTTTGATTAAATTTTTTGCTTACAAAAACTTTCGGAACCTGTCTGTGGGGTTTTAAAAAGTAAACCAGGTGGGGCTGTGCGTTATTCCAAATATTTTGGGGGCGAGAAAGAAGAATTGGTGATCAGGTACAAGGCTGCAGATAAGTCAAGAAGAGTGAGGAGGGACAATTTTTTTTCCGCATCAAAGAAAGTAAATGTATCTAAATGTGGATAGGGTGGTTTCGGGCTTTGGTTGGGGGATGGCAGATTAAAAGGGGGAAAGGGGAGTTTATGGAATAAAGGGATGTTACTTTTTTAGAACAATTTTTCTATACTTTAAGACAAAGGGTAATTTTAGACGGCCTAAAATTTCTTCAAATTTGGGATCGAGGTCGTGCTTTTTCAGTAAGGTGTGACATTGCGTTTTAAAGCTTAGGGAAAATTTACGACAAAAAGGGGGGGTTTTACTATTTAGTGAAAATAGGGTACAAGTTTTTGGAAGGCATTTGAGAAAACAGGAGCGGTATGGGACAAGTCGCAGATTTTAAGTCATTTCCCGAATTGCAGATTCTTTTTCACTTGGGGGAGGGAAGAAAAAAGGGTCCCATGAATGGGACGGGGAGGCGCGGCTGGATTCGAAACGTCACCTCCCCGTTGCGGGCCGTTCTGTAAATTTTAGAGGGCGTTGCTCGTGCTGTTCAAAAGATTTTACTGTTCTCCGAGCCACCTCCACCCATATGTCCCTTGTTCTCAATTGGGGCGTAAGATCTTGCACTCTTGTTATTTCCACCCTGAGGTCAATGAAAAACGGAAAAAACCGCAAGTTTTGGGGGGTTTCCGCCTATGGAGAGGTAAGGGGAAGTCAGGGGGGCCTCCATAATGTTTCCCCAAGAAACAGATTAAACAGGACTGGAAATAACTGGCACCCTTTGTCGGCCCAACGTGGTTTTGAAGTAGTCTCTGACCTGATTGTTCAGAAGGACTGCACTGCTTGTGGTTTGTATAGTGCTTGAATGGTTTGCACTAGTCTTTGTTCAATGCCAAATATTCTGAGGACCTGCCATAGGCCTTCGTTCCATATTCTGTCGAAAGCCTTCTTGAAGTCGATGAAGTTTGTGAAACATGTCTCTCTGATGTTGAAGATGTTTGTCTATCAGGATGTGGCAGTTCAAAATCTTTTTCGATTGTGCCCTGGCCTGCCCCTGAACCCAGCTTGTTCCTCTGCAAGGTGGGGCATTTCCTCCTTGAGTCGATTCAAAATAACTTTGAGCATGATCTTGCTGGGCGGGGCTGATGAGGCTGATTGTTCTAAGTTTTGGCATTAGCGTAAATTCCTCTTCTTGGGCAGAGGTATAATGAGTGATTGAATACAGACTATAGAAGTAAAAGGGTTTTTCAGGCAATAGGTACACTTAAAAAGGGTAAAGCTAGTGGGATAGATACATTTTAGCTGAAATGTTGCAGACTGGTGCAGTAATTTGTAATGTTTCTAACAAAATTATTTAATGGTTATTTTTGAAAGCAGGTATTAACCCTGAGGAATGGTCAAAAAGCCATAATTATACCATAGCATAAAAAAGGAAACCTAAATGATGTAAAAACCCAACAGGGGAATATCTCTCTTAAAATATTTTAATCAAAATGCTATACTTCAATACTTAATAAAACAAGGTGGATCGGGGGTCTAGAGGTAACCGGGGCCTGTCAAAGAAAGCAAAAAGTCCGGGTCTGAAGTGTGCGGTGGTTCGTACACCGTTTGGACCCGAAACTTTTTCCCCATCCATTAGACCATGAGTGGTGGTCTCGGCGCTAGTCTTTCGGATGAGACGATAAACCGAGGTCCCGTGTGTTACACGTAATTATTTAGCGCACGTAAAAGAACCCACGACAACAAGAGAGTTGTCCCTGGCAAAATTCTTAGAAAAAACCACTCTGATAGGGAAACAAATACAGTTGCAGACAGGAAAAAGAAAATAAATGGGTGGCGCTGCTATTGTGGCGACGCGCTCTCCACGGGGAGAGCAGCCCGAATTTCACGGAGAGAAATCTGCCGTGACTTAAAGTGGTATGAAATGAAATCTGAGCGCTTTGATTTGTTGCTTTACAAAATTCAGCGCTATGTAAATTCCATACATTATTATTATTATTATTATTATTATTATTATTATTATTATTATTATTATTATTATATATTATTATTATATTATTATTTATTATTATTATTAATTTTTTAAATTATTAATAATATTAATTATTATTATTTTACACGACTATACACCTGGTTAGAGAACAACAACCTTAATTTCAGAATGTCAAGCAGGATTTCGAAGGAAATACTCAACAGTTGGTGAAATATTTACACTACATGCAGCTATTCAGAGCCACATAAACAAAAAAGGAAGAAAACTCTATGTTGCTTTTGTAGATTTCAGAAAAGCCTTTGATTCTGTTCAACATAACAAACTCATGCAGTGCATTCAAGATCAAGGTGTACAGGGTAATATTTTGCTGCACTACATGCTATGTACAGGTCATTAAAATCATGACTTCGAGCAAGTTTTGAATTAACCGAAATGTTTGTTTGTCGCATTGGGGTAAGGCAAGGCTGTGTTCTTAGCCCGACACTGTTTTCACTATTTGTAAACCAGTTACATGCGATACAAGAAAAGCACTGAAACCAGGTTTTCCCAAACCCCTTTAAGAATACCGGGGGGCAAACAATCTTGTGAAGAAGTCAATGTTAAAGGCCATAGAGAAGTGGATCAGTGAAATAATGTGATGAGATCGAACAAAGCATGAAAGTGGGCAACAGTAAAAAGGCATACGACACCCTGAAGAAACTCACAAAACCACTTCAAAACCAAATCATCATCATTGAAGACAGCTCCGGAAACCTCCTCACAGAAAGCTCAGCTGCATTGAACAGGTGGTCTGAGTAATTTTCAAGAACTGTACAACTACCAAATACAACCTGACAAGAACATAATAGAAGAGAAAGCAGCAACATCAAGAGCACCCTCGCCATTACCTATACTGAGGGAAGAAGTGGAAGAAGCCATCCGCAGCTTACCAGTAGGAAAGTCCCCTTGGGAGCAAAAAACATACCAGCAAGCTGCCCCAAGAAAGGGGGGTCGAAACATCATCACAATTTAAAGCACTGTCGAAAAATTTTGGGAGAAAAAAACTTTTGGCCAACAAAAGGGGACACAATCAAAAAAATCATCCCCCCCCCGGGCCCAAAAAGGGAAAATTTTAAACCCCAAATGTCAAAACTAAAAAACAATCAGCCCTCATCACCCCACACCACAAAAACATGTTTCAAATTTTTTTTGAATCGATTTAAAAAGGGGGCAAAAGAACCCCTTTGCAGGGGCCCCCAAAGCGGGGTTAAAGGGGGAAAGGAGGAGCACAATCGAAAAAGTTTTTTAAAAACGGGCCACATCCTGAGGGAAAAAAACATCTTCAACTAAAGGGGAGACATTTTTTCACAACCATCGATTTACAAGAAGGTTTTTTCAACAGAGCGCAAAACCCTTACGACCAGACTTGAAAAAAGGGGCTGGACATAGGGGGATGGAGGTGATTTGGAGAAAATAAGTAATTTGTGAACATAAAAGCAACGTTTACGGGTAACATTTCCATGAACGGCCGGGAAAAGGGGGGGGGAGGAGGTTAAGGGGGGCCTTTTAAAAAAAAAAAACCCGGCGCAAAAACCCCAAAAAAGATGGGCGTTTCAAAAACAAAAATAAAAAGGCAAAAAAATGGGCCATGGAAAACATCTTCCATGACAAAACTAAAACCAAAACCAAAATATGGAAAAAAAAAAGATCAGTTCCCCCCCAATCAAAAAAAAAGGGCTCTAAAAAACCCCCTAATTCAGACTACCTCCCTTGTAGGGGAAAGTGAAACCTGGACATTGACTGCTGAAACAGCAAACGAATCCAGTAAATTTGAAAAAAAAAGCCAAAAGAAAACTACGGGGCAAAATCCGGGAGAGACAAAAGCCCAAAGGGGGAAATTTTTTCAAAAAGTAAAATTTAACCCAACGGCGGCATCCCAGGAACCCCTTCCACCAAAATCAAAAAAAAAACCCTACTTTGGGTTGGGCCCCCACGTAAACCCGGGCCAAACAACACTCTAAAAAAAAACCAGTTCTGCGGGGAAAACACTCGAATTTTGGCGAAAGGGGGAAGACAGAAAAAAGTCATGGAGGGACAACATCAAGAATGGACCAGGATGAATAAAGGGGCCACTATTCGCAAAAGCGGAGGCCGAGAGGATGGGGAGGGGAGGGCTTCCCACGGCACATTTTTCGTGCCTTTTCCCACCCCCGCCAAGGCCCACGGGCCCCAAATGATAAATGATACGGGTAAAAATTGGAAAGGGTAAACACAGGGTACATTTTATTTTCCAGAAAATTATGGAAAAAATTCTTTTAAAGTTATTTACAATGATGGGGCATTGATATCAAAAAACCCCAAAAAAAAGGGTGGGTTTTTCGGGGGAAAATAAAAAAAAAATTAAATGTTTTTTTAAAAAAATTGCTGAAATGGATAAAGTTAGATGTAAACAAGATAAAAAAAAAAAATTTTTAAAGGGGTTTTTTAGAAAGGGGGGGCTTTTTGAGTAAACATGAGAATTTTTTTTTGGGGTTGGTCCAGAAGTTAGAGGTAGTAAAGAAAAAAATTGCAATTTAGGGTTCATGTTCACAACATGAAAATTTAAAAAAAGGGAAAACACGGCATTTTAGTAAAAAAAGGGGAAAAAGGGCCCAAGTAGTTTAGTTTAATAATTTTTTTTCGGAAATAAAAAAGAAAAATTGAAAAAAGAAATTTTTTTAAACCTTTTTTAAAAATTTTTTATGATACAAAAATACAACCAATATTGCTTTTATGCTCGGAAAATTTATGGGGAAAAAACCCAAAGTTAAACCCATAAAAGAAAAATCCCATGAGGGAAAAGAAAAAGGGTTTTTTGGGTGTACCAACCAAAACCCCAAAAAAAATATATTTTGGAAAACTTGGGGTAGATATCCCTCAATGTACATTCATACACGGGGCCTGCATAAGAGGGTTGGTTTAAATTTTTAAAAAATGAATAATGAAGGGTTTTTCCCCCGTATAAGGCGTAAAAAAATGCTTTGCGCTAAAAAAAAAATTCCCGGGAAAACATGCGGGGTTTTTCAAAAAAATTTTGAGAAATTTTAATCTTAACGATTTAACATTTTTGGGGTTTTGCAGCAGGGTTTTTGGGGGGATTAAAAAGGGTTTTTTTTAACATTTTTAAAAAAAAACACACTAATTGTTTTTTTCCCAAAAATTTGTCGGGAACAAAAAAAATCGTGATAGTTTTCCAATCGTAAAAATCATTTAAGACAATTTTTCGAAAAAGAAATTTTAAAAAAATTCTGGATAGGGGAAAATTATTTTTTTTGGGTGTTGCCACCCATGCAAAAAAGGGTTTTTTAAATGAACTCCCACTTAATAACAATTTTTAACCACCCGGTAAAAGGAATTGTTCATGAAAAATTCTGTCCATTTTTTTTAAAAGGGCCAGACCCCCAACAAAAAACCTTTTTTGGGTTTTTTTTGGCTACAAAATAAAAGTTTTAATAAAAAGGAAAATTTTTCAAAAAAGCCCTTAAAAAAAAACTCCTTTTCACAGTTATTTTTAAAACCACTGATCCAATCCACAGAAACATTTTATCTAGATAGTGTTTAAAATGCAAGCAATAGGCGGAAGAAAATACAAAAAGGGCCTACGGGTTAAACAATCCTTTTGATTAGGGGCCCTTTTAAAAACCCTTAAATATGTTCTTTTTTGGGTTTTTAAAATCCCAAAAATTATCAAAAAATTTTTGAAAAAAAAAAAAAAATAAAAAAAAATCATTTTTTTTGTTTTTTCCCTTTTTGGGACTAATTTTCAAATACGTTTCTTTCCCAAAAAAATTTAAATTTTTAAAAACTGGTTTAAAACTATCCAAAAAATTTAAAACTGAAATTTTTATGGATTTTTAAAATTGTTTTTTCAGATAACCAATGTTTGTAAAAAAAAATAAAAATTTAAATAATATGGAATTTTTTTAATAGCGCTGAACCCTTGTAAACCCAACAAATAAAAGCGCTCAAAATGACATTTTTTCCATATACAAGTAAAATAGGGCGTTATAAAAAGAAATTTTTCCCCTTTTTTCCTTTACTTATTGTATTTGGCCTAGAGCCAAGTGAAATTTAAAATCATTTCAAGTTCAAAGTTCTCCCCGCTCTCCCCTCTCCTCCCCTCTCTTCCCCTCCCCCCTCCTAAATGCCCTATCAAATGTTTATAGGAAGGGAGACAAGGCAAGATTGGGGAGAAAGTTCATGACAAGAAAAACAAACCACACACCCCAACACACACACAACACGGGACAGAGTGAAAGTGAGGTTTAAAGGGGATTGTACCCCGGGCAGTTCAGTGACAAGCAGGGGTTGAGTGGACGGGCCCACCATTCAGCTCCCCCTTTACAGTGGTCAGCCCCTGGTCATCAGCTCTACAGCAGGAAAAAGGTGGGGTCTTAGGCGGGGCCTGCCCTTTTCCCTTTTCCCCTTTGGCTCTGAGTTTTTCCAAAACAAGTCTGAGACCGGGGGAAAAAAACCTGCAGTGCGGGACCACGTTTGCAGCCACACCTGTTCACCGGGATGTCTGTACAAATAAAGGGGGCGGGGGACGGGAGAGACCCCCCTTTCCCTCTGATGTGGGCCCTTTAAAGTACCAAAACTCGGGGTTTTCCCCCCCCACACCCAAGTTGAAAGTCTGAAAAGGGTTTGGGGGAGAGAGAGGGGATCACCAAAACATGGGAGTCATTTTCGTTTATTTGTGCGGGAAGTTTTTCCCAGCCTTAAAATCCCTCCCTTCCTCAGAAAAAAATTTCCCTTTTACATAGTTTTTAAT
The DNA here is from genome assembly GCA_028751875.1 of Rapana venosa. Classification (NCBI taxonomy): domain Eukaryota; kingdom Metazoa; phylum Mollusca; class Gastropoda; order Neogastropoda; family Muricidae; genus Rapana; species Rapana venosa. The sequence continues at coordinate 39,478,136 of CM054162.1, forward strand.
TTTTTAAATGAAACGGGGTAAAAAAAAAGGGGTTCAAAAAAAAGGGGCCCTTTTTTTGCTTTTTTTTCCCTTCTTCACTAAAGTTCCCTGGGGTTTCAGAAAAAGGTGAATGTCTGATGTGAAAAAAGGTTTTTTCCCCACCATAAAGGGGGCAGAAAAGGGGCAACTTGGCTATAAACCCCCCAAAAATTTCATTTTTTGGACTTTGGAAAAAACTTTTTTTTTTAAAATGGGGAAACCCATAAACAATTTTCTCCCAAAACAACCTCCTCTCCCAATAAACCGGGGGCCCGGGGGCGAAAAAAAATGCAGAAAAATTTTTGCGCCCCATTTTAAAACCCTGTTCCCCCCTTTTTGAAAAAAGTGCCCTTGTGGGCCTTTGGGGAAACATGACAAAATTTACAAAACTGCATAACCCACGGGAAATGGATGTAAAAAGACATGAGTGCTTTTTCAATTACCCAATATAAAAAAATAAAAAAAAAAAAAAAAAATTACATAAAAATCTCTTCCTCTCTTTGTCTCTGTCTGTCTCTCCCCCACTCTATCAACCACCACATACAACCACACACACAAAAACCCTTTTCTCTTCTCTCCCCCCTCTCTCCATAAGAATTAAAAAACCAATATAAAAAAAATAATTTTTATACTGGAAGTAATTTTTTTTTTTCTTTTTAAAGTCAAATTTCCCCGGTTTTCTGTTTTCCCCGGGTTTAAGGGATCAAACTGACCCGTCCATTAGAAAAAAAAAAATTTTTTTAAACCAATTTTCCTTTTTTTCCTTTCAGAGATTCCCAAAAAACCGATTTTTTTTTTGACTATGGTGTGGTAACAGTGTGCAACGCCCCTTGTGTGGCATGGCAAAAGTGGTTTACAAAGGAAAGCAAATGTAAAGGGAGGGAATGGCATGACACAGCATGGAAAGGGAAAATAAAGTTTTAGTACATAACATGGGCATACCATATCACGTCTTGAAGGGGGGGAAAACCAAAACAGGGGTACTAAATCCCTCCAAAATCACACCCTACCCCCAAATTTAAAAATTGAAAATTTTTTAACACGCGGTATAACCGCAAAGCAAAAAAGTTAAAAGTTGGTGGGGTACAGTGTTGGTGGGGATGTAGGTGAAAAGTTTGGGGTAGTAGTGGCAGCACCTGCAGCAGCAGGATAGCCCGAAAAAAAGCCACAACCCGGTCATACAAAACGAAAACCCCTGGTGGGCTGCACCAGACTATTTAAAAAAAAAACTTCGACATTTCCTTTTAGTTTTTGTTGACAGATCTCTATCCCAAAAAAAAAAAAGTCTGAACTGGAAAATCCCTCCTTCCCGGACTGGCCCCCTGAGTGGGAATAGCCCACCCCCGTGGCAACAGAAAAACCCACTGAGTGTGGATTAGCTATCCCTGGGCAACAGATACCCCAAATGAGTGTGCATTTAAACTTATCCCTGTGGCCAAAAGAAAGCCCACTGAGTGTGCATTACTATCCCTGTGGGGGAATAGAAAAACACACAGAAGTGGGATTAGAAACCCCGGGTGGCAACCAAAAAAAAGCTTCCACCCTGGGGGTGTGGAATAGATCCCCCCCCGGGGAAAAAAAAAACCCCCCTAGTGTGGATTAGCCCAAAACCCCGTGCAACAAAAAAAGAAAGGGGGGCCCCCTTGGAAAAGGACAACCCCTCAACAAAGAATGGGAAACATTTTTTCCAGAAATTTTTCAGAGTGTTTTAGGGAGTACTTGGCCAAAAGGACGACATTCTTCGAAACTTCTCTGCTGCAAAGAGGAAAAAGCACAGGTTTTTTCCCCCCTTTCCCCCTGTATTACCACAAGGGGAATTCCCTTTTTTTCCTGCCAAAAGAAGAACAACCCATTTAAAATCATTGTAACGTAAACGGGGTGCGGGCACAATAAAATGCATCAACTTTTATGGGAAATTTTGGGCCCTCTTTCCCCTGTTGGAAAAGCCCGTGTTTTGGGAAATAATTGTTTTCATGGTTTTTAACCCCATGGGTACCTTCAAATCCCTCCCAAATACAACCTCTTTGTCAAGGGGGCATACTGGTTTTTATGACCCAAACTTTTTTTTTTTCCTCAACGAGTTTTATGTGCCCTTTCCCCTTTTTTTACAAAAAGGGTGTATCCCAAAAATTTACCATAACCCACCCGATAGCGCCAAACCAACCGTTCCTATTGCCGTGCAAGGGTTTTTTGGATTTTTGGGGCCCCTTTTAAAAAAGACAACTTGGGGTTTTTTGGGGTTAAAAACCCCTTTTCCCAACAAGGGATTTCGTCCCGGCTTTTTTTCAAACAACCATATTCTTTCTGATTTTTAAAAAACCCTTGGGCCACTTCTCCTTTCCCCGGGGAAAAACTGGGAATCATTGGGCTCTAAAAAATAGAAAAATTTTTAAACCTTTTTTAAAATGGGCCCCCCCCAAAAAGGGGAAACCCGGGAAAATGGGAAAAAATCTTAATTCAAAATCAACAAAAAGAAGCCATTTACATGGTTTTTTAAAACCGGGAAACCCGACACAATTTCGCAAGACCCCCATTTGAATGAAAAATTCCCCAGAAACAAAATGTCCTGAACTGCCCCCTGTGGGGCTGTCTTCCTTTTTGGCAAAAGCCCTTTTTTTGCTAGAATTGGGGTTCGTCGTAAAATTTTTCAAAAATTGCAGACAAAAAAAAAAAAAAAAAAGGGGCAAAAAAAAGGTTTTGGGGGCGCCCCAGTAAAAAATCCGCCAAAAAAAAAAAAACGGTTTTTAAACCATTCCCTTTTCTTCCCTTTTTTTACAAAAAAAAAGAAAATTTTTTAACACCTCCTGTCACTCCATTTTTTCTATACAACATTTTATTTTAAACGTTACAGATAAAAACAAATTTTTTGAAGATTCGGGTACTGCCAGTGCCCTGCTTGGGGAAGTCCCACATTAATTTTTCCCCGACCAAATACGAACCCCCTTTTTCCCCCTTTTTTAAAAAAAAACCCCCAAACCCACCCCCCCTCCCCCCAAAAACCCCCAAAAAATAATCGCAAAAGGGGGCTAAAGATCGGTTTGGTGTCCTTTTTTTCAGACTGTTTTTCCCCAAAAGTTTCCCGTTTCGGGAAAAGCTGGAAAAAGAAGGGCCCCGGGGGCGCGAGGGAAAAAAATTGTACCCCCTAAAACCCCCCTCTCCCCAGAAAGGGTTTTTCCCGGCTTTGGAAAAAAGAAACCCAAAAAAGGATTGGAAAAGCCTCCCTTTTCCCCCCGAAACCCCCCCCCCCATGAAGTCCCGCGAGTTTTTTTTGGGCCTGGACCTGGGGCCGATTTAAAAGGGGGCCTTTTGGGGGGGTGGACCTCCAAGGGGCCCGCCCAAAACCTTTTCAAAGTTTTCCCTCTCAGGTTTAAAAACCACACAGCAGCAGCAGGGCCCAATACTTGAAGGGGAAAAAAAGATTTGGAAAAAAAGTCTGTAAGTGTGTGTGTTTTGGTGGTGGTGTGTGTGTGTGTGTGTGGGTTTTGTGTTGTGTGTGGGTGTGGTGGGGTGGTTTGTGTGTGTGTGGTGTGTGGGGTGTATGTGATGCCAAAAATAAAGAAAAAAAGCCAGGGGGGGGGGGGGGAGAAAGGGCAAAAACAAAGAAACCCTGTACTCAAAACTGTGAAATCAGTGTTTCCCATAACCCAGAACAGCAGGCTATACAGCAAAGCACTCCCTTTGGGGGGCATGATTAGGGGGTAGGGCACAGATATTGGGCTTCTGGGATTCATTGGACAAAGGGAAAGACTGGGGATGTGATGGTCAAGACTGTTGTAAAAAAGACAAACGACTGGGGAAAGGGCCAAGGGCAGTAGGGTTAAATACTGAAAACAACAAACAACAAAAAACAGACTGGGGGTGTACAAATTTGGTTGGTTTTGATTGGGGGGCCCCAAAAAAAGTGTAAAGAAGAGAAGCATTTGTTTTTTGGGGAACAAATTAGGAAAACCCAAACCCCTAATTTAGATTTGTGACAGGAGGGTTGGGCCCTGAGGGTTTATAATTTCAAAAGGAAAGGGGGGTCCCCCCCCCCCCCCCTGGGGTTTTTCCCGGGGAATGAAAAAAGAAGAAAGAAAAAGAGGGGAAAAAAAAAAAGGGGGAAAAAAAGAAGAAAATGAAAGGGGAAAGGGGGGAAAAGGAAAAAAAGGCAATCCCCCCCACTGGGGAATAGGGGGAAGGGCAAAAGGGAGGGGGTAGGGTAGTACCCGGCAAAACCCCCTGGGACTTTTTGTTTGGGGTGCCTTTATCCGTTTCCAAAACAAAAAAAAAAAAACAAAAAACAAAAAACCAAACTTTTTAAAAAAAAAAAAACCCCCCAAAAAAAAAAAAAAAAACCCCCTTCCCGGAAACCAACCCGGGGCCAAAGGGCCCCCCCCAAACCCCCCCTGTTCCCCTTTTCCTTTTTTTTTGGGTTTTTTTTGAAAGAAAAATTACCCCCCTTATTAAAAACAAAGTTTAAAAATTAAAAAATTCCTTTGGGGTAAAGGTCCGTTGTATGCGTTAAATTTGTTGTTTTGCTTTGTTTTTTTTTAAATTTTTTCATTTTTTCTTTGGAAGTTCCCCCTTCTCTTGGTTTTCCCCTTTTTCTTCCCCCCCCTTGTTTCCCCCCCCCCTTTAAATTTTTTTTGTTTAATTTAAAAAACATTTTGGGAAACAAATTTCCCAAGGAAAGGGTTTCAAATTTTTTTTCGTGTTTTTTAAAAGTTTATAACCTTTTCTTTAAAATCAACTTTGGAGTTTGGTTTTAATTTTAAATATTTTTGCGCCTACGTAATAAGAAGTTTTATTGGTGATTTTCTTGGGGCTTAGGCGTTTCGTGCGCTTTTAAAAATAAGCGGAGCCTTTTCACATTCCCTTTTTCTTTCTGTCACTTTTTCAGTTTGTGCTTTTAAAAAGGGGTTTCCAAAATGACCTGTTGATTTCCTTAATTTCGCTTTCTGCAGCCATGACTATTTCTTGTGGATTTTTGGTTTCATCGACGTTCTTTATCATAATAAAAATAAAATGATAACATTTTGCCCTCTGACTTTGTAACTGGATGTGGACTGTCTTTACCTCGAGTTGTGGTTTAGAAGGACTGATTGCCCATGTGTTTTCTGTCGTCTGTTTTCACGCCGTGCGCGATCCCCCCCACACCACTACATATACACACTACACACATACACACACAAACACAGAGCGTACTTTTAAACCTTAATTATTTTGATTTATTAAGAGTTGTAATATAAATTACTACCCTTCCCAACCAAAATACTTTTGAAGAAATCTATTCGAACCATTAATAGTGTTGACAGATGCCAGTCGGTAAACAATAAGCAGGTGCATATACATTATCATGTTCCTGTTCACTGGTCCCGTAACCCGCCAGGGTCGTGGGGCGCCCCATGTGGAGAACGTGGACCAGCTGGCTCCACTTAGCCCCGGTCGTGGGCAAGTGCCTGGGTGACACTGAAGTCCTCCCCTGTCCAATCACGTGTGTCGGCCCACTTTCCTCCTTTTCCCCGTCTTCTCTCCCTGGACGTTCTTGCAGGATGGTCTTTTGCAAGTCCTTTCTGAGCGTGTTACGTCCCATACCATCTAAATTTCCCTTTTTCGCCGGGGATCATGGGTCTTCATAACCCCGCACCTTTGAGGGATCATTCTGCGGACTTCATTGTTGGTGACATGGTCCCTGAGGATGCCAAGGACCTTCGGAGCACTCGTTTCTCTGCTTGGATCCTCCTTTTTGTAGTCTGCGTTGTGCCATCTCAATCTTAAAGCATATTGAGGTACTACGCGTTTAGTACTAATTTACCTTGGTTCCGAGAGGGATTTTCTGTCTCTCCATATGGTCTTCAGTCTTCCCATTGCTGCGCTGTTTGTGCCGCTCTTGCTAGATTTCGCCCTTCGATCCCTCCTCACTAGAGGCTCCAAAGTACTTGAAATGGCCCAACTGTCTCCAGTTTTTTTCCCGCTGAAGTATCCTTGGTGGTGATTGGCTGGCACTGTTTGTCATGAGCTGGTTTCTCGGCAGATTCCATGCCGAACGGGAGGATATTTCGCCATTTCTTCACTAGGTTGGCCAGTTCCTTTTCATTTCCTGCCAGACCGTCAATTTTCTTTGGGCAAACCTGAGGTTGGGATTGTTCGCCCCCAATGCTGACTGTGCCTGGTGGTTTTCCCAAAGGGCATCATCATGATGCTTCGGGGAAAAAATGTTAAATAGTGGTCGGGACAGCAGACATCCATGTCGGACCCCAACTGAGGTAGGAACAATTCCCTACCGTGCCCTGTACATACTGCACGGGTGCCTTTGAGTAGAGTTCCTTGATGTGTGGATACTTCGGGTCCATGTTAATTTGTTCAGGGCCACAGAGCGCATGCCATACTCTATCAAAGGGCCCTTCTAAATCTGAAGACGGAAGATGTCTTGTTGATGCTGGCTGTATTTCTCACACAGAACCCTCGGGTTGAATATCTTTCTGTGTGCTTCTATTGAGCGAACCGGCCTGCTCTTGGGCGATGATCTCTTCTCCTGTGTTCAGCCTGTTCAGGATCATTTCAGCATGATTTTACTGGCATGACTTAGAGGCTGATGTCCTGTAGTATTTGCACTGCGGAGATTTCCTTTCTTGGGAGATTTAGAAAGTGATTGGTCCATGGTGTAAGGCCACTCTCCGGTCTGCCAATCTTGTTGCAGATACTTTAAGGAGTTTTTCCCCGCTTCTCCCCCGTGGGGAATCAGCTCTGCGGATGTTTAATTCCTGCTGATTTTCCTTTCTTCAGCGATCTAATTGCTACTTCTACTTCCTCGCGTAGAATTGGAATTGTCTTTATTCGATGAGGCTTGGCTTGCAAGAACGCTGGGGTCGCCTAGCGTCTGATGATTGGGAGAGTTCGGAACAGTAATCCTTCCATCTGCCAACGATTTCCTTCTTTTTTCTGTTTGCAATTCCCTTCTTTGTCCTGGATGTTACTGACTCTTGCCTGTTTCTGTTTGGGGAGCTCTTTCACAATCTGTATGCCTTCTGCAAATTATTCTTTGTCAAGCTCTCTTCGATTTTCTCTACATTGTTTCCCCTATCCATTCCTCCTTGGCTTCCTCATGTCTCCCCCCCTGATCTTCTTGTTTACTTCTCTGTACTCAGCTGCTCCTCCTGTAGTGTTCTTGCCTTCTTCAGGTCTCGTCTTTGTCCCACATATTCGAGATTTTTTACTGTGACCTAAGGTGTGTTTTTCGGGGATGTTTGCCAAGAAGTATCTTGCTGTCTCAGTCATCACTGTGTTAAAACTGGTGGTCATTCGTTTCGGCATCTTCTTCAAGTGCCAGCAGTGGTGCGAATTTCCCTCCTATTGTTTGCTTTGGAAGGGCTCGGCGATGGTGGGGTCCTTCAGTTTGTCCAGGTTGAAAATTTAGTCTGGGGTTCTTTGTCTTATTGGTCCTTCTTAATCGGACTCTAAAGTTCAGGAGCACGAGGTCATGATCGCTGCCCATGTCTGCACCTGGGAATGTCCTCGTCTTGGCTCTGTTGATGCCAGATCGAAACCGGTTCGCACCAGATGTAGTCCCAAACTGGTTGTGATGATCCCATTGGGTGCATGCCATGTCCAGCGTCGGGATGCCTTGTTTCTCCAGGGTATTGGCGAGCACCATGTCGTTGTAGCTGGCAAATTCCAGTAGTCGGAGTCCTCGATCATTGTGATTGCATTACAGGAGGACCGCAGAATTTGCTCCAGTCCTTTCAGTCGCCTCCGCCACCTTGGCGTTCCCCGTCTTCCTGAATGATCAGATGTCTTTTTTGTTCACCTTATCGATGAATGCCCGTGTTTTGGTTGTAAGAATACCTCTACGACTTCGTCCATCGTGATCCGTTGTTGGTGCGTAGGCTTGAATCACTGTGATGTTGAATGGGGCTGCCCGAGGCGGATTGGCCATAATCCGGCTGTTTACTGGGTAGTAAACCTATTACCGAGTTCTTGATGTTTCTTGTTGACAAAACATGCCTACCCATTGATATGCTTGTCCTGCTCCCCGCATAGTAAGCAAATGGCCCTCGTCAGTATGGTGTTCACCGTGCTCTTTCCATCTGAAACCCCACAGGACCTACAAGATGCCAGGTGTACCTGTCCAGCTCGTATATCTTTCTTGGAGTTTGCCTGTTTGGGCCAGACTTTCTGACGTTCCACGTTGCGATGTGATGTAGTCCCTTCCTCTGATCTTTTTGTAGGGGTTCCACCAGTAGCACACTGGCGCCTCCGCCCTGGTGGCAAGACGGAAGGCGCGGTCCTTGTTACCCGGCGGCGACCGATCCGGTATATTCTTTATTTTCGTCAGTTCCATTTAGCGTGTCCTTTTGGGCAAAAGTAGCCTTGCGCGCCCATCTCCTCCCAGGCGTATTTTTGGTTGGGTTGACTCCCACATGTCAAGGTGGTACCGGGTTATATACATTATACCAGACTTGAAATCTGAAAATTCATTTCACATTGGGAATAATATATCAATTTTATACAGCAGAGCTATTAGCAATAATTAATGGCACTTAATTTCTTTTTTCGATTTTCCGAAAGTTGTTTTTCAAATACTTTGTTGTGTGGATTCAAAGTAAGTAATTCAAGCCATCAGCTCTATGCAAACAAAAGCAAGATTTGAATTAGTCATTGACATTTGTCATTTAATTCATCTTATCACCTTAAAAGGCTCAGATATAACTTTTTGTTGATTCCATCTCATTCTGGTGTGCATTACAATGAAAAAGTTGACATTTCAGCGAAAAAAAGGGTAAAAGATTAACAGATGGTGGCAAGTTTAAAGCTCCCATCTGTCACTACAAGAATGTTATCACCTCGTCAAAAGCGCAGCAAAATTATTCCAGGTAAGGAAAAGAGACTTGGTTGTCTAGATATAATAAAGAAACGATAAAATTTGAATCTGTTGTTAAAAGACACGAAACTGAGTCTTATCGTATAACAACAAACTGTCCTCTCTCTAGCTTGTCGATGGAAACTGAACTGTTCGAAGACAAACTATGTTGGGCATGTCTCTTGTATATGTGGCCATAGTGTAACTGTCGATCATATCTTGATATGCAGCATGCTAAAAAGCTGCATACCTGTTCTTACCTCGTCAACGTCATCTGCGATATTCAGTGATCTTCTACTGAGATAATTTTTTTTCAAATCGTGATTGCACAGTCCAATTGATTAAATATTATAATTATTATCGACTCTAAAGACATTACCTTCCTGTGGACTATATTTTCTCTTGTTGGTTATAGTTAAAAATATCGTTTAGTTTGTTTATTGGTTAGATTCTGTTAGAAATTGTGTTGTTACTGTTCTGTACTTAAGAGTTACTTTAGATTAGCATTTTCTAGAATAAACAAATAAGAAAATGCTAATCTAAAGTAACTCTTACGTACAGAACAGTAAAAAAAAAATTTGTAACAGAATCAAACCAACTTCCATTTCATATAATACAACACACACTTTTGACTATGTAAATAAAGAAATCATCAGAGAAAAAAGACAGAAGGAAAGAAGAAGAAGAGAGAAAGAAAGAAGGAAAGAAGAAAGAAAGAAAGAAAGAAAAAAGAGACAAATAACACTAATAAACCAGTCACAGATCAATTTCATTTAACACACACTCGTAACTTGTACAAACAACTGGGTTTTTTTTTAATTTCCTCCTGAATTTCCAGAGTGCTTTTCCGCTGGCGTCTATATTTAGCAAGTGAAGGTCACAGCCTCGTTTTGGGCAGATCCTAATGCTGCACACTGGTATTAATTTTGGGGTCATGTAGTATCTTGTATAGAGTGGGAGTCAAAAAGAAATGTTGGTTATTTTCACAGATTTTTTAAAGTATGAAAAAGTACTGTGCACTTTTGTTTTGGGGGGTTGGAACATAGAGCAATACCAGGA
>CM054162.1:39488551-39528301 GCA_028751875.1 Rapana venosa
GATGACCAACTGACCACTGTCAGAGAGCTGAATGGTGCCTGTCACACACACACACACACTGCTGTCACTGAACTGCTGGCTACAACTCCTTCAACACCTCACTGCACTCTGTCTGTGTTGTGTGTGTGTGCGTGTGTGTGGTCTGCTTCTCTTGTCACTGATATCTGCTCACACTTCTCTGCCTTGTCCCCCATCACTATACTACTTAGATAGGGCATGAGAGAGAGAGAGAACTCTGAACTCTGAAATGACTTAATTGCACATTGGCCTTAGGCCACAATCTATCTATCTATCTATCTATCTATCTATCTATCTATCTATCTATCTATCTATCTATCTATCTATCTATCTATCTATCTATCTATCTATCTATCTATCTATCTATCTATCTATCTATCTGTCCCGTAGTCTGACGACCGTGGGGGCACCCTCAAAGACTCAGCAACCAGTTCCCTCCATTCCTCTCTCTGTTCTGCCTTTCTCATGGTTTTGTTGAGTTCTAGGCCTGTCCATTCACTGATGTTATCCTCTCAGCTCTTCCTTGGTCATGCCTCTTCTTCTTCCTCCTTGGACAGTGCCTTGCAAAACTGTCTTTGTAATTCCTTGGGATCTTGTGACATGCCCATACCACTTAAGTTTACGCTTTTTCACGATCGTTAGAAGGTTCTCATAGGGTCCAATGGTTTGCTGGATTCTGTTATGCACGCTTTCGTTGCTTATGTGGTCTTTGTAGGAGATGCCAAGGAGTATCCGAAAGCATCTCATCTCCACCGCCTGTACTCTTCTCTCCAAATCTGCAGTCAGGGTCCATGATTCACAGGCATACAGAAATATGGATATGACAAGGGAGCCCATTAGTCTGATCTTGGAGATAAGTGAGATATTCTTATCTCTCCAGATGGTGTTTAGTTTTGACAAAGCTGTTATTGTCTGTGCAGTCCTGCATACTACTTCTGGCTTGGATACCTGGTCGAATACAATGGCTCCCAGGTACTTGAAGCTTTGAACTGTTTCCAGCTTCTGGTCATTAACCCTGATATCAGTGCTAATGCCGTTGGTGTTATTAGTCATCAGTTTGGTCTTCTCTGCACTGATTTCCATGCCGTATGTTTTGGAGGCCTTATCCAAGTGTTTTTGTTAGGCTGGCAAGCTCTTTTTCTGATCCTGCTATTCCATCAATGTCATCTGCGAAGCGGAGGTTTGTGATCGTTCTGCCACCGATGCTGACTGATCCTTCATGATGTTCCAGTGCATCAGCCATGATTCTCTCAAGGAAGATGTTGAAAAGAGTGGGTGAGAGTAGACAGCCCTGCCTTACTCCAACTGTTGTTCGAAACCATTCTCCAATGTTGTTGTTGTAGTACACTGCACTGGTGGCCTCGCTGTACAGCTGTTTGATGACTCTGATCAGGTTTGCATTGATGCTGTACAAATTCATGGTTGCCCACAAAGCTGCATGCCACACCCTGTCAAATGCCTTCTTAAAATCGATAAATACGTGGTAAAGGTCTTGTTGATGTTGAAGGTACCGCTCACATAGTATTCTGAGGTTGAATATCGTGGAAAAACTGACACATGAGATGTCCAGATATCAATGGCACATCCTTGGGCTCTGCGAAGTCAGGTGGAAAAACATGGGAGAAACAACGACCCAGGAAGACCACAAATTATACTACAGTGGAAAACAGGATAAACATGAACACGCGTGGGGTTTCTCGTTCACAAAGACACCGTGAACACCGTCATGAGCTGTCAGCCTGTGTCCAGCAGACTTATTACCGTCCGCCTGAGAGCAACACCCTTTAACATAACTATAGTACAGGCATACGCCCCTACATCAGACTGCACAGATGAAGCCGTAGAAGAATTTTATGACCAGCTACAAGAGGTTCTGAATCAAACACCCAAGAAAGACATCCTTGTTGTGCAAGGCGACTGGAACGCCAAGGTAGGAGAAGATGCATGGAAAGACTGGGAGGGCGTTTGTGGGCCACATTGTAATAACCAATCAAATGAAAGAGGCTTGAGACTCCTGGAGTTTGCCAGTAACAACCACCTCCAGTTAGTGAATACACTTGGCCCACACAAGAAATCCAGAAAATGGACATGGCATAGCCCAAATGGAGAACACCACAACCAAATAGATTACATCATGGTGAAAAGACGGTTTCAGTCTAGCGTTAACATCGCACAGACACAAAGTTTTCCAGGAGCAGACATAGGGAGTGATCATGATCTTGTGATGATGACTTTCCGACTACGTCTAAAGAAAATCCACAAGCGGAACATCAGGATCAAATTTGACCTCGAGAAGCTAAAGGACCCAGAGGTATTAGAAATTTTTCAAACAAGGATAGGTGGAAAGTTTGCAGCACTCACTGTGATAGACTCAGACATAGATTCACTGACGAATAGTTTCAATACAGCAGTGACTGAAACAGCAAACGAGCTTCTTGGCAAACGCCGACCAGTCAAAAAACCATGGGTCACACCTAACATCCTACAACTATGCGACAAGCGTAGAGAGTTGAAGAAAAAGAAAAATGAAACAAAAGAAAGAGCAGAACAATATAGGGCAGTCAACAAAAGAATCAGGAAGTCCATGACGGAGGCAAAAGAGAAATGGATCGGTGAACAGTGCCAAGACATTGAAGAGAACATCAAGAAAAACAATAGCAAGAAAGCATATCAGCTGGTGAAAGACCTGACTAGCACGAAACAGAGAAAAGGTTTAACAATCCAAGACAAAAATGGGAAGTGTCTCACTGACGACCAGGATATTCTGAACAGATGGACAGATACTGCTCAGACCTGTATAACTATAGAACCGCAGGAGATCCAGAAGTCCTTAATGTACCCGACAGCAAAGACACAGACAGTCACCCTATCCTCCGAGAAGAAGTGGAAACAGCAGTCAGATCGCTGAAAAAGGGGAAGTCAGCAGGGGCTGACAACATTCCAGCTGAGCTGGTCCAAGCTGGAGGGGAAGCCATGATCAGCGCTCTACTAAGAATCTGCAACAAGATCTGGCAGACAGGAAAATGGCCAACACCATGGACGCAGTCACTCATCATCACCCTCCCCAAGAAAGGAAATCTACAACAATGCCATAATTACCGCACAATCAGCCTCATATGTCACCCAAGCAAGGTCATGCTGCAGATAATATTGAATAGACTGAAGCCACAAGCAGAGACCCTCATTGCTGAGGAAAAGCAGGTTTCAGAGCAGGGCGCAGCACAACAGAACAGATATTCAACCTTAGGCCACAGTACCATATAGAAAAGAAAATAGGAAAATATCTTATATAACAGCACCTATCTAACTTGTATACCGAAAAAATGTCATCTGAACGCTTTGATTTGTTGCTTTACAAGATTCAGCGCTATATAAATTCCATATATTTATTTATTTATTATTTATTGTACAATCATTGGTTATCTGAAAATCACATACATCTCATACATTATAGTTCAAATTTTAAGGATAGTTGTCAAACCACAGTTCACATTTCACATTTTCTGCAATGATCAGTCATAGACATTAGTCTAAAATGGGGAAATACAGAAAAACATGATCATTTTATTCCACGAATTCTTGATAATATGGGATATAAACAAACGAGAATAAAGTGGTTTAACAGACATACATCATAGGATTGTTTACCTTGTAGGCTTAAAGTATTTTCTTCCGCCTATTGCTTGCATGAAACACATATCTAGATAAAATGTATCTGCGGATAGGATCAGTGGCTTTAAGTAACATGTGCAAAGGAAGTTCTTTTGACTCTTATAGAAATTTAACTCTTAAATATTTATATGTAGCACAAACAAACACAAATGTTTTTCATATTTGATCTGGCTTTTACAAAATGGACAGATTTTATCATTAACAGATTAACTATAGCGATGTACATTGTTATTAAGTGGAAGTACATTAAACCTTAACTGCATGATGGCAACACAAAAACAATAATTTTCCATATCCAGAATATAACTTTCTTTTTCGAATATAGTCTTAAATGATCTATACGATTGATATCTATCACAATCTCTTATAGTTCCTGACCATTCTTGAATAAACATATCGATGAGTCTGTGTTTAAATATGCTTAGAATCTTTTTCACATCCCCAACACCATGCTGCAACCAAACAATGTTAAATCCAGTTAAGCATAAGATTTCTCTTATTTTCGAAACCCAGCACTGTTTTCTGGAATTGTCTAGCTGCAACAGCATTTGATACGCCTTATATGGTAACCGTCCATTATTCATTTGTAATAAGTTAAACCAATGTCTTATGCAGGCAGTGTATGAATGTACATAGAGAGGATATCTACACAAGTTTCCATATATCATTTTGTTTGGTGTTTTGGTTGGTACACCTAAAAACCTTTTGCATGCCATCATGTGGACTTTTTCTATATGTTCTAACTGGTTTATTCCCCATACTTCAGCAGCATAGAGCAATATTGGTTGTATTTTTGTATTATAAAAATGTTCAAAAAAGTATTTTCTGTCATCTCTTTATATTTCCGAAAAACTCTGTTAAGCTAAACTACTGCCTTTTTCCCTTTTGTTACTAGATGCCGTGTGCCGTTTTTCACACTGATCATAGTTGTGAACCTGAACCCTAAATAGCAATAATTGTTTACTACCTCTAACTTCTGCCCATCATAAAACCACTTCTCATGTTTACTCAAAAAGCCCCCATTTCTAAAGACCATAACTTTTGTTTTATCTATGTTTACATCTAACTTTATCTTATTACAGCAATTTTTTTACAACATTTAACTGATTCTGAAGACCACTTGGTGTTGTTGATATCAATGCCACATCATCTGCAAATAACAAGATGACTAATTCCATAATATCTGGAAATAACTGTACCCTGTGTTTACCCCTTTCGTTAATTTGACCTGCTATCATCATCATCAGACCCATGACCTTGGCGGTCGTGGGGGAGACACGAAATACGATGCCGTGGTAAGCCTCCTCCATCCATCTCAGTCCTCGGCTCTGCGAAAAAGTGCCGAGTCATTAATCCTGGTCCATTCTCTGATGTTGTCCATCCATGACTTGTTCTGTCTTCCCCTCTTTCTGCCATCTTCGAGTGTTCCCTGCAGTACTGTTTTTGGCAGACTGTTGTGGCGGGTGACGTGGCCGAACCATGTCAGCTTTTTCTTCCTGATATGGTGAGAAGGGTTTCCTGTGGACCTGCTAGCTGTGTTATTTGACTCTTGACAAATTCATTGGTCTTTTGTTCTCTCCAGGATATGCCCAGTAGTTTTCTATGGCATTTTGTTTCAAATGACTGGATTCGCTTTGCTGTTTCAGCAGTCAATGTCCAGGTTTCACTTCCGTACAGCGGGATAGTCTGAATTAGGGCTTTGTAGAGCTTTAGTTTGATTGGAAAACTGATCTCTTTACGTTTCCATATGGTGGTGCGTTTTGTCATGGAAGATGTTGCCATGGCTATTCTGACTTTGATTTCTGTTGTTGATCGCCCGTCCTTTGTGAGTGTAGCGCCAAGGTATTTAAAAGCGTCTACCTCCTCCAGTTGCTGGCCGTTCATGTAAATTTTAGCAGTAGCGTTGCTCCTCGTGTTCACAAGTACTATACTTTCCCCCAAGCTCACCTCCATCCCATATGCTCCAGCTCTGTTCTCAAGTCTGGTCGTAAGATCTTGCAGCTCTGTGTTACTTCTGCCCATGAGGTCAATGTCATCGGCAAATCGCAAGTTGTTGAGGGGTCTTCCGCCAATGGAGATGGTAGAGTAAAAGTCATGGAGGGTCTCTCTCATAATGTTTTCCAAGAACAGATTAAACAGGACTGGAGATAACAGGCATCCTTGTCGGACCCCAACTGTGGTTTTGAAGTAGTCTCCGACCTGATTGTTCAGAAGGACTGCACTGCTTGCAGTGTTGTATAGTGCTTGAATGGTTTGCACCAGTCCTTCTTCAATGCCAAACATTCTGAGGACCTGCCACAGGCCTTCGTGCCATACTCTGTTGAAAGCCTTCTTGAAGTCAATGAAGTTGTGGAACATGTATCTCTGATGTTGAAAATGTTTGTCCATCAGGATGTGGCAGTTAAAAATCTGTTCGATTGTGCTCCTGCCTGCCCTGAACCCAGCTTGTTCCTTTGCAAGGTGTTCTTCTGCCTCCTTCTTGAGTCGATTCAAAATAACTTTGAGCATGATCTTGCTGGCGTGGCTGATGAGGCTGATTGTTCTATAGTTTTGACATTGGCCTAATTTCCCCTTCTTGGGCAGGGGTATGATGAGTGATTGTGTCCATTCTGTTGGCCACTGTTTTGTCTCCCAAATCTTCTGACAGATAGCTGTAACATGTGTGATGACTGTTTCTCCACCATGCTTGAGCAGCTCTGCTGGTATGTTGTCTGCTCCTAGGGACTTTCCTACTGGTAAGCTGCGGATGGCTTCTTCCACTTCTTCCCTCAGTATAGGTAATGGCGAGGGTGCTCTTGATGTTGCTGCTTTCTCTTCTATTATGCTCTTGTCAGGTTGTATTTGGTAGTTGTACAGTTCTTGACATAACTCAGACCACCTGTTCAATGCAGCTGAGCTTTCTGTGAGGAGGTTTCCGGAGCTGTCTTCAATGACTGATGATTTGGTTTGAAGTGGTTTTGTGAGTTTCTTCAGGGTGTTGTATGCCTTTTTACTATTGCCCTCTCTCATGCTGTTTTCGATCTCATCACATTGATCACTGATCCACTTCTCTATGGCCTTTAACATTGAATTCTTCACAAGATTGTTGGCCTCCCGGTATTCTTTAGGGTTGGAAGACCTGGTTGGTTTCAGTGTTTTTCTTGTATCGCATGTAACTGGTTTACAAATAGTGAAAACAGTGTCGGGCTAAGAACACAGCCTTGCCTTACCCCAATGCGACAATCAAACATTTCGGTTAATTCAAAATTTGCTCGAAGGCATGATTTTAATGACCTGTACATAGCATGTAGTGCAGCAAAAATTTACCCTGTACACCTTGATCTTGAATGCACTGCATGAGTTTGTTATGCTGAACAGAATCAAAGGCTTTTCTGAAATCTACAAAAGCAACATAGAGTTTTCTTCCATTTTAGTTTATGTGGCTCTGAATAGCTGCATGTAGTGTAAATATTTCACCAACTGTTGAATATTTCCTTCGAAATCCTGCTTGACATTCTGAAATTAAGTTGTTGTTCTCTAACCAGGTGTATAGTCGTGTAATAATAATAATAATAATAATAATAATGTATTGAATTTACATAGCGCTGAATCTTGTAAAGCAACAAATCAAAGCGCTCAGATTTCATTTCATACCACTTTAAGTTACGGCAGATTTTTCACCGTGAAATTCGGGCTGCTCTCCCCGGGGAGAGCGCGTCGCCACAATAGCAGCGCCACCCATTTTTTTTTCTTTTTCCTGTCTGCAACTGTATTTGTTTCCATATCAGAGTAGATTTTTTCTAAGAATTTTGCCAGGGACAACTCTCTTGTTGTCGTGGGTTCTTTTACGTGCGCTAAATAATTACGTGTAACACACGGGACCTTGGTTTATCGTCACATCCGAAAGACTAGCGCCCAGACCACCACTCATGGTCTAATGGATGGGGAAAAAGTTTCGGGTCCAAACGGAGTACGAACCACTGCACACTTCAGACCCGGACTTTTCGCTTTCTACACAGGCGCGTTACCTCTAGACCACCGATCCACCTTGTGTATTAAGTATTGAAGTATAGCATTTGGATCAAATAATTAAGAGAGATATTCCCCTGTGGTTATCTACATCATTTAGGTATCTTTTTTATGCTATGGTATAATTATGGCTTTTGACCATTCCTCAGGGTAAATACCTGCTTCAAAAATAACATTAAAATTTTTGTTAGAAACATTACAATATTACTACCACCAGTCAGCAACATTTCAGCGAAAATGTCATCTATCCCACTAGCTGTACCCTTTTTAAGTTTACCTATTTCCTGAACACCTTCTACTTCTAATATTTCTGTATTCAATCACTCATTATACCTCTGCCCAAGAAGAGGAATTAACGCCAATGCCAAAACTATAGAACAATCAGCCTCATCAGCCACGCAAGCAAAATCATGCTCAAAGTTATTTTGAATCAATTCAAGGAGGCAAAAGAACACCTTGCAGAGGTACAAGCTGGGTTCATGGCAGGCAGGAGCACAATCGAACAGATTTTTAACTGCCACATCCTGATGGAAAAACATCTTCAACATCAGAGAGACCTGTTCCACAACTTCATTGACTTCAAGAAGGCTTTCAACAGAGTATGGCACGAAGGCCTGTGGCAGGTCCTCAGAATATTTCGCATTGAAGAATGACTGGGGCAAACCATTCAAGCACTATGCAACACCAAAAGCAGTGCAGTCCTTCTGAACAATCAGGTCGGAGACTACTTCCAAACCCCAGTTGGGGTCCTACAAGGATGCCTGTTATTTCCAGTCCTGTTTAATCTGTTCTTGGAAAACATTATGAGAGAGACCCTCCATGACTTCCACCCTACCATCTCCATTGGCGGCAGACCCCTCAACAACTTACGGTTTGCCTATGACATTGACCTCATGGGCGGAAGTAACACAGAGCTGCAAGATCTTACGACCAGACTTGAGAACAGAGCTGGAGCATATGGGATGGAGGTGAGCTCGGAGAAAAGTAAAGTACTTGTGAACAGCACGAGCAATGCCACCGCTAAAATTTACATGAACGGCCAACAACTGGAGGAGGTAGACGCTTTTAAATACCTCGGCGCTACACTCACAGAGGACGGCGATCGACGACAGAAATCAAAGTCAGAATAGCCATGGCAACATCTTCCATGACAAAACTCACCACCATATGGAAAAGTAAAGAGATCATTTCCTAATCAAACTAAAGCTCTACAAAGCCCTAATTCAGTCGATCCTTCTGTACGGAAGTGAAACCTGGACATTGACTGCTGAAACAGCAAAGCGAATCCAGTCATTCGAAACAAAATGCCATAAGAAAACTACTGGCATATCCTGGAGAAACGAAAGACCAACGAATTTGTCAAGAGTCAAATAACACGGCTGGCAGGTCCACAGGAACCCCTTCTCACCATCGTCAAGAAGAAAAAGCTGACATGGTTCGGCCACGTCACCCGCCACAACACTCTGCCCAAAACAGTACTGCAGGGAACACTCGAAGGTGGCAGAAGGAGGGGAAGACAGAACAAGTCATGGATGGACAACATCAGAGAATGGACCGGGATGAATGACTCGGCACTACTGCGCAGAGCCGAGGACCGAGATGGATGGAGGAGGCTTACCACGGCATCGTCGTTCATGTCTCCCCAACGACCGCCAAGGTCACGGGTCTGATGATGATGTTGATTATTAAACAATACAGATTAAGAAGTAATATGATAACTTAAAAGCCAACAACACGTTACGTAAACACACACACACATACACACACACACACATATATATATATATATCTATCTATCTATCTATCTATATATTATATATATATAATATATATATAATATATATATATATAGATAGATAGATAGATAGATAGATAGATAGATAGATAGATAGATAGATAGATAGATAGATAGATAGATAGATAGATAGATAGATAGATAGATATAACCAGTATTAGTAATTTTACATTAAATGAAAAAAACATGACAAACAAAATCAACACTTCCCCCCCCCCCCCCCCAGAAAAAAATGTTGTATTTTCATTGAAGGAAACTGAGAATAACTGTGGTCCTAGTGGAGATCCATGAGAGACTCCATTTTAGCTAACATCAAGACTGATTTTTGATTATGGATTATGATTTGTTTTCTTCCATTAACGAAACAATAAGCTGAGACATAAGAGTTTTTAAGTAAGTCTATACATTTTTTGTAATCCTCACAGGTTACCAGTGTGGTTAACGACGTCAAAAGCTTTTAAGAAGTCCAAAACATAGTGCGTTCATATTGATGTTATTTAAGAAAGTCCCAACGAGCTAAAGAGAACTGTGCATCAGGAATATATTTTGACAGATTGGGCACTAGTTTTTTCACGATTTCGCTTGTGTGTGTGTTGTGAGTTTGTGTGTGGAGTGTGTGTGTGTAGTGTGTGTTGTGTGTGTGTGTGTGTGTGAGTGTGTGGGTTTGTGTGTGTGAGTGTACTGTCTGTCTTCCAGAGTCTGGACATGCCATACGCATATTGTAAGGCTTTGGTATATGTTGGTGTATATACTTTGCGTGTGCGTGGGTGCGTGCATGCGCGCGCGCGCGCGTGTGTTCTGTATCGTATGCATACCCTACTTGCATGCTTTGGGCCATATGCAGTCGTATGCATTAACTTGCATACTTGCATGTGTGGTGTGCGTGCATGCATGCTTGCGTTGTGTGTTGTGTGTGTGTGTGTTCTGTATTGCCAAACCCGTACGTGCGAGTGCTTTTGTATATGTCCGGTGGCATATGCATGCATACTTGCATGTTGTGTGCGTGCGTGTGTGTGTGTTTTTTGTGTGTGGTGTGTTTGCCTCTTATCGGTGTGGTGTGTGTGTGTGTGTGGTCTGTGTCTGTATGCATACCGTACGTGCAAGCTTTGGTATATGTCGTTGCATACATATACTTGCATACTTGCATGTGTGTGCCGTGCATGCATGCTTGGTTGTGTGTGTGTCTGTGTCTGTGGTCTATGTCCTGTATTGCATTCCCGTACATGCATGCTTTTAGTAATGTCGGTCAGTACTTTAACTTCATACTTGCATGTGTGTGTGCGTGTGTGTGTGCCTCTTTGCGATGTGGTGTTGTGTGTGTGTGGCTGTGTCTTTGTCTGTATGCATCCCCGTACGTGCATGCTTATGTATATTCGGTGCATACATATACTTGCATACTTGCATGTGTGTGTCCCGGCTGTGTGTTTTGCCTCTTTGCTGCGGCGCCGCGCGCGTGTGTATGTGTTGTGCCTGTGTTTGTGTGTGTGTGTGTGTGTGTGCGTGTGTTGCAGGGCTGTGCCTGTGGTACAAGGCGGGGAGGAAGCAAGACGTACTTCCTCTTGACGGGGAGGCAGCAACGCCCCTCAACTTCTTCACAAGGACAGATGCTCTTCTGCCCCTACACAGGACCAGGCCACAGACAAACCGCCACCAAACTCCTTCTCTGTGGAGGGTGAGGGT
Organism: Rapana venosa; assembly: GCA_028751875.1. Lineage (NCBI taxonomy): Eukaryota > Metazoa > Mollusca > Gastropoda > Neogastropoda > Muricidae > Rapana > Rapana venosa. The sequence goes on from CM054162.1 coordinate 39,499,725, forward strand.
GTGTGTGTGTGTGGTGTGAGTGTGTTGTGTGTGTGTGTGTGTGTGTGTTGTGTGTGTGTGTGTGTGTGTACATGTGTGGTGTGTGTGTGTGTGTGTAAGAGAGAGAGAGAGAAAAGAGAGAGAGCGAGGAATAGAGAAGAGAAGAGAGAGAGGTGTACACAGACCTCACCAAAGACACCGCCACCCAACTACTTCTCTCTGGAAGGTAAGGGTGTGTTGTCTGTGTACATTTATTTATTATATTCCTTTTATACCAGTGATAATGAATAACACTCATGTGCTTTGTTTACATCTAGTCCCCGTGTTGTTCGATTTTGTAAATTCTGTCAACTGTTTCCACCAGCACACAATGGCCTACTCTTACGAAAAGCAGACAGGATTATTACGTGTGCGCAAGATGTTCAGCTTAACCACTATCACCAAGACAGTAAACTCATCTCTTGTTCTGGAAATGTTCCTTCACTCTCAAAAATGCTTTAGTCACACCAATACTCAAAAAGAGACCTCGACCCTAACATTCTGAATAAAAGAATGACTGACCTATTTCCAACTACCTTTTATCTCTAAAGTCCTTGAAAGAGTAGTTTTGAAACAGCTCAACAACCACCTTCTCTCCAACAGTTCTTCCTGCGTTTCAGTCTGCCTATCGCGCCAACCACAGCACTGAAACCACCCTAGTTCACACCTTAAACATACTTCTACTTGCTTCTGACTCAGGGAAAATCTCCCTCCTCACTCTACTCGACTTATCTGCAGCCTTTGACACTCTTGACCACTCTATCCTTCTCTCCCGTCTCCAAAAAACGTTGGGTGAGGGGTTGAGTGGGTGGGTGAGAGGTTAGGTGAGTGGGTGAGAGGTTGGGTTAAAGGGTGGTTGGGTGGTTGGTTGAGTGGTTGAGTGAGAGTTTGTGTGGGTGGGTGTTGGCGTGGTGAAGAGTTTGGTGGGTGGGGTGGGTTGTGGGTGGAGAAGTTGGGTGGGTGAGAGGTTGGGTGGTGGTTTGGGTGTGTGGGTGAGAGTTGGTGGGTGGGTTGGGTGGGTGGGTGAGAGGTTGTGGTGGTGGGTTGGTGGGTGGTGAGAGGTTTGTGTTGGTTTTTGGTGTGTGGGTGAAGTTGGGGTTGGTGGGTTGGGTGGGTAAGTGAGAGGGTTGGGTGGTGGGTTTGTGTGGTGGGTTAAGTTTGTGGGGTGGGTTGGGTGGGTGAGAGATTTGGGGGGTTGAACGGTTGGGTGATGGTGGTTGGTGGTTGGGTGGTGGTTGGTTGAGAGTTGGGTGGACTGGTGAGAGGTTGTGTGGGTGAGTGTTGTTGTTTTGTTTGATTGGATGTTGGCATATTCGGTGTGTGTGTGTGGTGTGGTGCGGGTGTGTGTGTGTGTGTGTGTTGTGTGTGTGTGTGTGTGTGTTGTGTGTGTGGTGTGTGTTGGTGTGTGTGTGTGTGTGTGTTGTGCAGAAGTCCGCTAAGGCGACTTCTTCCTCATTTTCATTAAAGCTGATGAGTTCAGCGTTTCCGTTGAAAACCACTGACATCAACACTGATCTCTTTCTACTCCTCCTCTGAACCCTCTACTGACCAGCAGCCACGAAGCAGCGCTGTCCATTCACTGGACCAACAGTCAACAGCTGGACACAAACAGCGGTAGGTTTTGGTGTGGCAATGGCTTTAGGCTGCACACCCGTATTAAAAAAATCACACTTTTCCTTAGTTTTTCTATGTGACTCATATATTCCATACCGCATGTACTAATAAGGCGTCCACAGAAAATAAAAACCCGCTTTTTGTAAAAGACTAATCCTCTGACTCAAAACTCTTTGTGATTTTGAACAATTTGGTAGTATTGAAATTTTATTTTAAAAAATTCAGCAATTACTGTACCCCTAACCTTTGTGTCTGCTAGCTTCCTTACTGCAATATGCATGGGCAGGTCACACTGTAGAAACACGCATCCTCATTTGATATTATTTCCACTTTCTCGTGACTACTGTATTGCACTATGTCCCTCAATCCCCCAAAACAAGTGCACAGTCAACTTTTTCATTCTTTTAAAAATCTGTGAAAATAACCACACAGTTCTTTTGACTCGGCACTCTATACAAGAATACTACATGCCCCCAAAATAAATACCATGTGCAGCATTAGATCTGCCCAAAACAGGCTGGTGACCTTCAACCTGCTAAATATAGACGCCAGCAAAAAGCACTCTGAAATTCAGGAGGAAAATAAAATACGCCCAGATTTTTGAACAAGTTACGAGTGTCTGTTAAATGAAATTGATGTGACTGGTTTATTTAGTGTTATTTGTCTCTTTCTTTCTGTTCTTTCATTCTATTCCTTCTGTCTGTCTTTCTCCTGATGATTTCTTATTAACATAGGTCAAAAGTGTTGTGTTGTATTATATGAAAATGGAAGGTGTTTGATTCTGTTAGAACTTGTGTTGTGAACTGATCTGATACGTAAGAGTTACTTTAGATTAGCATTTCTTAATTGTTTATTCTAGAAAATGCTAATCTTAAAGAGTAACTCTTAAGTACAGAACATAAGAACACAATTTCTCACAGAATTATTAACCCATAAAAAACTAAAACGATATTTTTAACAATAACCAACAAGCGACAATTTAGTCCACAGGAAGGTATTGTCTTTTAAAGTCGAATTAATAATTATAATATTTAATCAATTGGACTGTGCAATCATAATCAATTTAAAAAATAAATCCTCAGTAGAAAATCACTGAATATTCAGATTACGTTGACGAAGTAAGAACAGTACGGAGCTTAATAAGCATGCTGCATATCAAGATATGATCGACAGTTACACTATGGCCACATATACAAGAGACATGGCCAACATAGTTTTTTCCTTCAAACAGTTCAGTTTCCATCGCCAAGCTAGAGAGACATTTGTTTTATACGATAAAGAATCAGTTTCGTGTCTTTTAACAACGGATTCAAATTTTATTTATCGTTTCTGTATATATATCTAGACAACCGAAGTCTCTTTTCCCTCACACTGGAATAACTTTTGCCTGCATTTTTTGAACGAGGTGATAATAATCTTGTAGTGACAGATGGAGCTTTAAACATGCCCACCATCTGTTAATCTTTACCCCTTTTTTCGCTGAAATGTCAATTTTTTTTCATTGTAATATATACAAGAATGAGATGGAATAAACAAAAAACTATATCGAGCCTTTTAAGGTGATAAGAGAATTAAATGACAAATTTTCAATGACTAATTCAAATCTTTTCCTTTTGTTTGCATAGGCTGATGGCTTAATTACTTATTTGTTGAATCCTCTACAACAAAGTTATTTGATAACAACTTTCGAAAATCGACAAAAGAAAATAAGTGCCATTAATATTGCTAAAGATCTGCTGTAAAAAATTGATATATTATTCCCGAAGGTGAAATGAATTTTCAGATTTTTAAGTCTGGTATAATGTAATGTCACCTCATTAATTGTTTACGACTGAGCCATCTGTGAACAATTTAAATGTTCGAATAAGATTCTTCCAAAAGAATTTTGCTTGGGAATATAGTACAATTTATATTACAATTTCCTTACTTAGTAATATAATTAAGGGGTAAAATACCTCTGTGTTTGTGTGTGTATGTGGTGTATGTGTATGTGTGTGTGTGATCGCGCACGCGCGTGAATAACAGACAACAGAAACACATGACAATCAGTAAACCATACTAAACACAGAACCTAGCAGGTAAAGACAGTCCACAACCAATCCACAACAGTCCGCAGACAACTTTTATCATCATTCTTCATTTTTTTATTATGATACCACAGAACGACAGAGAAGACCACAATCCCAAGAAACCAGCTCATGCTGCAGAACAGCCTAAAGCATGACAGACACCTTGCCCACACAGCTGATGTCACTTTCAAGGAAAACCCTCCCACCTTTGTCTTTAGGTACAGCTTGACACACACTGAACACCAGCTGACAGAAGAATACGGAAAATGTGAAAATTCTTTCCGCATAAATCCTAATGAATGAATACGCACGAAATCCAGCCATAGGTGATGCCCCATGCAAATATCACAAAATAATTCATGGATTTCCAGAGAGGCGTGGAAAAATATAAAGAAATAACAAACACCCCCAAATGGAAATTAGAGAAAGACTATAACAACGATATTACAAAAACAAAGAAAAAATATAAACTTAAAAAATCACATGGATAAAATTGAATTATCTAAAATGAAAATATTTTAAAAACGAAGGGGCTGTTGGAGGAAAGGGGGAGGGGGGGGCACGCTTACAACTACATACAGACGGAGAAAAATTAAGATTCAAAAGAAAATGAAAAGTATTTTCAAATGAGGTATTTTTAAACAAACTAAACAACGAAGATAAGACAGCAATCACATCATCTCTGTTTAACAACATTATCAAGTTCTGTTTTCATATGCGAACATTTCTTTCAAACTTGCGTCTATCCAAAAATGTAATTTTCTATCAAAACGAAATGCAAAATCAAATGGAAAGGTACAACTGAAGAGAAAATGAAGGGCACACACACAGACAGATGAAAACAGACCTACGACAGACACACACACACCCAACACAAACACATGAAAACAGACCAACAGACAAGCAGACAGACAGACACCCAGCAGCATCACAGACGGCACCAAGACAGGAAGAAACCACACTGTGGAAAAGCACGGGCACCATTGTTGCATGTCCTCACCCTCACGCTTGTGACACTGAAACGATGAGGCAAGCCCAAACACAAAGTGCCAGAATGGTCTGTCCTGTAACTATACCCTACCCCCTGCCTTTGCCCTGCCCTGTTTCCCAGTGTGAGGATAACCAGACAACTGACCAACCACAGTGTGTGACATCTTCAGCCACTGGTCAAAATGACAGACCTTCCTATCTGCATGTAACATCTCATGACCACCCCCTGTCACACATCAAAGTTCTGGGTTAGATTTTCTAACCTGTGCAAAAATAGAATCTTCTCCCCTTCACGTACCTTGTTCCTTGTGCAGACCCAATCACAAACAATCAATCTTGTACACTTCCCAGTCTGTGTTGATGTGCTACTGATGCCAAGTTACCATACTGACCTAGGTCAACCTGTCCCATTCCTTGTCAAGTTTTACACAGTCATGAACCACTCACATCCCCTAGTCCTTTGTCACTTGTCCAATGAATCACAGCAGACAATCATCTGTGTACCCCATATTCCCTAATCACTGCTCCACTGAAGAGTGCATTGCTGTATATCCAGCTGCTCAGTATGAAACCACTGAAGTGCCTGCTCTAGATACAGATCTTAGTGTACTCCTTTCTCTATTCTGGCATATTGTAGTGGTGGTATCACACACACACACACACACACACACAACACACACACACACACAAACACACACACACACACACAAACACTACAGACACACACACACACACACACACACACACACACACAACACAACACACACACACTCACACACACAGAAATCACGATCTTTTGTACTCCCTCCAAGTAGTGGCTGCTGCTGCTGTGTGGATCACACTGAGAGAGGGAACATGAACAAGGATCTGGGCAGACCTTGCTGTCCACCTCCAGTCCCTCCTTCATCAAAGAGCAAGGTCCAGGTCCAGAAAACTCCGCAGGGACTTCAATGTGGGGGTCAGGAAAGGGAGAGCACATCAATCCTCTCTTGTCCGTCCCATCCTGGAAACCCATTCTGTGTGAAGGTTACAGACGACACACTTCCCTCAGCGACCGGTGCCTTTCCTTTTGCAGCTCTTCCACAAACTGGAACTGTTGAAAACAGTCCTGAATAGGACACCAGAACCGATCTTTAGCATCCAGCGATTATATTTGTGTGAGCGTTTGGGAAGTGGAAAAGGGGATCGTGATAGGTCTGGACATAATGATGGACATGCCAAGCAGGCACTGGCAGTCAGCAGAATCTTCAAGCTGTCTTTAACTGTCACGAAGAATAAAATGTTGTGTAGGAAACAATGAGATGATTACAGAGGCAGTGAAGACGTGTCAAAAGCGGAAGATACGGAAAGGTACATCCAGTTACTTTACTCATTGGCTTGACCATTCACCCAGCATGCCAGAAGTGTCATGTCCTGAACATTTGAAGAATGTACGCCGCACCACATCCAGTAAGAACGCCTGCTTGCAGAAAACAACACACAGCTGGTTCAGCTCAGTACACACTGTTCTGGTAGCACCTTCATTAATAGGTCAGGCTGAAGATCGCGTCTACCTCCGTTTTTGAACCAGGTAAAGGGCTTCTTTTTTTGATAGAAATCAGATTTTTTCCTTTTACTGTTCTTTCGGGCCCAATTTAAGGCTATAACTGTTTTTTATTTGAGACAATGTTTTTGGGGACCCTTTGGAAAGTACCAAATATGTTGAAATAAAATATACCTTTTGTAAAAACAGACGAAACCCCCTTGTTGTGCAAAGATTTAACACCAAGCCCGTTTTTTGTTAAAGGGCCAAAACTACCATGAACTCCTGCATGCAAAGGAACATTTGGGCTGGCGCTATCTGTGGAAAATTCAACTCTTTAAAAAATTTATTAGTAATAAAAAAAAGAAATGAACCGGAGGAAAAAATATGTCAAAAACATATACACCCAGACACAGAGGTTGAGTTGAGGGAATTTGAAGATCTTTGTAAAACACTGATATAAATTAAAACACAATTCAACAAGAAATGCCCCAATTTCATAAGATATGCAGTCTATTGGCTCACCCCAAAGGGTATTTCCACAAGGTCTGCTATTTTTTTCACTTGGAGGAAAAAAAAGGAACCCTTTGAGTTTCCTAAGAGAAAAAACCTTTCGCATTTCCCTCTTTGCAAAAAAGCACTTCAAAGAAATTCTTCCTTGAAGTCCCTGACACTCGCAAACCTGGAATGCCTTTCCATTTTGGAGAAGCCCCGGGGCTTTTTTGCCACAGGGATAGCTAATCCCACTCGGGGGAGGGAGCTAAAAGGCAAGGAATGCTTCCATTCAATTTTTCTGTCTGATAGAGATCTGTCAACAGAACGAAGAACATTCAAATGCTTTTTTTTAAAATATCGGGTGCGACAAAGCGTTGCCCCGTGTATAGCACTTGTGGCTTCTGCACATCACTGCGCGCGTGCCCATAAAAACACCCTCTGTCACCTACACCACACCAACACTGCCCCACCACCAAATACCTCTTTGCCCCCTGCTCTGGCTTTTATGATTTAAAGGGTTTTACTGTGGGTATTTTTGATATATTTGACAAGACCCAGATTGACTACCCTTCAATACTTAATCGATGTTATGCCCCCCACACTTCGGGCCTTTCCATGCTGTGCATCCTCCATACAGTACAACCAGGGCACTATGCCTGACACAATCCCCATAGCACCAAAAACCACACCCACATCAGAAAAATCAGGTACAATCCTGTTAGAAAAGGAAAATTTTCGTCTTTCTAAGGGGACTGGCAGTATACAAAAAGCGGCAAACAGCACGTGCAATATGAACAAAAGAAAAGGGAAAAGGAGAGAGAGAGAAGAGAGAGAAGAGAAAAAGAGAGAAGAGAGAGAGAGGAGAGAGAGAAAAGAGAGAGAGGTGTGTATGTGTTTTGTAAAAGAGACAGACAAACAAAGAAGGAAAGATATTTTTTTTTTTTTTTTAATTTTAATAATAATAATAATGAATAATTTTAAAAATAGCGCAAAATTTTGTAAAGCAACAAATCAAAGCGCTCAAGGGGGTGTCTGATGATGCATGTCAAATCTGGGACAGAGGGATTGTGAAAGGGGGGGGGGGTGTTTGCTTGTGTAAGGAAAGGGGACTTGTGGGGGGGTTTTTTTTATTTATGTTTTTTTTGTTTTGGGTTTTTTTTTATAGGTTTTGCTTTTCATTTTTGTTTATAGCCCCACCCCACCACAAAAGCCCAAACAGAGCGTCACCTTTTTTTCTTTCGACCTCACTCTCCAATAACATTCCCTCATTTCAACACCCTCGAACCATCCCCCCACCAAACATTTTTATCTGAAGAAAAAGAAAACACATTAAATAAAAACCCCCCCTAACTGTTTCATCCTTACAGCCGCAAACAAAGGGCTGTTTTAGCCACCCTTTTTTTGCCTAACTGATTATCCCGGTTTACAAAAAAAAAGCATTAAAAAGCAAAATTTACCACTTCAAGAAAAAAAAAAAACAAACAAGGAAAAGGGATAAACAAAAACATGCAGAAGAACACCCGGTGAACAGGTTTAAAATGTAAACTACAAATCGCCAAACACAAAAAAAAAACAGAGGAGAGCCCTTAATAAAAACAAAAAACAACTCCAAAAAGCATCTGAAAGTGAAAAAAGAAACCAAAGGGTTGGCCATGTATTCCCAATAATCCTAGCAAAATCACTCTAAATTTATTTATTCTTTCATATCAAGGACAATGGAATAAGCACCAAATCTTTTTTACAATCCATTCCGGTGGGTTTTGCATTTTGTAAATTTGCAAATTTTTCCCCCCGGGCCCCCAATGGCCTCCTTTCAAAAACAGAACAGGGTTTAAAAATACGGGGCCGGTTTTATGTCTCACGGGGAAAAGAGAGAACAGGAGAGAAGGAGAGAGAGGAAGAGAGAGAGGGAGAGGAAGGGGTTTTTGGAGAAAATTTTTTTTAAAGTTTCCATTTTTAAAAAAAAAAATTTTTTTATGTCAAATGGGTCAAGGGTTTTTAAACCCCCAGCGCAATGCTGCCACCCCTTTATGGTCAAAACTTTTTGCACAGCAAGACACTCACCATTTCTGAACCTCAAACTCATAGTGAAAAGGAAAAAATGAGAAGACTTTGTTTTGCACCAATTTTTTGTTTTTTTTTTTCCCGTTTCATGAATACAAATAAAAATATTAACAGGGTTTTTTATGAGGGAGGAGGTTGGCGGGGAAACTTCCCGCCAGTAATCCACTGACTCCTATGTTCTGTGTGAATCCTCTTCTCTCTCTCCTCCTCCTCCTCCTCTCTCTTCTCTCCTCTCTCTCTCTTGCCCTCTCCCTCCTCTCTCTCCCTCTATCTCCCCCCTAACCACTACCTACACAACGCTGGTGTGCACAGAGATAAAAGTACTAAGGTCTACATCAAAAAGAGGGTCTCTCATCACCCTCCCGCACTGTACAGGACGGGATAGCCAAAGGGAGAACATTGAATCGCAATGGACGACCCGGGGTTTGATTCCCCTTCAAAAGGGAAAATTTTTTTTTCCCGGAGTTAAATCAGTGCAGACCCACTCTCCCCAAAAATCCTTCGGATGAGACTAAAATCAAAATCCCGTGGCGAACGCACGCAAACTCGCCACACTAAATCGTTTTGTTTTTCGTAAGAGTAGGCCATTGTGTGCCGGGGGGAACGATGACAAAATTCACAATCCCGAACACAGGGACTGATTAAAAAAAACACAAAACTTATTTCATTACCTGGATAAAAAAAATAAATAAAAAAATAAAAAAATACAAGTCGGGGAAATCAGGGGTGCCAATCAGGTCCACACTCAGGGGTCCCCCAGGGTCATCTGATGTGAGCTGATACCAGACTGACACTGTCAGAAGCTGAATGGGGGCTTCACACAAAACACACACGCTGTCCTGAACTGCTGGCTACAACCCTTAAAAACCTCACTGCCTCTGTTGTGGTTTGGGTGGGGGGGTGGTCTGCTTTTTTTTTCCTGAACTGCTCACAAATTCTCTGCCTTTTCCCCCCATCAGTAAACCACTTAGAAAGGGAAATTAAGAGAAACTTCTGAAATCGAACTCTGAAAAATTTTAAATTTCTTTGGCCCTGGGGCAAATACAAACAACAAAAAAAAAGAAAGTGGGTGGTGGGGGGGGGTGACATTTATTTAATACGTTAAGTGTCAATACAAAAGTTGTGTAAAAACAACATTTTTTTTATCATTGCCATCCAGTCACACTCATCAAAAAGGGGGCTGTTTTAAATAAAAACAAAGAAATTTTATACATAAGATGCCTCGCGTCATGCGGGGGGCACACACACTCACAAAATCACAACCATGCAAACACGCATCCTTTACACCCCACAAAAAAACCTTAGACATACACACTCAACCCACACACACCATAAAAACACACACCCAACCCACACAGCACAAACACACATACACACACATTTCCACACACATTTATAATTTTTGGGATAACTGGGGTACTCATTTTGGGTTTTACATGTAAAAACATGTGCATTTCTTTTAATAGGGTGGCCTTAAATGTAACCTTTTTTTTTTTTCCTTATTTTTTTAAAAAACGGTAACGCACATCAAACAATAGTTTGTAAAAAATAAGCATCCTTTCAAACGAAAAAAACCAAGCTATCTGCCAATATTTAAAAAAACCCTTCATGTTGAAAAGAAATTAAACAATCAAATCTTTTTTCTTATAATTGAATGGAAAATAACCTGGCAGTTTTATGCAATTCATTATCAGTTTGACCTGTACAATCGGTGGATCAGGGTTCTATGAAAGTCACTAAGAATGTGTCCTTAAAATGGGAATATGTAGGGCAATACAAAAAGTTAACATGCTGTTCATCTTCCCTTGCTGTCCTGCACAATGGACAACTATTCTTCTGCATTAAACAACTTAACCGTGTGCATTTGCATTGAATAAGCATTAAATCTAATTGTGATATCTAGCTATCTGTCTATCTGTCCTGTAGTCTGACCGATCGTGGGCACCCTCAAAGACATCAACAACCAGTTCTCCTCCAACCTCTCTGGTTTCTGCATTTCTCATAGTTTTGTTGATTTTTAGGCCTGTTCATATCACTGATGTTATCCTCCCAGCTCTATCCTGGGTCTGACATCTTCTTCCTCCTTGGACAGACCCTTGAAAATTGTCTTTGCAAGGCCTATGGATCTTGTGACATGCCCCATCACCATTTAAGTTTACGCTTTTTCCCAATATTAGAAGGTTCTCATAGGTCCAATGATTTGCTGATTCTGTATGCATTCGCTTTCGTTGCTTATGTGGCTTTGAGGAGATGCCAAAGATCTTCGAAAGCATCTCACTCCACCGCCTGTACTCTTCCTCCAAATCTGCAGTCAGGGTCCCATGATTACAGGCATAACAGAAATATGGATATACAAGGAAAGCGCATTAGTCCTGATCTTGGAGATAAGTGAGATATTGTTATCTCTCCCATATGGTGTTTAGTGTTGACAGTGCTGTTTATTGTCTGTGCAGTCTGCATACTACTCTGGCTTGGATCCCTGTCCTGATACAATGGCTACCAGGTACTTGAACTTTGAAACTGTTTCCGAGTCTTCTTGTCATTAACCCTGATATTAGTGCTAATGTCCGTTGGTGTTAATATCATCACTTTGGCCTCTCTGCACTGAGTTTCCAATGGTGTATGTTTTGGAGGCCCTTATTCAGGTGTTCAGTAGGCCTGGCAACTCTTTTCTATCTGCTATTCCATCAATGTCATCCCTGCAAAGCGAGTTTGTGGATCGTTCTGCCACCAATGCTGACTCATCCTTCATGATGTTCCAGTGCATCAGCCATGACTCTCTCAAAAAGAACTTGAAAAGAGTGGGTGAAAGTAGACAGCCCTGTCTATACTCCCAACTTGTTGTTCAAACCTGATCAAGTCAACAAACAACTGTACAGCGACGCCAACAGTGCAGTGTACCACAAATCAAACATTGGGATAATTGCGATTTAGCAACCTAAAAACAATACGTATCAACCTAGCAAATACATTTATCTGTTTCGAAGATTATTTTAAGGACGGATAACATTCATACCCTTACACGATCTCTTATTGTGCTGTCCATTCTTGAATGAAAAAATCGATGAGTCCTTTGTTTAAATAATTTAAAAACATTTTAACATCACCTACTCCTTGCGTAACAACAAAATTAAATCCTGTCTCACAAAAAATTTCTCTTATTTGCGACACCCAGCAATATTTTTCCATTTCTTTCCAGTTCAAACAACATTTGGTATGCTTTTTATGACAATCTTCAGTACTCATATGCAGTAATTTAAAACCGATTATCTAGAAACAAGACAAAAGATTCACATATATAGGGTATCTCCTAAATCGCCATACACCATTCTAATTGGGTTTTGAACTGGGACCACTTAGGAACCTTTGCATGCATCATAGAACTTTTTCTACCTGATCAAATTTTGATAGCCCCCATATGATGGATAGAGCAAGATAGCGGGCATTTTTTGCAAAAACAATCTAAATAAAGTATTGCAGTCATATCTTTTACTTTTGTGAAAGTCTCTGTTTAATTGTCCAACTGCATTTTTACCCTAGTTACTTAATCCCTCTTCATACATAATCACTGTTGTAAAAACGAAACCCTCAAAAAACAGTAACTATTGACTACCTCCTGCTTTTTATTATTGAAATACCATTGTTCATGTCGACCTAAATAACCTAGCCTTCGAATACCAATACTTTTTGTTTTGTCATGTGTACATTTAGTTTTTCATTTCATTTCAACACATGTATAATAATTACACTGATTTTGTAGACCACCTGCAGTTGTTGACAATTAAAACTACATAGAGAGCAAAAAGTAGGTAAAACACATCAATTTTGACCTGGTAAAAGTTGGAGATACCATGTTTTCCCCCTACATCTGTGTAGTAGCTAACTGATTTATATAAACAGAGAATAATGTAGGGGACAGAACACAACTTGTCTGACCCCAACTGAGCATTCAAAGAAATTTTGTTGTTCAGTTCACAATTAAACACACACACAGAAAGCATATGAAGAGTACATAGATTTCAAAGATGCTAAAAACATCCGTTTACCACCATGGTTTTTCATACAATTTAGAAGTTTATCATGATGGACACTCAATTGCTTGTTTGAAATCTACAAAAGCAACGTTTAACTTCTTACCTTTCTTTAGCATACATTTTTGTACAATTGCATAAAATTATATATTTGGAATCATCATGGAGTAACCTCTACGAAACCTGCCTGTATCTCAAATCATTTCATTTCTGCCAACCACTGTATAATCTTGTCCATTAAAACTGTGGTGTAGACTTGAATTATACACAGTACAGGACCATCCTCTGTAATTGCTGTTTTTTCATGATTTCCTTTGTATATATTGGTATGATTATAGCTTTAGACCATTCCCTACTGCTTTCCAATTACAACATAAACGCTTGATAAAACTGAAGCTATCTGTAGGACCAAAAACAAACTCGCTTCCATTGCAACAGCTTCAATAGAATTCGCAATGCACCAGTCCCTCTATCGCACTCTGTAAAGTACCTAGGGGTCATTATTGACACCACAACTCTCTATGCAAAAATTCATCACCCAGACCTGTCAGTCGTGCTTCTATCAATTACGGCGTATTAGTGCAATTCGAAAGTACCTGTCCACAGACGCAACATCAAAACTCGTGGCATCTCTCATCCTTTCACGTCTGGACTATTGCAATTCTCTTTTGGCTGGTCTGCCAGCATCATCTATCCACCCCCTTCAACGTATTCAAAACTCTGCAGCTCGACTAGTCCTCAGAAAGAAAAAATCTGAGCACATTACCCCTCTCTTGCGATCTCTCCACTGGCTGCCTTTGCCACAAAGAATAAACTATCAGATCAGTACCCTCTGTTACAAATGTCTCCACAAAACAGCACCCTCCTACCTCTGTGAATGTCTCCACCTGTATACCCCTTCTCGTTCCCTTCGCTCTGCTGCAGATTCCTTGTGCTTACAAATACCTAGATTCAACCAGTCTACTGTTGGCCGTCGCTCTTTCTCTGTTTCTGGTCCATCGATTTGGAATGGCCTCCCTATCTTTCTTCGCCAAAGACCTTCTTGTGACACTTAAATTTGGCCTCATGACATATTTGTTTCAAACCTGAGAATTTCTCTCCTGTTTCATTTCATAGCTATCCCTGCTTTTCAACAGCCAAAGATTCCATCACCTTGCCAAAGTGTATAACCTGTGTGTGTGTGTGTGTGTGTGTGTGTGTGTGTGTGTGTGTGTGCATTTGGACTTGTTACAACTATTACTTGCTATTGGTTGCATGACTGTGTAAGAATGAGTTGAGTGCAAGCGCTTTGATTTGTCTGTGCAAGATACAGCGCTATATAAGTTCCAATTATTATTAGTAGTATTAGTATTAGTATTATTATTATTATTATTATTATTATTATTATTATTATTATTATTACCAAAAGCGGAGCAGGATTTAACGTGTGCGCAAGATGTTCTGCGTGCGTTCGCACACGGGGCCTCGGTTTATAGTCTCATCCGAAGGAAAAATAGGAAAAATGAGATGATGATCCTGTCCATCTCACTTCTTCTAGTCTAATAATGTCCCATTTATATCGGCTAAGCTCATACTCTAGTTCTTTGATTTTTCCGCACTGGTAGAGTGTACGAATGTTCCATGTACCAATGGTGATTTGTTCTCTAGGGAGCTTAAGTAATGTTTTAACTCCAGTAGCTGACTTGTCACTTCCACCCTGGTGTTGATCAATGGATAGCATGGTCGTTGGTAACTCGGGCCTCGACCTATCCGGTATCATATTGGCTTTGCATTTGTCTTTCATGTTATTTCTGTGGGCTTAGGATATTCCTTGGTGGCGCCAATCTCCTCTCCAAGTCTCCATATGCTTTGGTTTTTATATTTCTATTGGGGTTTCTACCCCCACATGCAACAGGTTGTACTGGGTTACATGGATACCAGTAGCAGTAGCAGAGAACTTCTCTGACTGACCTGACATACACTCTACCAGTGCGGAAAAATCAAAGAACTATAAACGAACTGTGGCAATAACCCTCCTGGACAATGACATCAATGACCTCACCAACAACTTTAATGAGGCAGTCCGAGAAACAGCAGAGGAGGTATTCGGTCGTCAGAGGAATAAACACCAGCCATGGACTACCAATGACATCTTGGACCTCTGCTATGCAAGAAGAGCACTGAAACCAACCAGGTCTTCCAAACCTAAAGAATACTGGGAGGCAAACAATCTTGTGATGAAGTCAATGTTAAAGGCCAGAGAGAAGTGGATCAGTGATCAACGTGATGAGATAAATAAAAAGCATGAAAGTGGGCAACAGGAAAAATGCATACGACACCTTGGAAAAACTCACAAAACCACTTCAAACCAAATCATCAGTCATTGAAGACAGCTCCGGAAACCTCCTCACAGAAAGCTCAGCTGCATTGAACAGGTGGTCTGAGTATTGTCAAGAACTATACAACTACCCAATCCAAACTGACAAGAGCATAATAGAAGAGGAAGCAGCAACATCAAGAGTACCCTCGACATTACCTATACTGAGGGAAGAAGTAGAAGAAGCCATCTGCAGCTTACCAGTAGGAAAGTCTCCAGGAGCAGACAACATACCAGCAGAGCTGCTGAAGCATGGTGACGAAACAGTTATCACACATGTTACAGCTATCTGATTTGGGAGACAAAACAGTGGCCAACAGAATGGACACAATCACTCATCATACATGGCTGCTCAAAACAGGAAAAACCCGACTCTTTAGTTGGCAGCTGGAACTTTCACTCCGTAACCTAAATACCATCTGACTGCTATCTAGGCACCGCGCGGTCAGGGGTCCAACTGCCAGCACACATTCCTTCTTTGCTGTCTATTAGCGACTGGGCAAATTTTTATTTGAAAGGCTTATTTATCATTCGCTGCTAGATGTCCTACTTGATTTTTACAGTACTCATACTTTAGTGAACAAAACTTTAATACCTGCTTTACTTGTTTGTGGTGACGGTTGTACATCTACTTTGGTTAACTAATTTTAAACATTTTTTTTACAAACAGTGTTTCCCAAGAAATGAAGGGCTGAGCGTTTGTGTTTTTGGTTTTTGTGTGTGTGTTGTGTGGTGTGTGTGTTGTGTGTGTGTGTGTGTGTGGTGTGTGTGTGTGAGTGTGTGTTGTGTGTGTGTGTGTGTGTGTGTGTGTGTGTGTAGTAAGTAAGTAAGTAGTGTAATGTGTGTGTGTGTGTGTGTGTGTGTGTGTGTGTGTGTGTGTAAGTAAGTGCGTAAGTAAGAAAGTCTTCAATTTTAACATCTTTCCACTTAAAGTGAGAGCAGACAACCCTAAAAGGAGACTGAATGAGAGAGAGAGAGAGGGAGGAGAGAGAGAGAAGGGGGGAGATCTACTTTGTGTGAGTGCCTGTGTGTGTGTGTGTGCATCCCTGCATGCATGCATGTGCGTGTGTGTGTGTTATTGTGTGTGTGTTTGTTTGTGTGTGTGTGTGTGCGGGGATGTGAGTGTGCGTGCGTGCGTGGGCCCGCGCGTGTGCATTTGCGCGTGGTGCGTGTTCGTGCTCACGTGTGTGCGTGCGTGTATGAGTATGTGCTCATGTATGCATGTGTGAATGTGTGTGTGTGTGTGTGTGTGTGTGTGTTTAGTAGTTCTTCAGTTTAACGTCCTTCCACTAAATAGTGATATCAGACAGGAAAGTGTGTGTATGTGTGTGTGCGTGTGTGCGCGTGTGCGTGTGTGTGCGTGCGCACGCGCACGTGCTTGTGTGTGTGTGTAGGGGGGAGGGGTATGCATAAAACTAATCAATCGTAATAAACAACTATTATGAAAAAAGTATAAACAAGAATTCTGGAAAAACAAAAACAAGAAACAAAGAAAAAAACCAACAACAACCAAAAAAAACAAACAAAAAAAACCCAATAACCAACCCCAGAAACATCAAACAGCAAAAATACCAGCTTTCCAATTCATATAACTTGAAGCTATCCTTATATCAGAGGAGTCTGAAAATAGGAGTATGGCTTAATGACAATACAATTTCTTTCATTAATGGAATGTCTTTAAGAATTTGCTGCAAGCTACGGACTGGGAAGGCAGGTAAGATGTTTTTCAGATCTCTGCATCGTAAAAGAATGTGATCATTGGTAAGATTTTCACCACAGATACATGTTGCTTTTAAAAAAAATTTCGTTCTAAAAGCATTGAGCTTAAACCTGTATATAAGAGATACAACATTTCTATATTCATGTAAATTACGATATTTGATCTTATAAAAAGATAATACATGGGCTACATCATCACTCCAGGAATAACCGGTACTTTGTAGTTTCTTTTTAAAGTGTTTCCAGCATGCATTTTGTAACATGCTATAGCCCTCATGGATGGATAGAGGAAGACTTATGCTGCAAGACCCATCGATATGCTCAGCTCCACATTTTGCTTTTCTGTCAACTTTTTCATTAAAGTAAATACCACAGTGCGAGGGTATCCAGCAAAAGGTAACACCAGTGCCTCGTATCATCAGAAAATGAATTAGATGACTAATCTCAATTATGAAATCTTGTCTCACTTTTGAACTGAAGTTTCTCAGGGCAAGTAAGACTGACCTGTGTGTGTGTGTGTGTGTGTGTTGTGTGTGTGTGTGTGTGTGTGTGTGTGTGTTGTGTGTGTGTGTGTGTGTGTGTTGTGTGTGTGTGTTTATGGCCACAGCACCTACATGTGCCAGGTGCTTCCTGGCTGTGTGTCAGTTTCAAGTTGTTAGATTTCTCAAGCACATGTGTGCCATGCGCATCTTCTTGTAGTTGCATGTGTGTGGTGTGCACACGCGCGTGTATAAGTGTGCGTGTGCGCATATGTGTGAGTATAGGGTATGCGTACATGTATTTATGCCATTTTGTGTGTGTTTGTATGTGTGTGTGTGCACGTGCGCTCATGTGTGTGTGTGTTTATTTATTTTGCTTATTCTTTTATTTCAAGGATAATGGAATAAGCACTCGTGCTTTTTTAAAGAATCTAGTTTCCTGTATATGTAGTTTTGTAAATTTTGTTATCTATTTTTTGTGTGTGTGTTTTCTTTCTGCTTTTGTGTGTGTGTGTTGCTTTGATGTCAAAGTGTAGGCCTGTGTGCATTTTGTTTTTTTCTTTTTACACAACACAGGACTGATAAGTAGATAAACATTTGATCACAACAATTTCTTAAAAGGATGAGAAAATGCTTTTTGTATAATATCAGAAACATCAGTGAAATAAAAATCTGAGCCATTTGTGAGGTATTTTGTCTGATGACAGTGTAGAATACTGACAAGACATCTGTTTTCTAGTGTGTTATCGGGGCTATAATTATGAGCTGTACTGGAATTGGTTCATGAACAAACCTTCAGCTGTAGCAAGGATACCACTAAAAGCTGATGAAACAGTAGACTGTGTACGTGCTGTAACGCCTGACCAGCAGGAGTGTTTATAGAGAAGTCAGATAGCTGACACTAATGACTGAGCAGACTCTCTCCCCACACTCTCATCACCCTGCCTCTCATGCTGCAGGCCATGCGGTAGGGGTAGCCCCTACAGTGTGTTTATTTATGGCCTCGTTCTGCCAACAGGTTCAATGTCGCAGCCCCCCAAACAGGTTAGTCTGCATACAGACACATTCAATGTTTTTTCTATGTTCATTGTTTATATAATATAAACATATGCTTTTTTAGAGAGAGAGTTAGAAATGTCTGTTTTTTTGTGATTGTGTTTTTTCCTGCACCTCTCCTGTTTATCTTCATGTCTGTTTGAACTGCTGTCACATCAACCAGTATGAAAGAAAGTACATGGAGTTTGAAATCAAAAGAAAGCTTGTTTAAAGCTCATTTTAAAGAGGGCTTTGTTTGTCATTTTTAGACAATTCACTGTGCAAGAGGATGTGTGAAAGACACAAGGGTAATTTACAGCTGAACACCGCTACAGCTGCAAGCAGCTAGTGCCGCCTTTCCTTTTGCCCGTTTATTTATATCCACGGGCTGCCAGCTGCCAGTCATGAACTTTGGCTAGGAAATTAAACAGAGGGAATGAGAAGCAGTGCATACCTCTGACCAAGAAGGTGAATTTACGCCAATGCCAACACTATAGAACAATCAGCCTCATCAGCCACGCCATCAAGATCATGCTCAGAGTTATTTTGAATCAACTCAAGAAGGAGGCAGAAGAACACCTTGCAGAGGATTAAGCTGGGTTCAGGGCAGACAGGAGCACAATCGAACAGATTTTTAACTGCCACATCCTGATGGAAAAACATCTTCAACATCAGAGAGACCTGTTCCACAACTTCATTGACTTCAAGAAGGCTTTCGACAGAGTATGGCACGAAGGCCTGTGGCATTTCCTCAGAACTTTTGGCATTGAAGAAGGACTGGTGCAAACCATTCAAGCACTATACAACACCGCAAGCAGTGCAGTCCTTCTGAACAATCAGGTTGAAGACTACTTCAAAACCACAGTTGGGGTCCAACAAGGATGCCTGTTATCTCCAGTCCTGTTTAATCTGTTCTTGGAAAACATTATGAGAGAGACCCTCCATGACTTCCACTCTACCATCTCCATTGGCGGCAAACCCCTCAACAACTTGCGGTTTGCCGATGACATTGACCTCATGTGCGGAAGTAACACAGAGCTGCAAGATCTTACGACCAGACTTGAGAACAGAGCTGGAGCATATGGGATGGAGGTAAGCTCGGAGAAAAAAAAAAGTACTTGTGAACAGCACGAGCAACGCCACTGCTAAAGTTTACATGAATGGCCAGCAACTGGAGGAGGTAGACGCTTTTAAATACCTTGGCGCTACACTCACAAAGGACGGGTGATCGACGACAGAAATCAAAGTCACTAGCATGGCAACTGATTTCCTTTTTATATATTGGTATGATTTAGCTTTTAGACCAATTCCTACTGGCTTTCAAGTTACAACTAAACGTGATAACTGTAGCTATGCTTGTAGGGACCAAAAAACAAACTCTTTCCCATTGCAACAGTTCAATAGAATTCGGCATGCACCAGTCACCTCTATCCACTGCTGTAAAGTATCTTAGGGGTCATTATTGCCACACTCTCTATGCAAAAAATTCATCACCAGACTGTCAGTCGTGCTCTATCAATTACGGCGTATAGTGCATTCGCATCGTACCAGTCCACAGACGCAACATCAAACTCGTGGCATCACTATCTTTCACGTCTGGCCTATTGCATTCTCTTTTGGTGGTCTGCAGCTCATCTAACCACCTCCTTCAACGTATCCAAAATACTGCGCTCGACTAGACCTCAGAAAGAAAAAATCTGAGCCATTACCCTCTTTGCGATCTCTCCATGGTGCCTTTTTGGGGGCCACAAAGAATCAACTATCAGATAGTCCCCTCTGTTTACAAATTGTCGCACAAAACAGCACCCTCCTACCTCTGTGCAATGTTCCACCTGTATACCCTTCTCGTTCCCTTATGCTCTGCTGCAGATTCCTTGTGCTTACAAATACCTAGATACAACCCAGTCTCTGTGCGTGCTCTTTCTTGTTCTGGTCCATCGATTTGGAATGGCTCCCTATCTTTTTCGCAAAGACCTTCTTGTGACACTTAAAAATATGGCCTCATGACATATTTGTTTCAAACCTTGAGAATTTCTCTTCTGATTCATTTTATCGCTATACCTGCATTTCAAAGCCAAGATTCCATCCCCTTGCCACAAGTGTATAACCTGTGTGTGTGATTGTGTGTGTGTGAGTGTGTGTTGTGTGTGTGTGCATATGGATTGTTAAACTATTACTTGCTATTGGTTGCATGACTGTGTAAGCAATGAGTTGAGTGCAAGCGCTTTGATTTGTCTGTGCAAGATAAGCGCTATATAAGTTCAATTATTATTAGTAGAATTAGTATTAGTATTATTATTATTATTATTAATATTTTATTTTATTATTATTATTACCAAAAAGCGGAGCAGGATTTAATCGTAGTGCGCAAGATGTTCTGCCGTGCGTTCGCACGGGGCTCGGTATTCGTCTCATCGAAGGAAAAATAGGAAAAATGAGATGCTGATCTGTTCATTCACTTCTTCTAGTCTAATAATGTCCATCATTTATATCGGGACTAAGCTCATACTCTAGTTCTTTGATTTTTCCGCACTGGTAGCGTGTCCGAATGTTCCATGTACCACTGGTGATTTGTTCTCTAGGAAGCCTTAAGTAATGTTTTCCACTCCAGTTAGCTGGGTCTTTGGTCACTTCCACCCTGGTGTTGATCAATGGATAGATGTTCGTTCAGGTAATCGGGTTTCCCTACGGTAATCCATCTGGCTTTGATTTGTCTTTCATGTTTTTCTTGTGGGTTAGGAACTTCCTTGGTGGCGCCAATCTCCTCTCCAGTCTCATAAGCTTTGTTTTTTTCTTTTATTGGGTTTCTCCACTAGACCAGTTAGTACTGGGGTTACAAGGATACCCGTAGAGTTCGCGGAACTTCTCAGCCAGCAGACCACCACTCTCCCGAGCGGCACTCACCCAGACCTCTCACGCCCAGTGGCAATCACCATCCTGGACCATGGACCATCACTGCCCACCAACAACTTTAATGAGGGCCGTCCGATAGACCCTGTCCGTTGAGTCTCTACTTATCGACCTCTTCCTACCCCCCGCCCTTTACACCCCCAGCCCACAAGTACCACAGCAAGCACTCTCTCCCATTCCCCCCCCCCCTTACATCCACCAACCTCCAGCAACCTGGAGGCAACCCCATCAATAGCTGTACATTCCCATATCCCGTCCGCGCGCTAGGCCAGATCACACGATATTCGCACACACCACCGAAGCCGAGTTCCCCGGCACCCTAGCAACTCCCCCATTTGCCCCCACCCACACCCCCCAACCCCCCCACCACCTACCATTCATCCTCACCTTACCCCACACCCTCCCTCACCTCATCCATCCTTATTATATTAACAAGACCCTCCCTCACCCCACCCCCAACCCATTCCCCCTAGCACCACTACTCTTAAGCTCCCCCACCCTATACCCCACCCAACCCACACATCTTTCCTCTTCGTCCTCCTCCCAATCATCAACCCCTACTTCCATATCCAGTCATCCTCCCCCAACCCCGCCTATCTTACTGTGCCAGCTTGTCCTGCCACTAAAACCCCAGAACATCACTATCATAAATTTCGACACCCCGATGTCACCCTCCATTCCCCCACCACCACCACCCATATCCACCCCCCTTCTCCACCCCTGCACAATCTAATTCCTCATTACCTTACCTCCTACCCACCCAACACATCCTTTATCTCTTCCCTCTCTTACAGTTTACCCACCATCCTCCCACAACCAATCATTCAGATACAACGCGCATTCCACAAAATATATCACAGCCCTTTTCTAATAACCAACGCAGCACTCTTAAACCTTACTATCTAAAACCCTTCCACACACTATAGATGTGCCACCCCTAAACATCCATCAAACCACATGTATTATCCTTAATACCACACAAATTAACCACCAAAAAACCCCCAAAAAAAACCCCCCCTATAACCCCTACCCATCTTTATCTCTAAATATATAAAACCATAAATATTTAAAATCTATATATTATATATTTATATATATATATAATTATATATATAATATATATTTATATATATATATATATATACCTACCTACCTACCTACCTACCATCGACCCATATATATATTATATATATCTATATATATATTATATATATACCTACCTATTACCTACCCCCTAAACAAAACCCACAAACCAACCTATCTCTCTCCCCCCCACCCCACTTCTCCATCCATCTCTTCTCTCTCTCTCTTTTCTTCTTCTCTCTCCTTTTTTCTTCAACAAATATATCTATCATAACCAAAATATAATTTATATATATCACCCATATCAATCCTCATTATCTATTATATATAACTATATATATATAAATTTATATATATATATATATATTTTTCATATATATATCACAAATCTATATCTATCTATCTATATCCTTTCAATATCACATTTATTATCTATAATATACCTATATATCTATTATATATCTACATATACCTACTCATATACCATACTATATATATATATAAATATATAAATATATATATATATATAACTACTAACCAACTAAACCTAAACCCACCACTATCACACTCCCTTCCTATATATACATATATATATTAATATTCTATATCTATATATATTATCTCCCTTCCTATAATATATATATATACTTTTTTCTTATTATTTACATCCACCCCACCACCCACTACCACCCCCACAACATCCCCCCCTACACCCCCTCCCAACATTCCCCCCACCCCCCTCCCCCACTCCCCCCCCCCCCCCCCCCCCCCCCCCCCCCCCCACCCCCCCCTCCCCACCCCTCCCCCACCCCCTCCAAACCAACACACCCAATCCTCACACAACACACCTCTTCTAATCCCCACTTCTAAATTAACCATCAACCCAAACCCAAAAACCATCCATAAAACCAACTCCAAATATCCTCACCCCTTCATTTCCTTCTTACCTCTAAAAACTCAAATCCATACCCCTCCATATCACCATACCTCAAAACCCCCCTCACCATAATAAAACCCCCCCCAAACTAACACCCCTCAATCTAACCCATACACACTATCACACCCAAAATACACAACATACCCCAACCTCACAAATCACAACACCCCTCACCCACCATTTACCACACCACCTTCCACCCCTTACCAAATATAAACCAAAAACCCTATAAACTCCATCAAATATCCCAATCACACTACCATTCATTCAATCTTCCTCAACATTATCCCCTCCACTCAATCACTCCCCCAAATTCCAAAAACATACCAAACACATACCCTACCCACCCCCATATCTCTTCACCCCTCGACCCCCTACCCCCCTATCCATACACACCCTCCCATCCAACTATTCACAACCCAACATCCCACAATACACCCAAAATCCATCCTTAAACACCTTTCCCTACCTCCCTCCATATATATATATAATATATATTTATATTTTATATATAAAACTCATATACTATATATATATATATATATATATATATTATATATAATATATATATATATATATTATATATATATAATATTCCCCTCCCAACCAATATTCCCATTATCCAACATTCATATATACTAAACCCTAATAACTCAAACACCTCCCCATTATCCATCTCCACAAATACTAATCATATATATTATATCCCCTCTCTATACACTATATTATATCTCACTATTCTACACTTACATTACCCATACAAACATCCCAACTATATATTGTTACAAATGTGAGATAGTCTCTCGCTGCGCTTCTACTAATTGTCTTTAGTTATATCCTCAGAATACTGTCGATACGTGAGTCATTTATACGCTAGTCTCAGAACAAACATGCAACAAATCTAAGACAAACATAGTTGCTACCAGATTGTGTGTCACACATCCCCGCCCCACTATCAAAGTAAACCATCATACATCTCTGAACCTCCCTCGCTCTACTCTTGCACGATCGATAGTAAAGTCACCCCATAATCTCCTATACACACTCATAAAGAAACCTAGATCACAAAAAAACAAAACTACTCGCTGTCGTTATGGTACGAAGAAGAGTAAATAGACTCGACAGAACAATCTCGCACCCCACCCAACAGAGTCTGTTGAGGACCTGTTGTCTTCCTATAAATGCCCAATGAACGCCTACACCTATAAAGCTTCCATGTAGAGTACTAGTGAGTCACGCAAGTGCTATAGCTCCTCCATCTCTCTACACCCACCACCCAGAGTGCCCCCTCAATCTATATTACCCGTGCTACTTTCTAGCACGCCCCAAATAGTTGAGACCCACTGCGCCCTGAAAATACCCGCATTCATCTCTCGCACCCATCAGAAAAGTCTCATAACACATATCACCGTGTTCTTCACCACCACTATCGTGTGTGACTAGACCACCACCATCACCTCCACTGTGCTATTCCTAGAGTTATGTTGCCTCTACAGATACAGATCAACCTATATACACTAGTATAAGTCAACCATACCCCTCCTCTACATCAGTATAACATGTGCAAGTGCTATGTACACTAGAGCAGTGCACCTCGACTCACCTCACGTGGCATACGCATGAGTCACCCGAGTTGCCTAACGCCCTCTGTCTACATGCCCTCTCTCGTAGAGAATTACTCTCGCGCTAGAACGCTCGATCCGAAGATCTCCTACAGATTCCTCGTAGTGTTGAGACTGCAGCGAATTAAAATTTTAACTCCAATCACACGAGTTGTAATGCAATGGTTACCTGTGTTCCACTCTCCCACCTCAGTGTCCGCCTATACATACACTTCTCTTACGAAAAATATAATAACTAGAGAAACACCTCCTACTCACTATTCCCCTCCATCATCTCATTCGATAATAGATGACCTCCCCAACCCACCTCCACATTACAAGTGAAAGCTGTATAGACCTTTTCACCTGCTCCACATGCCACGCTAGACTTGCCGATAGTAACTCAGCTCATGCACTGCGCAGTGTACACTATGAAACCGATCCAGTCACTGAACCTAGGTCCTCACCTAGTGTACTCAACGTACTCAAGCTCTCCACCACTCCTATTCTAGACTGAGCAAATCAGACTCTCACTCCCTCACCTCACTCACACTCATTCATCACATACATGTCACGTGTAACCTATAGTCAATATCCATTTCTCCAGCCCGACACCGCCATACCGACATCATCATGCAATTCCATGTATGCATTTAGCGCGCGGCTAACGGCCAAGAACAGTCGAGAAGTTCTGACGTAAATAGATAAAGAGTTCAGTCCTCCCGCATAAAAACTCACTCACCACTCAGATCCTCTCAAGAGACCCGAACATGCTCTATTACGATCGACACTATATGACTTAGACGTAGCTCCATCACTCTTGCCTCGTCAATCAAGTCACTCTCGTCTATCAGTCGCTCCCGTGTGTCCCTTGCGTACCTCAGATGTGTACAAGAGACTCCCTCTCAACCTATTCTCATTAACAAATTAACGATCAACGAGCTATACCAGACTGAACTATTGATCGCCATCATGTGCGGGCTGTGGTTATTATGTTTTTGGGGGATGTACATGCGTTATAAGGTTTGTGCCTAGTTGTATTTTCATGGCATACACTGGATGACACTATGATTATTGTCTTAGTGGCTATCAATTGGAATCTTGTTCTGTACTCTCTAGTAATATGGCATTTACGAATTACGTTACTGTGTTCTAGGCCTCCTGTAGTGAGAGGCTTATATGAGCCAGTCCCCTTTGCACTGTACTCAATCAAGTCCGGTCGGGTGGTTGCCTCACGTAATCACCCTAGAGTGTTCTCCGTAAATCGCTGTTGTGAAATCTCCATTATTCTCTTAGCTCCAGAGTGTGAGAATCCACGTCCATCCCAAAGTACGGCCGCTTGTGAGACACACAACGAGAGTGATAACAGTGATCGATAGTAGCGTGCCAAAGTACCTGGTGCTATGTGTCCTCTCGATACTCTATCCGGATGAGATCTATAGCGTGTCACTTCGGCACTGGCACCGAATGTGATATCATTAGCAGGCTTTTCTCCTATGCAGCGAGTCCCGTCAGTATTATCTAGAAATGTGAAGTCTCTCGTCGAGAGAATTATGCGCTCTCTCCTTCGCCTAGTGCGCTCGCGCTCGTAGGGTAGGTCAAGTTTTCTGTTATTTGAAGAGCCACCTTGCAGAGGATTTTACGCAGGGTTCAGGGAGTAGATAAGGGTGTGCTACTCTTACGGGTACTACCATGGTTGTTTTTTAACTGCCACATCTGATGTCGCAAAACATCTTACACATCAGAGAGACCTGTTCACAAACTTCATTGACTTCAAGACGCTTTCGACCGGTATGGCAGAAGGCCTGTGGCATTTCCTCAGAACTTTTTGCATTGAAGAAGGACTGGTGCAAACCATTCAAGCACTATACAAACCGCAAGCAGTGCCAGTCTCTGAAACAATCAGGTTGAAGACTTACTTCAAAACACAGTTGGGTGTCCAACAAGGATGCCTGTTATCTCCAGTCCTGTTTAATCGGGTTTCTTGGAAAACATTATGAGAGAGGACCTCCATTGATTCCACTCTACCCAATCATCCATTGGCCGGCAAACCTCAACAACTTGCGGTTTGCCGATGACATTGCTCATGTGCGGAAGTAAACGAGCTGCAAGATCTTACGACAGATTGAGAACAGAGCTGGAGCATATGGGATGGAGGTAGCTCGGAGAAAAAAAAAGTACTTTGTGAACAGCACGAGCAACCCACTGCTAAAGTGTTACCATGAATGGCAGCAACTGGGAGGAGGTAGACGCTTTTAAATAACCTTGGCGTACATCACAAAGGATCGGGTGATCGACGACAGAAATCAAAGTCAGATCTAGCCATGGCAACATTTCCCTGACATAACTCACCACATATGGTAAGTAAAGAGATCACGTTTCCCAATCAAATTAACGCTCTACAACGCCTAATTCAGGATATCTGCTGTACGGAAGTGAAAACTGGACATGACTGCTGAAACGCAACGGAATCAGTCATTTGAAAACAAAATGCATAGAAAAACTGCTGGGGATTATTCTGGAGAGGAACGAAAGACCATGCATTTGTCAAGAGCCAAATAACACGGCTGGCAGATCCACAGCAACCTTTCTCACTGTCAAGAGAAAAAGGCTGGATGGTTCGGCCACGTCCCCAGAAGACAAACAATAACATCTCTCATTCTCTCACGTTGGACTATTGCTAATCTCTTCTGGCTGGTCTGCCAGCTCATCTATCCACCTTTCAAGTATACAAACTCTGCAGCTCGACTAGTCCTCAGAAAGAAAAAATCTGAGCACATTACTCCTCTCTTGCGATCTCTCCACTGGCTGCCTGTGCCACAGAGGGTAAACTATAAGATCTGTACCCTCTGTTACAAAGTCTCACACAAAACAGCACCTTCCTACTTTCTGGAATGTCTTCACCTGTACACTCCTTCTCGTTCCTCCGCTCTGCTGCAGATACCTTGTGCTTAAGAATACCTAGATTCAACCAGTCTACTGTTGGCCGTCGCTCTTTCTCTGTTTCTGGTCCAGTGCTCTGGAACGACCTCCCTCTATCCCTTCTTCAAAAGCCTACTTATGATGCTTTTAAATACAGCCCAAAGACGCATTTATTTCAAACCTAAGATTCTCCCCTCTTGTTTCATCTCATTTCTGTCCCTGCCCTCAATAACCAACTCCACCCAACCCCCATCAGCCTGCCCGAGTGTACAACCTGTGTGTGTGTGTGTGTGTGTGTGTGTGTGTGTTGTGTGTGTGTGTGTGTGTGTGTGTGTGGTGTGTGGGCGCGCGCTTGTGTGTTTACATTTGTATTTATAAAAAACCCTGTTAATTGTGCGCGTGTGTGTGTTTACATTTGAATTTGTAAAAATCTATTGATTGTAACTGGCTGCAGGTGAAAGACTAGGATAAATGAGAGAGCTTTGATTTGTTTTTTTGCAAGATATAGCGCTGTATAAATTCAATGTGTTATTATTATTATTTAACAAGTTATGGATGTACAACATCATAGAATGGACCAGGATGAATGACTTGGCACTACTGCGCAGAGCCGAGGACCGAGATCGATGGAGGAGGCTTACCACGGCATCGTCTTTCGTGTCTCCTCCAGACCGCCAAATCACGGACGGTGGTCCCCTTTTTCCTCCCAAGCAGGGCTGAAATGGAACACAT
>CM054162.1:39528801-39533801 GCA_028751875.1 Rapana venosa
AAAAAAAACCAAAGGGGAAAACAAAAAAAAAAAAACCCAAAACAAACACAACACACACACAGGTTGTACACTCGGGCAGGCTGATGGGGGTGGGGTGGAGTTGGTTATTGAGGGCAGGGACAGAAATGAGATGAAACAAGAGGGGAGAATCTTAGGTTTGAAATAAATGCGTCTTTGGGCTGTATTTAAAAGCATCATAAGTAGGCTTTTGAAGAAGGGATAGAGGGAGGTCGTTCCAGAGCACTGGACCAGAAACAGAGAAAGAGCGACGGCCAACATTAGACTGGTTGAATCTAGGTATTCTTAAGCACAATGTATCTGCAGCAGAGCGGAGGGAACGAGAAGGAGTGTACAGGTGAAGACATTCCCAGAAGTAGGAAGGTGCTGTTTTGTGGAGACTTTTGTAACAGAGGGTACAGATCTTATAGTTTACCCTCTGTGGCACAGGCAGCCAGTGGAGAGATCGCAAGAGAGGAGTAATGTGCTCAGATTTTTTCTTTCTGAGGACTAGTCGAGCTGCAGAGTTTTGTATACGTTGAAGAGGGTGGATAGATGATGCTGGCAGACCAGCCAGAAGAGATTTGCAATAGTCCAGACGTGAGAGAATGAGAGATGTTCTTGTTGTGTCTTCTGGGTGACGTGGCCGAACCATGCCAGCTTTTTCTTCTTGACATTGGTGAGAAGAGGTTCCTGTGGACCTGCCAGCCGTGTTATTTGGCTCTTGACAAAATCATTGGTCTTTCGTTCTCTCCAGGATATGCCCAGCAGTTTTCTATGGCATTTTGTTTCAAATGACTGGATTCGCTTTGCTGTTTCAGCTGTCAATGTCCAGGTTTCACTTCCGTACAGCAGGATAGTCTGAATTAGGGCTTTGTAGAGCTTTAGTTTGACTGGGAAACTGATCTCTTTACTTTTCCATATGGTGGTGAGTTTTGTCATGGAAGATGTTGCCATGGCTAGTCTGACTTTGATTTCTGTCGTCGATCGCCCGTCCTTTGTGAGTGTAGCGCCAAGGTATTTAAAAGCGTCTACCTCCTCCAGTTGCTGGCCATTCAGGTAAACTTTAGCAGTGGCGTTGCTCATTCTGTTCACAAGTACTTTACTTTTCTCCGAGCTTACCTCCATCCCATATGCTCCAGCTCTGTTCTCAAGTCTGGTCGTAAGATCTTGCAGCTCTGTGTTACTTCCGCCCATGAGGTCAATGTCATCGGCAAACTGCAAGTTGTTGAGGGGTTTGCCGCCAATGGAGATGGTAGAGTGGAAGTCATGGAGGGTCTCTCTCATAATGTTTTCCAAGAACAGATTAAACAGGACTGGAGATAACAGGCATCCTTGTTGGGACCCCAACTGTGGTTTTGAAGTAGTCTTCAACCTGATTGTTCAGAAGGACTCCACTGCTTGCGGTGTTGTATAGTGCTTGAATGGTTTGCACTAGGTCCTTCTTCAATGCCAAAAGTTCTGAGGACCTACCACAGGCCTTAGTGCCATACTCTGTCGAAAGCCTTCTTGAAGTCGATGAAGTTGTGGAACAGGTCTCTCTGATGTTGAAGATGTTTTTCCATCAGGATGTGGCAGTTAAAAATCTGTTTGATTGTGCTCCTGCCTGCCCTGAACCCAGCTTGTTCCTCTGCAAGTTGTTCTTCTGCCTTCTTCTTGAATTGATTCAAAATAACTTTGAGCATGATCTTGCTGGCGTGGCTGATGAGGCTGATTGTTCTATAGTGTTGGCATTGGCGTAAATTCACCTTCTTGGTCAGAGGTATGCACTGCTTCTCATTCCCTCTGTTTAATTTCCCAGCCAAAGCTCATGACCAGCAGCTGGCAGCCCGTGGATATAAATAAACGGGCAAAAGGAAAGGCAGCACTAGCCGCTTGCAGCTGTAGCCGTGTTCAGCCATAAAGTACCCTTGTGTCTTTCACACATCCTCTTGCACAGTGAATTGTCTAAAAACGACAAGCAAAGCACTCTTTAAAATGAGCTTTAAACGAGCTTTCTTTTGATTCCAAACTCCATGTACTTTGTTTCATACTGGTTGATGTGACAGCAGTTCAAACAGACATGAAGATAAACAGGAGAGGTGCAGGAAGAAACACAATCACAAAAAACAGACATTTCTAACTCTCTCTCTCTAAAAAAGCATCTGTTTATATTATATAAACAATGAACATAGAGAAAACATTGAATATGTCTGCATGCAGACTAACCTGTTTGGGGGGCTGCGACATTGAACCTGTTGGCAGAACGAGGCCATAAATAAACACACTGTAGCGGCTACCCCTACCGCATGGCCTGCAGCGTGAGAGGCAGGGTGATGGAGAGTGTGGGAGAGAGTCTGCTCAGTCATTAGTGTCAGCTATCTGACTTCTCTATAAACACTCCTGCTGGTCAGGCGTTACAGCACGTACACAGTCTACTGTTTCATCAGCTTTTAGTGGTATCCTTGCTACAGCTGAAGGTTTGTTCATGAACCAATTCCAGTACAGCTCATAATTATAGCCCCGATAACACACTAGAAAACAGATGTCTTGTCAGTATTCTACACTGTCATCAGACAAAATACCTCACAAATGGCTCAGATTTTTATTTCACTGATATTTCTGATACTATACAAAAAGCATTTTCTCATCCTTTTAAGAAATTGCTGTGATCAAATGTTTATCTACTTATCAGTCCTGTGGTGTGTAAAAAAACAAACAAATTGCACACAGGCCTACACTTTGACATCAAAGCAACACACACACAAAAGCAGAAAGAAAACACACACACAAAAAACGGATAACAAAATTTACAAAACTGCATATACAGGGAACTAGATTCTTTAAAAAAGCACATGAGTGCTTATTCCATTATCCTTGAAATAAAAGAATAAGCAAAATAAATAAACACACACACATTGAGCGCACGTGCACACACACACATACACACACACACAAAATGGCATAAATACATATACGCATACCCTATACTCACACATATGCGCACACGCACACTTATACACGCGCGTGTGCACACCACACACATGCAACTACAAGAAAATGGGCATGGCACACATGTGCTTGAGAAGTCTAACAACATGAAACTGACACACAGCCAGGAAGCACCTGACACATGTAGGTGCTGTGGCCTTCACACAAACACACACACACACACAAACACACACACATTCACACATGCATACATGAGCACATACTCATACACGCACGCACACACGTGAGCGCGAACACGCAACCACGCGCAAATGCACACACGCGCGCCCACGCACGCACGCACAACTCACATCCCCGCGCACACACACACACACACACACACAATAACACACACACACGCACATGCATACATGCAGGGATGCACACACACACACACACACACACACACACACACACACACACCACTACACACACACACACACACACACACATACATACACACACAGGCACTCACACAAAGTAGATCTCCCCCCTTCTCTCTCTCTCCTCCCTCTCTCTCTCTCTCTCGGAAGGAAGGGCTACGTATGGGTTATCTTAATATCAACCATGCACTAAACAAGTTATCGGAGATTTCTCTCATTTTAGAAAATTCGGGAAATAATTTTCACATTTTCTGTTTTTCAGAATCCAGATTAACAAACCGTACCTTGGATTCAGATGTCTGTATACCTGGTTACAGTCTGTTTCGCAGTGATCCAAAATGTAGAAAGGAAACAGGATTGCTGATGTATTATAGTCAGTCTGTCACACTAGAGAGATTAGAACAGCTAGAGGGATTTGGGGGTAGAGTCATTATGGATACAAATTAAAGTAAAACACTGTAAACCAATACTTGTTGGATTTATATACAGAAACCCAGCTGAAAAATCAAGTTGGCTAGAAGATTTTCAGGCTATGATGGATGCTGCGATGCTTCAAGATAAAGTGACGATTTTGTTTGGTGACTTTAACATTGACCTCCTGAAACGTCAGACTCAGTGGGTACAACTGTATGAATCATGTAACTTAAGTCAAATTATTGATTGTCCGACACGAGTAACAGTCAATTCGTCTACCCTTATAGACCATGTGTATGTCACGTCAAAACTAAACATCAAAGAAATATGTTGTCCTGTATCTAGCTGCAGTGACCACTATCCTATATGTGTAACGTGGTCAAAGAAAGGAGTTAAGTGTCCAAGAGCATGTCACAAAAAGATTACTTACAGATGTTTTAAGAAGTTTAATAAGGACTCTTTTCTTTCAGACTTAGCTAACTCTTTATCACAGGTTTACCAATATACTGATCCTGATAAGCAACAGAAGTCTGGGTAAACATTTTCACTAGAATCTATGACAAACATGCCCCTTTAATAACTCAAAGAGTGAAGCACCACATCAAACCTCCATGTTAACTAAAGAGATTGAAAAAGAAAATAAATCTTCGTAACTACTTGAAGTCAACAAATGACAGCAAATTTTAAAGAACAAAGAAATAAGGTAACTACATTGAAGCGTAAAGCAAATTAAAATATTATCAAGATTTAGTAACCAATAAAAAAGGGTCAAGGTCAGTCTGGAAAGTAATCAATAAATTAACCAACAAAGACTATTCTGAAGTACAGACAAATATAAATGATATTACTCCAAGCACAATCAACGATTACTTTGTAAATGCAGCTGATAATTTGTTATTAAATAATGACTGGGAAAAAAATGACTTAGAAATGTTAAAAAAATATTGCTCTGCAAAAAATATTGACTGTAAAGTGAATATTCCTTTTATATCAGTACCAGAAGTTAACGCGGCTCTTTTGTCTCTAAAACCTTCAAAAACAAAAGATTTGGAGAAATTAGATGGAAATATACTCAAACTTGCATCCCCTGTTATAGCAGATACACTGACTTATATTTATAATCTGTGCATTAACAAGAACTATGTTCCATTATGTTTCAAGCAAGCAAGGGTAATTCCAATGTTCAAAAAAAGAGACCGCACAAACCCATCCAATTATAGGCCTATATCAATTTTG
>CM054162.1:39538801-39545398 GCA_028751875.1 Rapana venosa
ATTACTTAAGCTCCCTAGAAAAAACAAATTTCCCCATTGGTACAGGGAAAAAATTCGTACACTTTTCCAGTGCGGAAAAACAAAGAACTAGAGTATGAGCTTAGCCCATATAAATTTGGGACCTTTTAGACTTTTGAAGAAGGAGAGGGGAAAAGGGTCATCATTCCCCCCATTTTTCCTTTTTTCCTTGGAGAGGAAAAATAAAAGCCCCGAGGGGGAACGGGACAGAACCCCTTGGGGCACACGGGAAATCCTGTTTCCCGCTTTTGTAATTTAAAAATAAAATTTAAAAAATAATTTTTAATAATTTAAAAATAATAATGGAACTTATATTGGGGGCTTAATTTTCCAGACAAAATTAAAAGCCTTGGGGAAATCAACTCCCTTCCACCCCGGGCAGGGAACAAATTTGCAAATAATTTGTTCTTTTTAATTTCCCAAAAGCACACCACCACACACCACACCAAAACCCCACACACACACACCAAAACCCCCCAAACCCCCCCCCCCCCCCCCCCCACACACACACCAAAAACACACACACACACCCCCACACAGGTTTTACCCCTTTGGCAAAAGGGGATGGAATTTTGGTTTTTGAAAAACAGGGTAGCTTTGAAATGAAACAGGAGAGAAATTTTCAGGTTTTTAAACAATATGGGCTTGAGGGCAAAATTTTAAATTTTTACAAGAAGGTCTTTGGCGAAAAAAAATAGGGAAGCCATTTTAAAAACGATGGACCCGAAAACCCGAGAAAGGCGACGGCCCAAAAGTAGATGGTTTTAATCTAGGTATTTGTAAGCAAAGGAAACTGCAGCAGAGCAAAGGGAACGAGAAGGGGTGTACAGGAAGGAGACTTTTACAAGGAGGGGGGGAGGGGGGTGCTTTTGTAGAGACTTTTTAAAAAGAGGGTACTGATTTTTATAGTTTATTCTTTGTGGCACGGCAGCAGGGGGAGAGATCGCAAAAAGAGGGTAATGTACTCAGATTTTTTTTTTCTGGGAAAAATTTTGTCGAGCTGCAGGTTTTAATTTCGTTGAGGGAAATAGATAGATTGGTTTTGGGGAAAACCAGCCAAAAAAGAAATTTCAATTGGGCCAGACGTGAAAAGGGTGAGGATGCCACGAGGTTTTTATTTTTGCGTCTGTGGACAGGTACTTTCCCAATTTTCACTAAATTTCGCCGGGAAAATTTATGAAGCCCCGGGGCAGGTTGGGGTGATGGGTTTTTTTCATAGGGGAGTGTTTGTCAATTAAGACCCCTAGATACTTTTCAGCAGTGGATAGAGGGACTGGTGCATTGCCCAAATTTTCTTGAAGCCCGGTTTTAATTTTAAGGAGGGTTTGTTTTTGGGTTTTACAAGCTTAGCTTCAGTTTTATCCGGGTTTGTTGGGCTTGTTCTCTATCTTCCAGTTTTGGGGGTATTTTGAAAGCGTAGGCCCTATTTTTCAGGTGAAGGGGAAATTTTCAGGTGTGTCACTGCTGAGGACGGTTAATTATATGTGACAGTGGAGCAGTGTAGAGAGTGAAAAGAACAGGGCCCAGAACTGATCCCTGCGGGACTCCACATTCCAGTCTGGCAGGTACTGACTGAATCTTATTTACTGTGACTGTAGGCCATAGTGTGCCGGTGGGAACAGATGACAGAATTGACAAAAACCGCATACACACGGGTCTAGATGCAAAAAAGCACATAAGTGCTTATTCCATCATCCTCGATATAAAAGAATAAAAATAAAACACAACATTTTAGTCTACGTGACAGATGAAGACAGCCTGAAGATTCTGCTGACTGCCAGTGCCATGCTTGGCATGTCCACTCATTATGTCTCAGACATATTACGATCCCCTTTTCCACTTTCAACGCTCACACCAAATATAATCTCAACTATAATGTGCATAGACTTTTGCCCAAACTGGAAAATAAAGAGTTTATAAATTTTCTTCTTGAAGGGTACATTATTTGTTTAACAGAATTTTTATTGGGATTAAAATTTGGTCTTCCATTTTTCATGATTATTCTTTTTTTAAACATTTTAACGCCAAAAAGTATTCTTCAGGGGAGATACTCTGGTGGGGTAGTTGTCATGGTTAAAACAACATTTATTTCATGTGTTGAAAAAGTTCAAGTTGAGACAGAAAACACTGTGGTTATAAAACTACACAAGAGTTTACTTGGCACCATAAATTACACTATATTAATTTGTATGTATATTCATCCTTCTAATTCTACATTTTGAAAAACAACACAAGATATTAATGGCTTAGAATTTTTGGATCAGTATGTATTAGATCTTCACAATGCATATGATGATTTGGGATTACTGATAATGGGCGATTTCAATGCACCAACAGCTTGTGACAATTAGAGTTTTCATGATGATTATGATAACTTTCAGAATCTACATCATTATCCTAGTGGAAAATTTCCTAGAATTTCAAATGATATGCACACAAATGTTTTTTGCAATCAGCTGATTGAGATCTGTAACATGTTTGACTGTGTCATATTAAATGGTTCGAGTTGGAAGATTATTTCATTGCATCTCTGATTTTAATTAGGTCTGTCAGAATTCTATCTTTGCTGGTTGAAAAGTAACAGAATCTGACCATCTTCCAGTTTGTATGGAGATGGAAACTAATAGCAGCTGTACAGAAAGAACACTACAACAGAAATCACCCAAAACTATCTGCCAGAAAGTAGTGTGAGATGAAGCAAAGAAAAATGACTTTGTAAATACACTAAATAGCAAAGACATTCAAGAGAAACTTGCAGTCGCCACAAAGTTTAGGAAAAAAAACTGCTCTGGAAAATTTTGTTAAATGCTTAAAGGGCAGGCACTTGATGTCTAGAAAAGTACCCATGCACAAGACCATAAAGTCTGAATGGTCCGACGAGGAATGCGAATCGAAAAGAAAAGAAAAGTAGATCAAAATTAAATCACTTTAGAGTGACCAGAAATAAAGGGACGGGTTTTGATTTTACGTGGAAAAAAGAAAAGAGTATAAACATTTTATTGAAGCAAAAAAACAAGTTACGGAAAAAAAAAACTTTAGCAGAAAACAATTTAAAAAATCTTGGCATTTTTGGAAAGAAAGTTAAAAAAAGGGGTTATGGAAAAATCGGAAAAAAATTGAAAACATTAGCAAGTTTGATTGGTTTAACTATTTTAAAGAAGATTTTTGCAATAACCTGGAAACTGTTGAAAGCTATATCAATGTTAATGTTTGAATTATGTAGATCATTTTTTGAACAAAGATATATCTAAAGGGAGAGGTAGTTCATGCGATTGCAAGACTCAATTTAAAGAAGGCAAGTGGGATGGATGAGGTGTCAGGCGAAATGTTAAAAATGGGGGTATAAGTGTGTTAGGGTTCTGTTAAAAACTTTATATTGCTGTCTTTACCTCAAGTGTATATCCATCGGAATGGTCAAAAGCTATAATCTCCCAAATATATAAAAAATGAGATCCTGAAAAAACAGACATTTACAGATGGAGTATCTTTACTGAGTATAATATCAAGTATTACACCACAGTGTTAAATGCAAGGTTTTTACAGCTGGTTGTAAGATAATGAAATGATTTCTGAGAGTCGGGGCCAGTTTTCCGTAGGGGTTACAGCAGATTGATAAATATATAATTTATATGCAAATTTTACAAAAATGTATGCTATAGAAAGGTAAGAAGTTATATGTTGCTTTTGTAGATTTCAAAAAAGTATTTGATTTTGTCCATCATGATAAACTTCTAAATTGTATGAAAAAACAGGGTGTAAATGGAAAGTTTTTAGCATCTTTGAAATCAATGTACACTTTGTTGCTTTCATGTGTGCGTGTAAATTGGGAACTGACAGAATTCTTTGAATGCCCAGTTGGGGTCAGACAAGGTTGTGTACTGTCCCCTACATTTTTCTGTTTATATAAATTAGTTAGGTAAAATACATAGATGCTAGGGAGAAACATGGTATCCCAAATTTTACCAGGTCAAAGGAAGTGTTTATCTATTTTTTGCTGACGATGTAGTATTATTGTCAACAACTGCAGGTGGTCTACAAAATCAGCTTAAAGTATTATACAGGCGTTGTAATGAAATGAAACTAAATGTAAACACTGACAAAACAAAAGTAATGGTATTCAGAAAGGATAGGATTATTTAGGTCGATTTAAACAATGGTATTTCAATAATAAAAAGCAGGAGGTAGTCAATAGTTACTGTTATTTAGGGTTTCAGTTTACAACAATGATTAGTATGAAGAGAGGCACTATACATTTAGTAACTAAGGATAAAAAAGCAGTTGTACAATTAAACAGAGCTTTCCAAAAGTATACAGAAATGACTGCAAATACTTTCTTTAAGATTGTTTATGCAAAAATGCAGCTTATCTTGCGCTATCCATCAGAAATATGGGGGCTATCAAATATTGATCAGGTAGAAAAGTTAATATGGTGGCATGCAAACGGTTCCTTGGTATCCCAGTCAAA
Organism: Rapana venosa; assembly: GCA_028751875.1. Lineage (NCBI taxonomy): Eukaryota > Metazoa > Mollusca > Gastropoda > Neogastropoda > Muricidae > Rapana > Rapana venosa. The sequence continues at coordinate 39,543,285 of CM054162.1, forward strand.
ACCCCAAATAGAATTGTTTCTGGCGATTTGGGACCATACCCTCTATATGTGAATTCTTTTGTCTCTGTTCTAAGACTTGACTTATGCCTCTTGGTTCCTTGGGGAACATAAGGCTGCAACAACACCCCTCCAACGAACTTGGTTTTGGGAGATCCTCTTCAGCTTGGCCCATGTCATTCCGGCTGCCTTTGTTTCTTTGTCAACACTTCTGCATCAGGTTTGCTTTGGTCGACCAACTTTCCGCTTCCCTTGTGGATTCCAGTCAATGGCCTGCCTGGTGACACTTGACGCAGGCTTGCGTAGTGTATGGCCGATCCATTCCCACTTCCTTTGTTTAATGATGGACTCGATTGGGGTTTGTCTGGTCCCGTCCACAGTTGTTTGTTGGATATGACTTCCGCCACCTGATGTTGAGGATGTACCTGAGGCATTTTTGGTAAAAGACTGGAGTTTGTGGGTTTTTGGTTTTTGTTACCCGCCAGGTTTCTGAGCCATAAGTAGGACCGATTTGGGCATTTGTGTTGTAGATCCGAAGCTTATTTTGAAATGAGAGGGCTGTTGACCTCCAAATTGGCTGAAGGGTGTTGAAGACGTGAGGGCTTTGTTGATTCGGCACTTGATTCCTATCTGTTCCCCATCTTTACGACAACACTGCCCAGGTAAATAAACTTGGTGACTTCTTTGATGGTTTCTTGCTGCAGTCACACTGGGTCATGTGTTTTGTTGTTCACCCCCATGATCTCCGTCCCTTTCCCGGTGTTTATTTGGAGGCCAGTCTTTTCAGCTTCGTCAGCAACACGACAAAGGTTCTCTTTTGCGTCTTGTTGCCTGTGAGGAAAGAGGCTGATTCGTCTGCGAAGTCAGTCTTCCAGCGCTTCATGAGGGTCCACTGTATGCCGGTTCTCCTGCCCGCTGTGGCTTGCCGCATTATCCCGTCAACCACTAACAGGAAGATGGTTGACAACAACAGACAGCCCTGGGCGAACACCGGTCTGTATGGAGAAGGCTTCGTCGTTTCCCTTCATGGAGACTTGACGGTGGGATTTCTCTGTTCTAAGATATTGGTTTTAATTATGCATATGAGTACTGAAAAAATTGCCATATAAAGCATACCAAATGTTTTTGAACTGGGGCAGAAATGGAAAATATTGCTGGGTATCCAAAATAAAAGAAAGTTTTATCAGACAGGATTGATTTGTTGGTTACAGAAGGAGTAGGTGATGTTAAAATGTTTTTGAAATTATTTAAACAAAGATCATTGAATTTTTTATTCGAGAAAGGGCGGCACCCAAAAAGAGATCGTGAAAGGTATGAATATTATAGGTCCTTTAAGATAAACTTGAAAAAGGAAATATATTTGCAATGTTGATAGGTATTGTTTTAGGGTTGCTATATCGCAATTAAGATTTAATGCCCTCCCATTTTAATGCAAATGCACACTGTTTCAGTAGTTTAATGCCAAAAAAAGCTTGTCATTTTGCAGGACAGCAAGGGAAGATCAACAGCATTCTCTTTTTGTTTGCCCCACATATTCCCCTTTTGGGACAAATTCCTGAAGGACTTTCTTAGAACCCTGATCCACCGATTGCTACAGGTCACAACTGATAAAGAAATGCATAAACTGTCAGGGATATTTCCATTCCAAATTTAACCCTTTGAAAAAAGCATTTGATTGTATTCTAATTTCTTTTCAACTTGAATGGGTTTGTACAAATTGCAAGATAGCTTGGTGTGTTGCTTTTTGAAAAATGCTTATTTGTCAAAAACCTATTGTTTGATGTGTGTTACAGTTTTTTTTTAAAAAGGAAAAGAAAAAAGGTTATCATTTTAAAGGGCCCCCCTATATGAAAAATGCACAATGTTTTTACATGTGATAACCAAAGTGAATATGGGTCTATGCTCAAAATTATATATGTGTGTGTGTACATGTGGTGTATGTGTGTGTGTGTGTGGTGTGTGTGTTAGTGTGTGGGGTGTGTGTGTGTGCATGTGTGAGTGTGTATGCTTGTGTTGTTTTGGGTGGTGTAAAGGGAGGTGTTTTTGGTGCGTCGTGCGTGTGTGAGTGTGTGTGTTTTTGCGCAATTGCGCCCAGTGATGATTGTAATAATTCTCTT
>CM054162.1:39548398-39568671 GCA_028751875.1 Rapana venosa
AGACAAATCAAAGCGCTTGCACTCAACTCATTCTTACACAGTCATGCAACAAATAGCAAGTAATATTCTAACAAGTCCAAATGCACACACACACACACACACACACACACACACACACACACACACACACACACACACACACACACCCCACACAAAACACACACACACACACACACACAGGTTGTACACTTTGGCAAGGTGATGGAATCTTTGGCTGTTGAAAAGCAGGATAGCTATGAAATGAAACAGGAGAGAAATTCTCAGGTTTGAAACAAATATGTCTTGAGGACAAATTTAAGTGTCACAAGAAGGTCTTTGGCGAAGAAAAATAGGGAAGCCATTCCAAATCGATGGACCAGAAACAGAGAAAGAGCGACGGCCAACAGTAGACTGGTTGAATCTAGGTATTTGTAAGCACAAGGAATCTGCAGCAGAGCAAAGGGAACGAGAAGGGGTGTACAGGAGGAGACATTCACAGAGGTAGGAGGGTGCTGTTTTGTAGAGACATTTGTAACAGAGGGTACTGATCTTATAGTTTATTCTTTGTGGCACAGGCAGCCAGTGGAGAGATCGCAAGAGACGGGTAATGTACTCAGATTTTTTTCTTTCTGAGGACTAGTCGAGCTGCAGAGTTTTGAATACGTTGAAGGGAGTAGATAGATGATGCTGGCAGACCAGCCAAAAGAGAATTGCAATAGTCCAGACGTGAAAGAATGAGAGATGCCACGAGTTTTGATGTTGCGTCTGTGGACAGGTACTTTCGAATTGCACTAATACGCCGTAATTGATAGAAGCACGACTGGCAGGTCTGGGTGATGAATTTTTGCATAGAGAGTGTGTTGTCAATAATGACCCCTAGATACTTTACAGCAGTGGATAGAGGGACTGGTGCATTGCCGAATTCTACTGAAGCTGTTGTAATGGAAGAGAGTTAGTTTTTGGTTCCTACAAGCATAGCTTCAGTTTTATCAGGGTTTAGTTGTAACTTGTTCTCTATCATCCAGTTTTGGATATCTTGAAAGCAGTAGGCCATATTTATCAAGAGAGAAGGTAAATTTTCAGGTGTGTCACTGCTGATGACGGTTAATTATATGTGACAGTGGAGCGGTGTAGAGAGTGAAAAGAACAGGGCCCAGAACTGATCCCTGCGGGACTCCACATTCCAGTCTGGCAGGTACTGACTGAATCTTATTTACTGTGACTGTAGGCCATAGTGTGCCGGTGGGAACAGATGACAGAATTGACAAAAACCGCATACACACGGGGACTGGATGCAAAAAAGCACATAACTGCTTATTCCATCATCCTTGATATAAAAGAATTTAAAAAATACACAAAATTTTAGTCTACGTGACAGATGAAGACAGCCTGAAGATTCTGCTGACTGCCAGTGCCATGCTTGGCATGTCCACTCATTATGTCTCAGACATATTACGATCCCCTTTTCCACTTTCAACGCTCAAAAACCAAATATAATCCTCAACTATAATGTGCATAGACTTTTGCCCAAACGGGAAAAAATAAAGAGTTTAAAATTTTTTTCTTGAATGTGACTTTTATTTGTTTAAACAAAAACTTTTATTGGGATTGAATTTGAGTCTTCCATTTTTCATGAATATTCTATTTTTACGTCTAAAGCCAAAAAAATTATCTCATCATGGGAGATACTCTGGTGGGGGTAATTGTCATGGTTAAAACAACATTTATTTCATGTGTTGAAAAAGTTCAAGTTGAGACAGAAAACACTGTGGTTATAAAACTACAGAAGAATTTACTTGGCACCATTAATGAAACTATGTTAATTTGTATGAAATATTCCTCCTTCTGATTCTACATTTTGAAAAACAACACAAGATATTTATGGCTTAGAATTTTTGGAGCAGTGTGTACTAGATCTTCGGAATGCATATGACGATTTGGATTTACTGATAATGGGTGATTTCAATGCACCAACAGCTTGTGACAATTACAGTTTAGATGATGATTATGATAACTTTCAGAATCTACATCATTATCCTAGTGGAAAATTTCCCAGAATTTCACATAATATGCACACAAATGATTTTGGCAATCAGCTGATTGAGATCTGTAACATGTTTGACTGTGTCATATTAAATGGTCTCTGTGACCCAGGCTTTGATGAAAGCTATACATTTATAGCACCTTCAGGTCCGAGTGTGGTAGATTATTTCATTGCATCTCTGGGTTTAATTAGTTCTGGCATAATTCTACCTTTGCTGGTTGAAAACGTAACAGAATCTGACCATCTGCCAGTTTGTATGAAGATGGAAACTAATAGCAGCAGTACAGAAAGAACACTACATCAGAAATCGATCAAAACTATCTGCCAGAAACTAGTGTGGGATGAAGCAAAGAAAAATGACTTTGTAAATACACTAAATAGCAAAGACATTCAAGAGAAACTTGCAGTCGCCACAAATGTTTAGGAAAACAATATAAAAACTGCTCTGGAAATCTTTGTTCAATGCTTAAAAGAGGCAGGTACTTGCTGTCTAGAAAAGTACCCATGCACAACACCATGAATTTCTGAAGGGTTTGACAAGGAATGTGAAATTGCAAAAAAGAAAGTAGATCAAAATTAAATGGCTTTAGAGTGACCAGAAGCAAAGAGGACAGGTTTTTAACGTTAAAAAAAAAAAAGAGTATAAACAGTTATTAAAGAAAAAAAAAAACAAAGTACAGGAAAAAGAAAACAAAACTTTTAGCAGAAAACATTACAAATTCTTGTCATTTTTGGAAAGAAGTTAAAAGGATGGTTATGGCAATGGGGAAAAATAATTTACAACAACATTAGCAATGATGATTGGTTTAACTATTTTAAAGAAGATTTTTGCAATAACTGGGAAACGTTGAAAGCTAAAAATCAATATTAAGTTTTGGATGATGTAATCAAATTTTTTTGAACAAAGATATATCTGAAGAAGAGGTAGCTCATGCAATTGCAAGACCAAGTTAAGAAAGGCAAGTGTAATGGAAAGAGGTCAGGTGAAATGTAAAAAATGGGGTAAAAGTGGGGTTAGGGTTCCTATAAAACTTTGTAATGCTGTCTTTACCTCAAGTGTATATCCATCGGAATGGTCTAAAGCTATAATCATAAACCCAAAATATAAAAAAAGGAAATCCTGAAAAAACAGACAATTACAGAGGGGTACTTACTGAGTATAATATCAAAGTGTTACAACCACAGCATTAAATGCAAGATTATACAGCTGGTTGCAAGATAATGAAATGATTTCTGAAGTCAGGCAGGTTTCCGTAGGGGGTTTCCCAGATTTAAACAAATATAATTTATATGCAATTGTACAAAAATGTATGCTAAAGAAAGGTAAGAAGTTATACGTTGCTTTTGTAGATTTAAAAAAATCATTGATTCTGTCCAACATGATAAACTTCTAAATTGTATAAAAAACCAGGGGGTAAACGGAAAGTTTTTAGCATCTTTGAAATCTATGTACTCTTCATTGCTTTCATGTGTGTGTGTAAATTGTGAACTGACAAAATTCTTTGAATGCTCAGTTGGGGTCAGACAAGGTTGTGTACTGTCCCCTACATTATTCTCTGTTTATATAAATCAGTTAGCTAACTACACAAATGCTAGGGGGAAACATGGTATCCAACTTTTACCAGGTCAAATGGAAGTGTTTATCCTACTTTTTGCTGACTATGTAGTCTTATTGTCAACAACTGCAGGTGGTCTACAAAATCAGCTTAAATGAAATAAAACTAAATGTAAACACTGACAAAACAAAAGTAATGGTATTCAGAAAGAGAGGATATTTAGATCGACATGAACAATGGTATTTCAATAATAAAAAGCAGGAGGTAGTCAATAGTTACTGTTATTTAGGGTTTCAGTTTACTACAATGATTAGTATGAAGAGAGGCATTTAGTAACTAAGGGTAAGAATGCAGTTGTACAATTAAACAGAGCTTTCCAAAAGTATACAGAAATGACTGCAAATACTTTATTTAAGATTGTTTTTGCAAAAATGCCGCCTATCTTATTCTATCCATCATATGGGGACTATCAAAATTTGATCAGGTAGAAAAAGTTCATATGATGGCATGCAAACGGTTCCTAGGTGTCCCAGTCAAAACCCCAAATAGAATGGTTTATGGCGATTTGGGAGATACCCTATATATGTGAATTCTTTTGTCTCTGTTCTAAGATATTGGTTTAAATTACTGCATATGAGTACTGAAAGATTGTCATATAAAGCATACCAAATGTTGTTTGAACTGGACAGAAATGGAAAAAATTGCTGGGGGTCGAAAATAAGAGAAATTTTTTATGAGACAGGATTTAATTTTTTTTTGGTTTTCAGCAAGGAGTAGGTGATGTTAAAAGTTTTGAAATTATTTAAAAAAAGACTCATTGATTTTTTCATTCAAGAATGGACAGGCACAATAAGAGATCGTGAAAGGTATGAATGTTAACCGTCCTTAAAATAATCTTCGAAAAAGATAAATGTATTTGCAATGTTGATACGTATTGTTTTAGGGTTCTATATCGCAATTATCCAATGTTGTTGTTTTCTGTACACTGCACTGGGGGCGTCGCTGTACAATGTTTGATGACTCTGATCAGGTTTCAACAAAAGTTGGAGTAAGGCAGGGCTGTCTACTTTCACCCACTCTTTTTAAGTTTCCTTCCTTGAGAAAATCATGGCTGATGCACTGGAACATCATGAATAATCATCACATTGGTGGCAGAACGATCACAAACCTCCGCTTTGCAGATGACATTGATGGAATAGCAGGATCAGAAAAAAAGCTTGCCAGCCTAACAGAACAAAACCCGAATAAGGCCTCCAAAACAAAAGAAAAAAAGGTGCAAAGAAACCAAACTGGACTAATAAACCTTCCTAAATGGAAAAAGGACCAAATAAACAGTTCAAGAAAAAGCCTGGACCAATTTACAAAGGTCCAAGAAAGGATCAGCTGAAACAAAAAACACATGAAAAAACACCTAAAAATAAAAAACTAATCCCAAACAAAAGGTTCCCGAAACCTTTTTGATCTTAAAATGCCCGACTGAAATTTTTGGGAAAAAGATTAAAGGGATAGTTTTTAAATTTTAAAATTAAAAAAAATAAGCCCTCATAACAAATGCACCAGGCCCATAAAATTTAAAGAAAAAGCGTTTTTTGGGTGGGGCAGAAAGAAAAAATGAAAAAAATTTTGGGTGCCAAAAAAAAAATAGGAAACTGGGAAAACTCTAAGAACCCAAAAACCAAACCCAAAAAATGCAACAAAAGGGTTGGAGAAAACGTTTTTTTATTTTCCCCCCATCAATAGGGACAAAAAAAGATTGATTAAATTAATTTCCCTTTTTCAAATGAAGGGTTTTTAATGCAAGAAGCTTTTTTTTGTGGGAAAGGGAAAACAACTTTTTTTGTTTCCCCACATTTTTTTAAAATAGGAAAAAAAATACCCCCAATTAAGGCCACCTAAATGAAAGAAAATGGAAATTTTTTCATTAATAACAAAAAGCATTTTTTGTAAATTTTTTTCAACATGGGGGTTTTTGTTTGGAAAATTTGTTGGGGTTGTTGCTGTTTGGTGTTTTTGGGAAAAAAATTTTTGTTTATGTCTTAAGTTTTTTTGGGAAAAAAGGATCTTTGGCCCCCTTTGGTGCAAATTTTTTTACATGTGAAACCAAATGAGGACCAGCCTTTAAAATTAATTTTTGTTAATTTTTTTTTTCATTTGGGGGGGTGGGGCATGGTGGTTGGGGGGTTTGCTGTTTTTGTCCAAATTTTGTTTTTTGAAAACCCACGTTTCAGTTCCTTTTATGATGGTCACCCAAACACCACCCATCTTTTTTTTTTTTTAATTTTTTTGCCTTTTGGGGATGATAAAATTTCAATTAAAAAAAGGTTTTTTTAAAAAATATTTTTTCTTAAGTTTGTTAAAAATTAGGGGGAAAACCCCCCCCCCAAAATTTTTTTTTGGTATGGGGCCAGGGAAGGGACAAAAAATTTCAAACAGACAGAGGCCCAACCCCCTTTAAGTTGTACGTGGGGGGGGGGGTTGGGGGGGGGGGGGGGGGGGGGGGGGCCAGCAGTTCATGACAGCTGTGTGTGTGTGTGACAGACCCTTTCACTCTCTGACGGGGCATCTGCATCACTCTACATCAGGAAATAGGAAGTGGGTCAGTGGGTCAGTGGGCAGCCTGCCCCTCTTTTTTGCTTTGTTTCGATGCTTTCAGAAAAATCTGATGACCAGGACCCTCAGTGCGGACCACTGATTGAGCCACACCTATTTCACCTGATTCTTACAGTGCAGGGGGTTTGCGAAGACCCTCCTTCTCTTTTTAGCCCTTTAACCTGTACCTGCTGCACACCCAGCAGTTGTAGTCAGTAGCTGGTTATGAGAGAGTGGAGACAAAAAACAAGAAAAAGACAAAGATTTTTTTGTTTTGGGTTTTTCAACCCATTCACAAATGAATTGGGAAAGGGACCGAAATCGAAAGATACAACACCAAAATTAAAAACGTACAATGTAACGATTCTTCGGAGGGGTAGGGTAACCGACCGGGGGGTATGTTTATATCTTTTCTGCATGAAAAAAGTAAATGTCACTGGTGAAAAACAGGTGATCATGATTTTGTAGCGGGAAAATGTCACAGGGGCATTCGTGCGGGTTTCTGCGGGCTCCCTCACTGGGTGCCCGGGAGGACCCCCCGCTTCAGCGGGTTTTTTAAAAACAAGCCTCTGTCCATTTGTCGCAAGTTCTGAACATTTCCACAACACTTCAATCCTCAGGACACAGGGGTGCGTTTCTTGTTTTCTATGATGGCAGTGATTTCTGTTTTTGTTTTGATTGTTTCACCTCTTGCTATTCCCTGTCAAAACTTCTTCGAGCTGTATCTGTCAGGTCACAGGGGGTTTTGTTGATGTGTCACGCATCAAAATTTGCATCTTCAGTGTCAATATTTCTGTCTGTGTCAAATGTCACTCCATCTCCCAGCGTCAATTGGTGCGGCTGAAATTTTTACTGACACGGGGTCAACCACACAACTTGACAGAGAGGAGACGGCGGGCCGTTGCACTGCGAATTCAACAGCACAGGGAAGCGCGCAGTGGGCGTCCCATTTTGAATGTGTCAATACATTTATTTCTTTTATAAAAAAACGGGGGGTGTCAGGAAAAAAAGAAGGGAAACAGATTCAACGATTTTCTTCATTAAACTGACCTTTTGTGCTCAACCCCCTTTTTGTCCCGGGCAATTTGGCCTGCCCTTTCCGGGGGTAACAAAACACTGTCACAGGGGCTGTGTGTTCGGAAGCTGGGGCGGGGGACGGGCGCAGCACAATTACAGTTGGTTTTCCTGCCGTCGATTTTAAACGATTGAGAGAATTTCCGCAGAAAGGGTTTTTCACATTTTTCTAGAAAAGGGTTGGAAGTCCTGGGGACGGGCATACGGGGACCCTGGAAAAATAAGCAAAGTTCTCCTCACTTTTAAAAGCCATTTTCTGGTACCAAAGCAAGGAAACCCACCAAGAGAAAAGAAGAGAGAGAAAGGAAGAGAGAGAGAAGAGAGAGAGGGGAAAAGAGAAGGAGAAAAGGAGAGAAGAGAGAGAGAGAAAAGGAGAAAGAGAGAGAAAATTTCACACAGAATATGGAGTCAGGGGGATCTGGCGGGGAAGTTTCCCACCAACCTCCCCCCCCAAAAAACCCTGTTACTAGTTTTTTTTGTATTAATGAAACGGTGTTAAAAAAAGGGGGATTAAAAACAAAGCTTTTGCTTTTTTTTCCTTCTTCACTAGATTCTGGGTTCAGAAATGTGAGTGTCTCGTGCAAAAAATTTTGCCCCCATCAAGGGTGGAGCATTGCAGCTGGGGGCTAAAAACCTCTAATCAATTTGACAGGGAAAAAACTTTTTTTTTTTTTAAATGGGGTACCATAATACAACTTTCTACCAACAACCTTCCCTTTCTTTCCTCTCGCTCTCTCACGTCCCTCTCTCTTCCGATGAGACAAAACCAAAGGGCCCTTTTTCGAACGAATGCAGAAAAAATTGCCACATTTTAAAAAACAACTTTTAAAAGAGGCCATTGTGACCGGGAACACTGACAAATTTACAAACTGCATACAAGGGGAACGGATTAAAAAACACATAGTCTTATTCATTTCCTTGATATGAAAAAATAAAAAAAATTTAAAAATTAAATAAATTAAAATCCTCCTCTTTTTGTCTCTCCTTCCCCTCTCTCTCTCCTCTCCTTTCCTCCTTTCCCCCTCTCTCCTCCCTCCTCTCTCTCCTCCTCTCTCTATCAACACCACACATACACACACACACACAACACCTCTCTTCCCTCGATCTCTCTATTTTTCTCCCCGCTCTCTCATATAATTACACAAATATTAATTAGTTTTTATACAAATTAACACGTTTTTTATGTCACTTTGCACGTGCTTTGCCCACTTCTTTATCACTGCACGTCCATAACAGATCAAAACATTTCCTCTTTCCAACAGAATTGCATACCTGATTTTTCTGACTGGGTGCGGTATCAGTGCAATGCCATTTGGGGGCATGGCGTGTGTCACAGGGTTTCTACTGTAGGGTATGGCACAACACAGCAGGGAAAGCACAGAAAGTTTTACAACATGACATACATAACTTTAAATTGACGGGTAGTGAACCTGGGGTGGTTTCAACATACACATCAAACCCACATAATATTAAACATTAACACAGGGGTATAAGCAGCAAAAAACACAAGGTAATTTTTTGGTGCTAGCATTTTGGGTGGGGTTGTAGTACAGTATGTGTAGGGGGGCACCCCTTTAAAAGCAGCAGTGATGCTGCAGAATGCCCACAGTGCATAAACACGACAATGCGGGTGTCTGCACCAGACTTTTTTTTTTAAATTGCATTCTGACATTTCCTTCTTTTCTGTTGAAAATCTCTATCAGACAGAAAACTGAACTGGAACTTCCTCCTCTGAGCTGCCTCCCTGAGTGGATTACTATCCCTGTGGCAACAGAAAGCCCCCTATGGTGCTTAGCTATCCCTTGGCAACAGAAAGCCCACTGATGTGCTTTAGCTATCCCTTGGGGCAACAGAAAGCCCACTGATGGCATTAAAAAACCCTGGCAACAAAGCCCACTGATGTGAATTAGTTTCCCTTTGGGGCAACGAACCCCCACTGAGGTGCATTACTACCTGTGGCAACAAAAGCCCACTGATGAAAATTACATCCCGGGCAACAAAGCCCACTGATTGCATTACTACCCCCGGGCAACAGAAACCCCCACCACAGACTTTAATCACAAGAATGGAAGCATCGCCAAGTTTTCAAGTGTTCGGGAGACTTGGCACGGGACGACAGTCTTCTGAACTGCCTTCTGCTAAAGGGGAAAAGCGAGGTCCTACTTCCATGTATTCCACAATTTGAATTCCTTTTTTTTTCCGCCAACAAAAACAGCAAACTCATTTGGGGCCGTAACCTGAGTGCTGACACAAAAAACTGCTCATCGTATAAAAATTTGGGGAAATTTTTCATCTTTAAATGCGTGGGGGGTAAATACTTATATCATGTTTGACAATAGATACCCCCAAACCCCCTCAACTACACCTCTGTTCAATGGGTTCAATGTCTTGACATTTTTTTGTCCCAACGATTCACCTATTTTCCCTTTTACCTAATAGAAACAAAAGTTGACATAAAAAACAGAAAAGCCAGCAACCTTTTCCTATTGCGTCGGGAGTTCATGGTAGTTTTGGCTGTTTTAAACAAAAAAAGGGGCTATGGTGTTAAATGCTTTCCAAAAAGGGATTTTAGCTGGTTTTTTTCACAACAAATTTTGCTGTTTTTCCAACCCTTGGCACTTTTCCCGGCAAACCGGGGAATCATTCTCTAAAACAAAAAGATTAAAGCCATTAGACGGGCAGAAATGAACCGAACTGGAAAAGACGATTTCATAAAAAAACAAGAACCATTTACCGGGTTTAAAAAGGGGAACAAGACCAATTTTTCATCCAACCTTTTGAGAAAGTGACCCCAAAAACTGATCCTAAAATACCACTTTGTGCGTTTTCTGCGGGAATGATTTCTAGCGGGGATGTGGTTCGTCACTTTTTTAAAATGTTCAGACATGACACCCTGGCATGGCGGGTAAAGGGTCAGCCATTAAAAAGGGACTTGATGTACCATCCATCTTCCCCCTTTTTGACACAGACTTCCCCGCCCCGTCTTATCTCATTTTTCCTACAAAAACCATTTTAGTCGACTGACAGATGAAGACAGCCTAAGATTCTGCTGACTGCCATCCCATGCTGGCTTCCATTCATTTGTCTCAACATATCACGATCCCCTTTCCATTAAACGCTCCACCAAATATAATCGCACTGTGCTAAAGATCGGTAGGGGTCCTTTTCAACTTTTTTTCAAATTCCAGTTTGGGGAAGAACTGAAAAAAAAGGCACCTTTTCGCTGGGGGAAGTGTCGCCCCTGACCCTCCTCAAAAAAATGGGTTTCCACTGGACGACAAGAGGATTGATGCTCTCCCTTTCCTACCCCCCACATAATCCCTGCAGTTTTCTGGACCGGCCCTCCTTTTTGATAAAGGCTGGGGGGTGCTGCAAGGTCTGCCCAATCCTTGTCATGTTCCTCCCATGTTGATCCACACAGCAGCACGCCACTACTTGGGGGTTAAAACAATCGAATTTTTGTGTGTGTGTGAGTGTGTGTGTGTGTGGTTTTGGGGTGGTGGTGGGTGTTTGTGGTGTATCCACACTAGAAATAACCAGTTTAAAAAGGTGACAAAGACCCCCTGTACACGAGCAGCACACATTTTAAACCCCAGAACACAGGCTATACACAATGCCTTTTTCAGGTAGCATGATTGGATTATGGACACAGTATTGTCTGCTGTGATTCATTGACTGGCAAAGCTGGGGATGTGATGGTCATACTGTTAAAAACTGAAAAGGGATGGAGAGTTGAAAAGGGTCTAGGGTTTTTACTGGCATCATGCACATCAACACAACGGGGAATGTACAAGATTGATTGTGTGATAGCACACAAGAACAATGTACTGTGATGGGAAGGTTCTATTTTACACGGGTTTAAAAATCCCCCAGGACTTTGATGTTTGACAGAAGGAGTCGAATGTTACATGCAGATAAAAATCATTCCAATTGCCAGTGGCTGAAGATGACCCCACTGTGGTTGCAGCTGAAAGGACCCCACACGGAAACGGGGGCGGGGGCAAGCGGGGTGGGTGTCAGGACGACCCCCTGCACTTTTTTTTTGGGCTGCCTCACCCTTTTTCGTGCACAAGACTGAGGTGAGGACTGCAAAAATGGGCCAGGCTTTTCACAGGCTGTTTTTTTTCCTGTCCTGGTGCCGTCTGTGTGCTGCCTGTTTTCTTCTGTCGCGTCTTAGGTCTTTTGAATTGTCTGTGTGTGCCCCTCTGTCTCCGTTCCCTTCTTTTGTCTTCAGTGTACCTTTCCATTTATTTGGGATTTTGTTTTGATAGAAAAAACATTTTGGGAAAGACCAAGTTGAAAAAAAGGGTTAGCAAATATAAAACAGAACTTATAATGTTGTAAAAAACCCAGAGTTGATGTTTGAATATTCGTTTTTAGCTTTTGAAAAAATATCTCTTTTTGAAAATATTTTTTTTTTCTCTGAAAAAATGTTTCCTTCCTAGTAGTTGTAAGTTTGCCCCCCCCACCTCCCCCCTTCCCCCTCCCTCCAACATACCTTTGTGTTGATTTTTTTCATTTGAAAATTCAAACTTTTCCCAAGGGTTTTTTTTTCAAGTTTTTTTTTTTCTGTTTTTTTGTAAAATCGTCTTTAAAAATTTTCTACATTTCAAATTTGGGGATTTTTTTTTTTTCTTAAATATTTTTCATGCCTCTCTGTAAATCCATGAATTTTTTTTTGAAATTTTTTTGCATGGGCATGACTAGCTGATTTACGTGCGTTTTTTTTCATAGGATTAAGGGAACTTTTTTCCCACATTTCCCCTTTCTTTTCTGTCAGCTTGTTTTTCATTTGGTCAAGCTTAACTAAAAAAAAGCTAAAGGGGTTTTCTTTGAAAGTGACATCGCTGTGTGGAAATTTTTCCCTGTATCTTCAGGCTTTTCTGCACCCATGAGCTAGTTCTTGTGGATTGGGGTTTCATCTGACTTTTCTTGTTATCTAATAAAAAATGAAAAATGATGATAACATTTTGTCTCACGTTGTGGACGTTGGGGACGTTTTTTACCTGTGATGCTGGGTTTAGAAGGTACTGGTGTTCATGTGTTTTCTTCGTCTGTTACACGCGCGGCGCGATCACACACACACTTACACATAACACAACACACAAAAACACAGAGCGTACATTTCCCTTAATTATATTGCTAATTAAGAATTGTAATATAAATTTACTAAGTCCCAAAAAAAAATATCTTTTGGAAGAAACCATTCAAACCATTTAAAATGTTCACAGATGGTTAAAAGTCGTAAACAAAATCAGGTGTACATACATTATAAATTTAAAAAAATCAAAAAATCTTTTCCCCTTTGGGAATAAATTCATATTTTACACAAGCATTAGCTATTAAGGGCACTTTATTTCTTTGTCGATTTTCCGAAAAATTTTTTTTCAAAACTTGTTGTGGGGGACAAAGGAAGAATTCAAGCCCAGCTCTATGCAAACAAAAGAAAAATTTGATTAGTCTTAAAATTTTGTCATTTAACATCTTATCCCCTTAAAAGCTCGATAAACTTTTGTTGATTCCACTCATTCGGGTGTTTTTTTTAAAAGAAAAAGTTCACATTTCAGCGAAAAAAGGGTAAAAATTAACAATGGGGGGCAAGTTTAAAACTCCATCGTCAACAAGAATTTTATCACCTCGTTCAAAAACGCAGCAAAAAATTTTTCCAGTGTGAGGGAAAAAAGACTTAGTTTTCTAATATATATAAAGAAACGATAAAATTTAACCTTAAAAAAAACCCGAAACTTCTATAAAAACCTTCTCTCTATTGCGTGGAAATTGCTGTTTGAAGCAAAAATGTTCTGTCCTTTATTTTATTTAATGCGATCAAAATTACTTTTAACCTCTAAAAAAATCATCCCCCTTTTTTGAACTCACTTTTATTTTTAAAACTTTATTAGATTAAATTTTTAAAATTTTTTAAATTTAAAGATTAAAATTAAAATTTTTTGAAATTTCCTTTTTTGTAATATTTTTTTTTTTTGGGGTTTGTTTTTAAAAAAATTTTTTTATGTTTTTTTTTAGATTATTTAGAAATTGGCATTTTTTGATTTAAATTATTTTTAACATTTTTTTAAAAAAAAAAAAAAAAGAAAAGAACAAAAAACCCTTTAAACAGAACAAACAAAAACCAAATTTCAAAGAATCAAACCACTTTTTTATGTAAAAAAACAAAAAATTTTAAAAAAAAAAAAGAAATAGAAAAAGAAAAAAAAAAAAAAAAAAAAAATAAAAAAAACAAAAAACAAAATTAAAAACACTGTTTTTTAAAACCCTCTAATTTCAAACCCCCTGGGTTTTTATTTCCTCCGAATTTTAACCCCTTTTTATGGCGTCTAATTTACGGGGAATTTGCTCATTTAGATCTTTTAAAAAGGCAAGAAATTTTTGGGGGATTAATTTGTTAAAGTTGGGGGAAAAAAGAATTTGGTTTTTAAAAAATTTTCAATAAAAAGGGAAAAGGATTTTTTGGGGGGTTGGGGCCCAGAGTAAAACCCGGGGCCGAAAAATGGGAAAAAATCACAAAAAGGGTTTCGGTTTAAAAAGGGGGGAAAAAATTTTAAAAAAAAAAAAAAAAAAATTTAAATTTTTTTTTTCAAAAAAAATTTTTCCCCCAAACCAAACAAAAACCTTTACCAGCCCCCGGCCCTTTAATCACAAAAAAAACACGAAAAAAAAAAATTTTTTTAAAAACTTCCCCCCAAACCCGCCCACAAAAAACCCCCCCCCCTTTTCCCCCCCCTTTTTTCCCCCAAAACCCCCCCCTTTTTGCCCCTTCATAAACCAAAACTTTCCCCCCCGACCAACCAACCCACAAAAAGGGGAAACCCCCCCCGGACTTCCCCCACCACCCCCCACACCCCACCCCACCCCCCCCCAAAACCCCCACCCCCCCCCACAAATTTTCCCCCTCCAAAACCCCCCCCCCCCCCCCCCCCCCCCCCCCCCCCCCACCCCCCCCCCCCCACCTTTACCCCCCCTCAATCCCCCAAACCCCCCCCCCCCCCCCCCCCCACCCCCACCCCAAAACCCCACCCAAAACCCCCCCCCAACCCACCCCCCAACCCAACCCCCCCCCCCCCCAAACCCCCCCCTCCCCCCCCCCCCCCCCCCCCTCCCCCCCCCCCCCCCCCCCCCCCCCCACCCCCCCCCCAACCCCCCCCCCCCCCAACCCCCCCCCCCCCCCTCAAAAAACCCCCCCCCCCCCCCCCCCCCCCTCCACCCCCCTCATCTAAAAACCCCAATCCACCCACCCCAATTTTCCCCCCCCCCAAATAAAAAAACTAACCCCAAAAATTTTTTCCCACCAATCTCCCAAAAAAATCCAAAAACCCAACCTTAAAAAACCCCCACCAAACCCCACAAAAACCCCTCCCTCCCACCCCTTTTTCCCCCTAACCCCCCCCTCTCCCCCCCCAATTTAAAACAAACCCCTTCCCCCCCCCCCCCCTTACCCCCCCACCTTACCCTCCCCCCTTTTAAAAAAAAAAATTCCCCCCCCACCCAAATCTCACCCACCCAAACCCACACCCCCCAACCCCACCACCCACCCACCCACCCAACCCCACCCCAATTCACCCCAAACCAAAAACAAACCAACCAAACCCCCCACCCCACCCAAACAGACACAACAAAAAACCCCACCGACCCAACAACCCAGAACCCCAACGGCCCCCCCCACCCCCCACACCAACAACAAAAAACAACAACAAAACCCAAAAACAAACCCCCAACCCAAAAACCCCCCCACAAAACAACAACAACCCAAAAAAAAAACAACCTCTTTCCAACCCCCCCCCCCTACTAACAAACGGGACCCCCTTCCCCACACCTTTTCCTTCCCGTCCCCAGCCCTTCCACCCATTCCCTTTTCAACCCCCCACCCTCTAAAAAACCCCTAGGGCTCAAAAAAAAAAAATAAAAGGGGAAAAAAAAAAAAAAAAAAAAAAAAAAAACAAAAAACAAAAAAAAAACAAAGAACCAAATTTTTAAAAAAATTTAACCACTTTTTTACCCCCCCCCCAAAAAAAAAAAACTAACCCCCCAAAAAAACCCCAACAAAAAAAAAAACCCTTTTTAAAAAAAAAAAAACCCCCAAAAAAATTTTAAAAAAAAACACTTTTCAACCACTTTCACATTTTAAACAATCCAAAATTCAATTTTAACAAACCCAAAACCCATAGCAGCAAAAAGAAACCGCAACAACAAAACCGAACAAAGCCCCAAAAAAAAAAAAAAGAAAAAAAAGGGCCCCCCACAAAAACCCATCAACAGAAGGCAAAGAAAACAACACCCCGCCCAAAAAAACCCCAACCACCCCCCCCCAAAAAAAGATGGGAAGGGGAAGAAAGAAAAACGAAACTGAAATTTATGGAAAATTTGTTTTTTTTGATGATTTTTTTTCCGAGCTGGGGCTTTAAAGGGGGACAAAAAAAAACCAAATTTCACCAAAAAACGCAACCGACCCTGTAAAAGCGCCTGAACCAAGGAAGGAAAAAAAAAGGAAGAGGAAGGGAAAAAGGTTTGGAAAAAACGAGAGCAAGAGCAACGACGAAAAGAGAGCCGAAAAATAAAAAAACCCCCTTTCCCCTTTTTTTCCCCCCCCTCAAAACAAGAAAAACCCTAATTGAAAACAAAAAAAAAAGTCCTGTTAAAAAAATAATCTAAATTCAAACCCCAAAAAGCAAGTTTCAGCCCCATGTCCCTCTTTTTTCTTCGCTCGCATATACAAAATTTTGCCAATAATTCTCCCCTTGGGGATTTTATTTTTCCCTTTTTCCCAAAAAAAAGAAAGGGGAAAAAATCCTCCAATTTAAAACCCCCATCACTCACAATTGTAAATTCTTTCCAAAAAAAACACAAAATTATTTTTGAAAAGACCTTAGAGATATTTTTCAGTTATGAATGTTTTATCATCCATGAAGGGAAAGCCTTGGGGGATGACATACTTTAGACCCCTCAAACAACCCCCAAGGGCATTTTTTTTTGTCCAATTCGTCCCCACAATGGGTCATCAGGGCCCAGAAACCCCGTGAGAACCAGGGCCCCGCGGGCGGGGAAAATCCCCTGGGAAAAGGGGTTTTAGGGCGACAAAAAGAGACCAAACGGACAAAAATTTTTTCCTCTTTTTTCTTCCCTTTTTTTTCCCCCCATCTTTGCCCCCCGCCTCCTTTCCGTTTTCGTTCTCCCTCTTTTTTTCCCCCCCTTGCGTCCCTTTTCCCTGCGGGGTAAAGGACCTGGAAAACCTGTTTTCCGCCCTTTGAAAAGTCCCTTTTCCCAACAAAAGTTTTTTCCCTTTCTAGGTTTTCCAAATCATGAAATTCTTTCACCCAAGTAAATAGCTCCCAACCAAACGGGCAAAAAGTGGTAATCGGATTTTTCCAAACTAACGCATAAAAAGACAAGTTCTTAAGGGGGGGCACCTGGGGAGAAAGGGGGAAAAGGGAAAAAGGAAAAAAAGAAGGGAAAAAAAAAAAAGGAGGGGAACCCAACTCGCTAAAACCAAAAATTTTTCACAAAAAGGCATTTCCCTAAAAGGGGGGGGGGGGGGGGGGGGGGGGGGGGGTGAAACGTGTTTGTGGGGGCACAAAAACCCAAAAAAATTTGAAACACAACCCCCAAAAAAAATTTTTCCTTGTTAAAAAAAAAATTTTTTCTTTTCTGGGTTTCCTTTCGGCTGCGGCTTTTTCGGGTCTTGCCTGGTAGCAAAAAAATTTTTAGGTTCACTAACTTTTTGGTGTGCCGCTTTCATTTAAAACGGCAGCCAGTACAAATGTTTTTCTTCCCCCGTTTTTCAAAAGGCAACCCCTGAGAGGAAGAAAAAAGGGGGGGAAAAGGGGAAAAGGGAAAGGGGGATTAAGGGAAAAAAACAACAAAGAGCGAAAGAAACAGCCCCAGAAAAACAAAAATGCCAAAGGGAAAAGGGAAAAAAAGAAGGGAAAAAAAGAGAAGGGAGAAGGAGAAACGTAAAACTGAAGTATTTTAAAAAGGGGTGGAATCTTTAGGGGGGGGGGGTGACGGTGAAAGTGAAAAAAAAGCCCAAAACCCCGGGGGGGAAAACCACGGGAACAGAAAATTTTTTTAAAAAGTTGAACTAGAAATAAAATAAACCTTCAAAGGGGTTTACCCAAAAAAAAGGGGGGCGGGGGGGAAAAGGAAAAGATGGCAAGAGTGGGGAAGGTAATAATCATAGAAGAAGGGGGGTTTTTCCCCAAACGAAGCAATAAAGAGAATAAATTGTTTTTTATGCTTTTCGGAAGGAGAGAAAAAGGAAGAAGGGGAGAGAGGG
Source organism: Rapana venosa (assembly GCA_028751875.1). Lineage (NCBI taxonomy): Eukaryota > Metazoa > Mollusca > Gastropoda > Neogastropoda > Muricidae > Rapana > Rapana venosa. The sequence continues at coordinate 39,565,929 of CM054162.1, forward strand.
GGTGAGTGTTAAAAACCCAAAAAGAGAAAAAGGAGGGGAAAAGCCGAAAATTTTCTTATCAACATTTTTTTTTAATTGGCAAAGCAAATTTAGAGGAAGGCAAATTTAAAAAAAAGGTTAAATTTTTGTCTTTGTAAGTGGGGTTAACTGAAACGGAACTAAATCCGTTTCCCTTTTTTAAAAGAGTAAAAGGGCGGGAACGATCGACTTTACAAAAAAGAAAAAACCCCCCACTAAATGTTTTAAAAAAAAGATTTCTTATTCCTTATCCTATAAAAAAAAATAAAAATTTTCCATAAACCAAAATTTTCCCCCCCCGAAGATTGGGGGCGGTTTTGGGAGGCTTTTACAAATCCCTTTTTTTTTTTCCTTTCCCCTGCTTTTAATTTTCTTTTTCTCTTTTCCCCCCCTCCCCCCTTTTTTTCTTTTTCCCCTTCAAAACAACCCCAAGACAAAAAAAAAAACCCCAACCAAAATCCCCGGAAAAAATTTTTTGGGGGGGTGCTTGGCAGGGGAGGTGAAGAACATTTCCCAAAAGTTTTTGGGGGGGTGTTTGCAAAATGGAAAACCCCTCCTCCCCCCCCTTTTTAAAAGAACCCATGGAACAACCACCTTTCAAACCGCAACACACGACAAAAAAAAAAACCCCAATCCAAACCCCCCCGGAAAAGAAAAAAAACACACCACACACACAACACACACGCGCAAGCATGCATACATGCGCACACACATGCAAGTATGCAAGTATATGTGGCAACAGAAAGCCCACTGAGTGTGCATTAGCTATCCCTGTGGCAACAGAAAGCCCACTGACAGGACATCAATCAATAGAATGGAAGCATCTCCAGAGTTTGTCAGAGTGTTCAGGGAGTACTTGGCACAGGACGACATGTGTTCTGAAGCTGCTCTGTCTGCTAAAGAGGAACTGCAGAGGTTTCCTCTCTTCCAGTGTATTACTCACAAGTGGAATTCCTTTCTTTTTCCTGCCAACGTACAACTAGCAGACATCATTGTGGACGTAACCTTGAGTGCTGAGCACAATAGACTGCATCATCTCTATGAAATTGGCCATCTTCCTCTGTTGAATGCTGTATTTGGTAAATACTTATATCAGAGTTTGACACATGGATACCTTCAAATCCCTCAACTACAACATCTGTGTCAATGGGTGTCATACTGCCTTGACAGTATTTTTGTCCTCAACAAGTTCATATTATGCTTTCCCTTATTATCTAATAGAATTATCAAAGAGTTGACATAACACAGATAGCAGCCAGCCAATCTGTTCCTCTTGCAGTGCAGGAGTTCATGGTAGTTTTGGCCGCTTTAACAAACAACTGGGTTGTGGTGTTAAATACTTTGCACAACAAGGGATTTTGTCTGGCTTTTACATCAGACTATATCTGCTGATTTTCAACACATTAGCACTCTCCCGGCAATACTGGGAATCATTGTCTCAACTAAAAAGAGTTATAGCCATTAGACTGGGCAGAAATGAACCGGTAACTGGAAAAGATCTGATTTCATATAAAAACGAAGAAGCCATTTACCTGGTTCAAAACGGAACCAGACACAATCTTCAGCAAGACCTATTAATGAAAGTGACTACCAGAAACATGTGTCCTGAACTGACCAGCTGTGTGTTGTTTTATGCAGCCATGAGTTCTTGCTGGGATGTGGTTCGTCTTACATTTTTCAAATGTTCAGACATGACACTTCTGGCATGGCTGGGTGAATGGTAAGCCAATGAGAAAGTACTGGATGTACCTATCCGTATCTTCCGCTTTTTGACACAGACTTCAGCGCATCCTGTCTTCATCTCATTTTTCCTATTTTTCCTTCGGATGAGACAATAAACCGAGGCCCCGTGTGCGAACCCACGCAGAACATCTTGCGCACACGTTAAATCCTGTTCCGCTTTTCGTAATAATAATAATAATAATAATAATAATAAATGGAACTTATATAGCACTGTATCTGGCACAGACAAGTCAAAGGCTTACACTCAACTCATTCTTACACAGTCATGCAACCAATAGCAAGTAATAGTTCTAACAAGTCCAAATGCACACACACACACACACACACACACACACACACACAGGTTATACACTGTGGCAAGGTGATGGAATCTTTGGCTGTTGAAAAGCAGGGAAAGCTATGAAATGAAACAGGAGAGGAAATTCTTAGGTTTGAAACAAATATGTCTTGAGGCCAAATTTAAAAGTGTCACAAGAAAGTCTTTGGCGAAGAGAGATAGGGAGGGCATTCCAAATCAATGGACCAGAAACAGAGAAAGAGCGGCCAACAGTGGACTGGTTGAATCTAGGTATTTGTAGGCACAAGGAATCTGCAGCAGAGCGAAGGGAACGAGAAGGGGTGTACAGGTGGAGATATTCACAGAGGTAGGAGGGTGCTGTTTTGTGGAGACATTAGTAACAGAGGGCACTGATCTTATAGTTTATTCTTTGTGGCACAAGTAGCCAGTGGAGAGATCGCAAGAGAGGGGTAATGTGCTCAGATTTTTTCTATCTGAGGACTAGTCGAGCTGCAGAGTTTTGAATACTTTCAGGTGAGTGGATAGATGATGCTGGCAGACCAGCCAAAAGAGAATTGCAATAGTCCAGACGTGAAAGGATGAGAGATGCCACGAGTTTTGATGTGCGTCTGTGGACAGGTACTTTCGAAAGCACTAATCCCTAATTGATAGAAGCCGACTGGCAGGGCTGGGTGAAATTTTTGG
>CM054162.1:39569171-39607950 GCA_028751875.1 Rapana venosa
TGGTTTTTGGTGGGGGTTTTGTCTGTCTGTCTGTGTCTGTGTAGCATACCGTATGTCGTGATTTGGTTATGTTAGTGTAATACTGATGGTGGGTGGCGGGTGGTGCAAGCGCGCCGCCGCGCGTGTTGTCTGGTCTGTGTTGTATGCATCCCCGTACGTGCATGCTTTGGTTTTGTCGGTGCATGCTTAACTTGCATACTTGCATGTGTGTGCCCGGCGTGTGTGTGTGTGTGCCTTTTTGCGGTGTGGTGTGTGTGCCTTTTTGCGTGTTGTGTGTGTTGTTGCCTGTGTGTGTGCCTTGTGTGTGGTGTGTGTGTGTGTGTGGGGTGCCTGTGTGTGGTGTGTCCCTTGTGTGTATGTGTGTGTCCCTGTGTGTGTGTGTGTGCGTCTGTTCCCCAGATGGGTGTGTCGTGTACAAGGGGGGGGGGAGCAGAGTACGTCCTTTGACGGGGGGGAGGCAGCACCCCCCCTCAACTTCTTCAGCAAGGACAGACGCTTTTTTCTGCCCTACACAGACCGGGCCCACAGCACCGCACCAACTACTTCTCTGTGGGGGGGGTAAGGGTGTGTGTGTGTGTGTGTGTTGTGTGGGGTTTTGTGGTGTGTGTGTTGTGGTGGAGAGAGAGAGAGAGAGAGAGAGGGAGAGAGAGGAGGGAGAGAGAGAGGAGGAAAAGAGGAGAGAGAGAGAGAGAGGGAGAGAGAGAGAGGTGTACACAGACCTCACCAAGACACCCCCACCAATATTTCTGCGGAAGGAAAAGGGGTGTGTACTGTGAATTTTTTTATTTTTCTTTTAATCCGGGATAATGGAATAACACTCATGTCTTTTTTACAAGCCCCCGGTTTTTGGGTTTTGTAAATTTGTATCTTTTTTCCCACCAGCACACATGGCCTACTTTTTCGAAAAGCAGAACAGGATTTCCGTGTGCGAAGTTGTTCGTTTTTCCCCAAAAACAAAGACAGAAAACTCTCTTTTTTTCGGGAAAATTTTCCCCTTCAGCTCTCAAAAGCTGTTTAGTCACACCACTACTAAAAAACATGCCCTTGACCCTAACATTCCAAAGAATTACAGATCTATTTCCACCCTCCCTTTTTTATCTCTAAAGCCTTGCAAGAGTATTTTGAAATAGCTCAACAACCCCCTTTTCCCCCAAACTTCTTCCGAGTTCAGTCTGCTATCGACCCAAACCCACAGCACTAAAGTTGGGGAGTGGGTTAGGGGTTGGGGGGGTAGGTGTGAAAGGGGTGGGTAGGTGAGGGGTTTGGGGTAAATGGGTGAGAGGTTTGGGATGAGGGGGTGGGTGAGTGTTGGGTGGGTGAGAGGTTGGTGGTAGGTGAGGGGTTGGGTGGGGGGGGTTGGGGTGGGTGGAGGTTGGGTGGGTGTGTGAGAGGTTGGTTTGGTGGGTTGGGGGGTTTGATGAAAAATTTGGGGGGGGGGGGGGGGTAGGTTGGGTGGGTGAGATTTTTTGGGTGGGTGGGGGGTTTGGGTGGGTGGGTGAGTGGTTGGGTGAGGGGTTGGGTTTTGGGGTGAGGTTGGGGGGTGGGTTGGGTGGGGGAGAGGTTGTGGGGGGTTTTGGGTGGGGGTGAAAATTTTGGGTGGGGGGTGGGGGGTGAGAGGTTGGGTGGGGGGTTGGGGGTGGGGGGGTGAAAATTTGGGTGATGGTTTGGGTGGGTGGGTAGAGGTTGGGTGGGGGGTTTGGGGGGGGTGAGGGGGTTGGGGGTGGGTTGGGTGGGTGAGAAGTTGGATGGGGGGTTTGAATGGGTGAGAGGTTGGGTGGTGGGTTGGGTGGGGGGGTGAATTTGGGTGGGGGTTGGGGGGGTGGGTGAGGGGTTTGGTGGGGGTTTGGGTTGGTGAGAGATTGGGGGGTTGATGGGTGGGTGAGAGGGGGGGATTGTGTTGGGGTGGGTGGGTGGGTGAGGGGTTGGGTGGAGGGGTGGGGGTTGGGGGGAGGGTGAGGGGTTGGGGGGGTGGGTGGGGGTTGGTTGTTTTTTTGATTGGAGGTTGGCATATTCGTGTGTGGGGGTTGTGTGTGTGGGTGTGGTGTGGTGTTTGTGTGTGTGTGTTGTGGTGGTGTGTTGTGTGTGTGTGTGTGTGTGTGTGGGGCAGAACCCGCGAAGGCGCTTTTTGTCATTTCATTAAAGCGAAGAGTTACAGCGTTCCCTAAAAATTCACGGACATCAGAACTGTCTTTCAAAAGCTCCCTCCCCTCTCTGACCAGACCCAGCAAAGCACGCTGTCCACTCACGGACAAAACCCAAACAGCGGACACAAGACGAGGGCGGTTTTGGTGGAAAGGGGCTTTTGGCTGCACACCCTTTTTTAAAAAAAATCACATTTTCCTTCAGTTTTTCTATGTGACTCTTTTTCATCCGACGTACTTGGGGCCTCCCAAAAAATTAAAAACCCACTTTTTGAAAAAGACTACCTCTGACTAAAAAATTTTTGTGATTTGACAAATTTGGTGGGTTTTGAAATTTTTAAAAAAATGTCAGAAACACTGTACCCCTTAATCCTTTGTTGTCTGCTGCTTCCTTACCGAAATATGCAGGTGAGGTCAAAACTGTAGGAACAAACAATCCTCATTTGTGATTTTTTACCACTTTCTCGTGACTATCTAGAATGCTCAAGTCCTAAATCCTCCAAAAAAATGCACAAAATTTTTTCATACTTTAAAAAATTTTTGGGAAAAAACCCAACATTTTTTTTTTGACTCGCACCATACAAGTACTACATGCCCCCCAAAATAATCCCCAGTTGCAGCTTTAGGATCTCCCCAAAACGGGGGCTGTGCCTTACTTGAAATATAGACGCCAGCAGAAACACTTGGGAAAATTCAGGGGGAAAAAAAAAAACCCCATTTGTTTGGGAACAATTAAGTGTCTTTTAAAATGAAATTGATGTGACGGTTTATTTAGTGTTTTTGTCTTTTTCTTTCTTTTTTCTTTTGTTTTTCTTTCTCTGTGATTTCTTTTTTTACATAAGTAAAATTGTGTGTTTTTATATGAAAATGGAAGTGGTTTGTTTCTGTTAAAAATTGTGTTTTTACTGTTCTGTATTTAAAGAGTTACTTTAGTTTAGCTTTTCTTTTTGTTTATCGGAAAATGCAAATCAAAGTAAACCTTAAGTACAAACGTAAAAACACAATTTCTAACAGAATCTTACAAAAAAACAACTAAAGATTTTTTAAACTAAAACCCAACAAGAAAAATTATCCACAAAAAGGAAATGTTTTTTGAGTCGATAATAAAATAATATTTAATAAATTTGGGAGTGCAAACGTTTTGAAAAAATATTTTCCTTAAAAGATACTGAATATCGCGAGACTTTGGGACGAGGTAAGAACAGGTATGCAGCTTTTTAGCCTGCGCATATCAAGATATGATCGAAGTTACACTATGGCCACATATACAAGAGACATCCCCAAACTACTTTGTCTTCAAACAGTTCAGTTTCCATCGCAAGCTAGAAGCAGTTTGTTTTAACGTAAAATCGTTTCGGTCTTTTAACAACGGATTCAAATTTTATCGTTTCTTTAAAATTTATTAGACAACCAAGTCTCTTTCCTACACGGGAAAAAAAATTTTTGCTGCGTTTTTAAACGAGGTGATAACATTCTTGTAGTGACAGTGGAGCTTTAAACTTGCCCCCCATCTTTTAATCTTTTCCCCTTTTTTTTCGTGAAATGTAAACTTTTTCATTGAAAAAAACACCAAGAATGAGATGGAATCAAACAAAATTTATATCGGGCCCTTTTTTGGGTGAAAAGATGAAAAAATGAAAATTTTTGGGACTAATTCAAATCTTGCTTTTGTTTGCATAGAGCTGATGGCGTGAATTACTTATTTTGAATCCACACAAAAAAGTTTTGAATAAAACTTTGGGAAAAATGCCAAAAAAATTTAATGCCATTAATATTGCTAATAGCTTGTGTAAAAATTTGATATTTATTCCCAAGGTGAAAATAAATTTTTCAGATTTTAAGTCTGGTATATGTATGTAGCACCTGAAATATTGTTTAGACTGAGCCATTTTGTAAACACTTTTAAAGGGTTCGAATAGGTTTCTCCCAAAAGATATTTTGTTTGGGGAAGATAGAAAATTTATATTAAAATTTTTAATTGAAAAATATAATTAAGGTAAAAGTACGCCTTGTTTGTGTGTGTAGTGTGTTGGGGTATGTGTGTGTGGTGACGCGCACGCGCGTGAAAACAGACGACAGAAAACATGCACTCATCACCTTAAAAACCCACCCTCAGCGGGGGAAGACAGCCCACAACCAACCCACAACGTCACAGACAAAATTTTTATCATCATTCTTCATTTTTATTATGAAAACCAGAACGTCAGATGAAACCACAACCCCACAAGACTTTGTCAGGGCTGCGAACAACCTGAAAGCATAAAACAGATCCCACACTTGATGTCATTTTCAAGGAACCCTCCAGCTTTTTCTTTTTACAGCTTGCCCAAAAGTGAACCAAGCTGAAGAAGAAAAAGGGAAAATGGGAAAAACTTCGCTTAACCCCTTGAAAATAGCGCACGTAAATCAGCCTATCATCCCCATGCAAATTCACCAAAAAAATTCAAATTTACAGATAGGCGTGAAAAATATTAAAAAAAAAAACCAAACTCCAAAGGGAAAATGTAGAAAAAAAATTATAAGGACGTTTTTTACAAAAAACAAAAAAAAAAACTAACTTAAAAATCGCATTGGAAAAGTTGAATTTTCAAATAAAAAATAACACAAAGGATTGTTGGAGGGGGGGGGAAGGGGCGAGGGGGGGGGGGGAGCAAGCTTCAACTACATAAAAGGAGAACATTCTTTTCAAGAAAAAATGAAAAATATTTTTAAAAATGATTTTTTTTACAAAGCTAACAATCATATATTACAGCATCTCAACTCTGGTTATAAAAACTTATCAAGTTCTGTTTTTCTATTTGAAACCTTTCTATCAAATTTTCCCGTTTTTCCCATAAATGTATTTTCTATCAAAAAAAAATCCAAAATAAATGGAAAGGTACACTGAAACAAATGAAGGGACAAAGAGACAAGACCACCACAAACATAGAAAACCCGACCTACAACAAGCAGAAAGACAGACACACGGGCAGCAACCGACGGAACCAAGACAGGAAGATCCCGCACTTGGAAAAGCACTGGCACCTTTTTGCATGTCCTCACCTCACGTTTGTGCACTAAAAACGGATGAGGCACCCCAAACAAAAGTGCCAGGTGGTCTGTCCTGTACTACCCTCCCCCCTCCTTCCCCTGCCCTTTTCCCCCAGTGGAGGATGCCCACAGCTGCCCAAACCCCACTGGGGTCTCTTCAGCCCGGGTCAAATGGACGGCCCTTCCCTTTTTGCATAAAAACACCTCATGCCCAACCCCCCTGTACAACATCAAGTTCGGGGTAGATTTTCTAACCGTGTTTAAAATAAAATGCTTTCATCACAGTACACTTGTTTTGTGCACCCAATCACACAATAAATCTTGACACTCCCCAGTCTGTGTTGATGTGCTATGATGCCAGTAACCATACTGCCCTTTGGTCTCTCTCAGTCCTTGTATTTTACACTCATGACCACTCACACCCTCCAGTCTTTCCCATTTGCCCAATGAATCACAACAGACAATCATCGTGTTCAATCCCAATCACTGTCACGAAGGGCATTGCTGTATACCCTGCGCTTCGGGGTATGAAAACTGATGCGCAGCTCTGATTACGGGTCTTTGTGCACTCTTCTCTTTTTGGCTTATTTCCCTATGTGGATACACACACAAACACACACACAAAACACAACACACACACACTCACACACAGATACACACACAGAGATCACGTTTTGTACACCCTTAAGAGTGGCTGCTGCTGCTGTGTGGATCAACACTGAGGGGAACAGAAAAAGGATCTGGGCAGCCCTTTGCAGCCACCCCCCAGTCCTCCTTCATAAAAGAGCAGGCCGGGTCAGAAAACTCGCGGGGACTTCAGGGGGGGGTCGGGAAAGGGAGGCACAATCCTCTTTTGGTCCACCCGGGGAAACCCCCATTCGTGAGAGGGGGTCAGCGACCACTTCCCTCAGCGACCTGGTCCTTCGTTTTAAAAGCTCCGCTGCAAACTGGAACTTTTTAAAACACTGAAAGGACACCGCCCGTTTTACGCTATGGATTATTTTTGGTGTGACGTTGAAAGGGGGAAAAAAGGGGGATCGTAAATTGTCTGAGACATAATGGGGGACATCCAAGCAGGGCCTGGCAGTCACAAAATTCTTAGGTTGTCTTCATCTTCCGTAGACAAAATGTTGTATGGGAAAAATGAGAGATGACAGGGGCGCTAAAAGCTGTGTAAAAAAGGCGGAAGTAGGGATAGGACATCCAGTACTTTCCATTGCGCCATTTACTGAGGATCCCAGAAGGTATGTCTGCACATTTAAAAAATTCGACGAACCCACCCCAGTAAAAACGCATCCCTGCAGAATACAGCACACAGTGGTCTTTTAGGACACAGTTTTGGGGTAGAAAACTTTACAATGGTGGGGAAAGATCGCGTCTTTTTCCGTTTTGAATCGGTAAAGGGCTTCTTCGTTTTGATAAAATCAGATTTTTCCCATTACGGTTCATTTCTGCCAAGTCTAATGGCTATAACTTTTTTTCTGAGAAATGTTTTCCCGGGGATTTTTTGAGAGTTTCCAATTTTTTGGGAAATCAAAAGAAAAATTTTGATGAAAAGCCAGAGAAACCCCTTTTTGTGCAAACATTTAACCCCCATAGCCCAGTTGTTTGTTAAAGGGGCCCAAAAACTCCCATGAACTCCTGCACTGCAATAGAAACAGGTTTGGCTGGCTGCTACTGTGGTATATCAACTTTTTGATACATTATTAGATAAAAAGGAAAAAAGCACATGAACTCGTTGGGGACAAAAAGATTCAAGACAGTTGACACCCATTGACCAGGGTTTTTGTAGTTAAGGATTTGAAGTACCAGTATCAAAACTGATAAAATATTTACCAAACACAGCATTAAACAGCGGAAAAAACCCTAATTTCATAGAGATGATGCAGTTTATTGGCTCAGCACTCAAGGTTACGTTCACAATGTGTCTACTAGTTGTTCTTCTTTTGGCGGGAAAAAAAAAGGGAATTCCATTTGTGAGAAATACACTGGGGGGAGGAAACCTCTGCAGTTCCTTTTAGCAGACAGAGCCTTCAGGGGCTTTCCCGTGCCCCCCGAAACTTAAAACTTGGGGGTTTCCCTTCTTGGTTTTTTGGGCCTTTCCCCTTTCTTTTTTCCCGGGGCAAAAACCCCTGGGCTTTTTGTTGCCACAGGGTAGCTATCACCTCTGGGCTTTCTGTTGCCACAGGGATAGTAATCCCCACTCAGTGGTTTTGTTTCCACAGGATAGTAACACACTCAGTGGTTTTTTGTTGCCACAGGGAAAACTAATCACACTCGTGGGGGTTTTTGTTGCCACAGGGATAGCTAATGCACACTCAGTGGGCTTTCTTTGCCCCGGGTACAATGCACACTCAGTGGGCTTTTTGTTGCCACAGGGGGAATTGGGCCTTTACTCCTCCCCCTCAGGGAGGCAGCTCAGAGGAGGGGTTCCATTTGACTTTTCTTTTTGAAAGAGTCTGTAAAAGAACTGAAGGAAAAATTCAAAAGCAATTTTTTTTTTTAAAAGTTGGTGCAGCACCCATTGTCGTGTTATAGCACTGTGTGACATTCTGCAGTATCACTACTGCTGCAGGTGCTGCCACTACTCACACCTACTGTCACCCCACCACCACCCAAAACTGTTCCACCACCAAATTACCCGTTGCTTCTGCTGCTTTTGTGCGTGTAATGATTTCAAGTGTTTTGGTGGGTATGGTGTATTAGTATGAAACTACCACAGGATTTTTTACCCCCAATGATTGATTGGTATGTCAGTCATGTACTAAACTTTACGTGCCATTTCCCTGCAGTGTCATGCCATGCCATACCTACAGTAGCATCCTTGACAGTATGCCAGCCCCACAATGGATTCACACTGAACCCACCCAGCAGAAAAAAATCAGGCTATGTAATCTCTGTAAGAAAAGGAAATGTTTTTTATCTTTCTAATGGACTGTAGAGGGTACAAAAAGCTCGGCAAACGCACTGCAAAGTGACATAAAAGAAAAGTGTTTTCATCCGTATAAAAATTATAAATTTCTATTGGTGAATTTTCATACTGAGAAAAAGGGGGGAGAGAGAGAGAGGAGTGTAAAATTTTGTGTTGAGTGTGTGTTTTATAGAGGAGAAAGGGGCAGACAGAGACAAAAATAGGAAGATATTTTTTTTTAATTTAATTATTATTTTTATTCTTTTATATCGAGGATAATTGAATAAGCATCATGTCTTTTTAAAATCCCTTCCGTGTGTATGCGTTTGAAATTTTGTCATGTGTTCCCACCGGCCACAATGGCCTACCTTTCAAAAAATGGAACAGGATTTAAAGTGCGCAAAAAAAGTTCTGATTCGTTTGCACACGGCCCCCGTTTTTATCTATCCCCCAAAAGAGAAGGACAGAGAGAAGAAAAGAGAAGAGAGAGGGAGAAGGAGAGGGTAAGAGAGGAGAGGAGAGAAGAGGGGAGGGGGAGAGAAGAAGAGAAGAAAGAGGGAGAGAAAGAGAAAAGGAGAGAAGAGAGACAGATGGTTGTTGGTAGAAAAATTTTTTTATGGTACCCCATTTTTGCAAAAACTTGTTGCACGCAGATTTTTTCCCTGCAATATGATCAGGGTTTTAGCCACAGTGCAGTGCTGCCCCTTGATGGGGGGCAAAAACTTTTGCACAGCAGACATCTCACCCTTGCTGAACCTCTAACTATAGGAAGAAAAAAACAAGCAGAAACTTTGTTTTTAATCCAATTTTTTTTTACACCCTTTCTTTTAATACGAATAAATACTATGTAAAAGAAGTTTTTTTTTTTTTTTGAGGGAGGGAGCTATGGGTGGGAATTCCCCGCACAGTATCCACGACCCCTTTTATTTGTGTGACTCCTCTCTTCTCACTCCATCTACCTGATACAAATGGGCGTCAGCAGAGAAAAGGTACTAAAATCTACTCAGGAAGGGGGGTCTCTCAGTCACGCCTCCGATTGTACAGACGAGGTGAACTCAGGTATGGCTGCAATCAGTGGTCCCCAGCAGGTGTCCCTGGTCACCAGACTTGTCTGAAAGATAGAAGCAAAGCAAAGAGAGGCAGGCGCCTATACCCATTTCCTGACTGTAGAGTGATGACCAACTGACCACTGTCAGAGAGTGATGTGTTGTCACACACACACCACTGCTGTCACTGAACGCTGGATCAATTTTTTAAATACCTCACGCACTCTGTCTTGGTTTGTGTTTTGGTGTTGTGTGGTTGCTTCCTTTTAGATATCTGCTCACTTCTCTACCTTGTCTCCCATCACTATCCCCTTAGAAAGGGGAGAAAAAAAAGAACTTTTGAACTCTGAACTCTGAAAAGTTTTATGTACTTTGGCCTGGGCCACAATACAAACAAAAAATAAAGAGGGTGGGTGTGGGGTTGGGGTGACCTCATATCATAGTAACCATTAAGTGTACAGATAAAAATGTTGTGTACAATAACAAAAATTTTTATCATCTTGCCCAGTTGTCATTTTCCATCATCTCATCATAAGGCTGTTATAATGAAAAATTTAAAGGAAATTAGATACATATACAACACTTGCGCATGTCATGCACACACACACACACACACTCCCCCCAAAATCACGAAGCACGAACCACGCATGCGCATTTCACCCCCCCACAAACAAACCTAAACATACACACTACACATGCCACACACACACACCACACACACACCCTCACACACACACACGACACAACACTACACACAATGACACACACATATATAATTTTTAGCATAGACTGGAAACCTCACTTTTGGGTTTTCACATGAAAAACATTGTGATTTTTTTATTAGGGTGGCCTTTAAAAGATAACCTTTTTTTTTTTTTCATTTAAAAAAAAAAACTGTAACACACATCCAAAAATAGGTTTTTAAAAAAATAAGATCTTTTCAAAACGCAACACACCAAGCTATCTTGCCAATATTGTACAAAACCCATTATTTTAAAAGAAATTAGAAACAATGAAAAGTTTTTTCTAAGGTTAAAGGGAAAGGGAAAAAATTCCTACGTTTTTGCATTTCATTATCGTTGTGACCCGCGAATCGGTGGATCGGGTTCTAAGAAAGTCCTTCAGGAATTTGTCCCCTAAATGGGAAATTAGGGCAAAAAAAAAAAGAGAAAGCTGTTCATTTCCCAAAGTGTTCTGCAAAATGAACAAGCTTTCTTCTGCATTTAACTACTGAAACGGTGTGCATTTGCATTCATGGGAGGGCATTAAAACTTAATTGCGATAAGCAACCCCAAAAAAAATCCTATCAAATTGAAAAATATTTATCTTTTTCCAAATTTCTTAAAGGACCATAACATTCATACCTTTTTACGATCTCTTTTTTTTCCTTCCTTCTCGAATGAAAAAAAAACAATATTTTTGTTTAAATAATTTCAAAAAATTTTAACATCACCTACTCCTTGCTTAACCAAACACAATTAATCCTGTCTCATAAAAACTTTTCTTATTTTGGATACCCCGCAATATTTTCCCTTTCTGTCCGTTTTAAACAACTTTGGTATGCTTTAATGGGAACTTTCATACTCATATGCGTAATTTAAAAACCAAAACTTAGAACAGAGAAATCCCACCTGTCAAGTCATCCCTGAAGGGAAAATGACGAAGCCTTCTCCGTACAGACGGTGGTCGCAGGGCTGTTGTTGTTCCAACCATCTTTCCCGTTTGGTTGACTGGATAATGTGGCAAACCACAGCAGGGCCGGGGGAAACCGGCAAAGTGGACCCTCTGAAAAGCTGGAAAACTGGACTTGCAGACGCATCACCTTTCCTCTCACAGGACCAAGACCACAAGATAAGCTTTGTCGTGTTTCTGCGAACTGAAAAAATGCCCCCAAATAAACACCGGGAAGGGCGGAATATGAGGGTGAACAACAAAACACTGACCCAGTGCGACTGCAGAAGAAACCATCAAAAAAGTCACAGTTTTTTTACCTGGGGGAGTGTCGTCGTAAAGGGTGGGGGAAAATGAAGACTAAGTGCCGAATAACAAAGCCCGTCACACCCCTTTAACCCTTCAGCCCAAATTTTTAGGTCAACAGCCCTCTCATTTTAAAATAAGTTCGGATCTAAACACCAATGTCAAATCGTCCTACTTTAAAAACCCAAAACCCACAAACTCTAGTCTTTTCCAACAAATCCTCAGGTAATCCCCAACATCAGGGGGGCCGGAAACATTCCCAAAAAACAAAGTGGGAAGGGCCAGACAACCAATTTTAAGTCCATCATTAAACAAAGGAATTTGGGGATGGATCGGCCCCTCCACCCGCAAGCCTGCATCAAAATGTCACCAGGCAGGGCCCCTTTACTGGAATCCCAAAGGGGAAACGGGAAAATTGGTCAACCAAAGCAGCCCCGGGTTTGAAGTGCTGACGAAAAAAACGAAGGCCCGGAATAAAGGGGAAGCTGAAAAAAGGATCTCCCCCAAAAACCATTTCGTTTGGGGGTGTTGTTGCGCCCTAGTTCCCCCAAGAACAAGAGGATAAATCAAGTCTTTTAACAGAGACAAAAGAATTCACATAAGAGGGTAGGGCCCAAACACCAATAATTATTCCTATTTGGGTTTTGACTGGGGGTACCAAGGAACCGTTTGCATGCCACCAATGAATTTTCTACCCGATCAAATTTTGATAGCCCCCCTATTTCTGATGGTAGAGCAAAATAAGCGCATTTTTGCATCAAAAAAACTTAAAGAAATATTTTTCAGTCATTTTCTGTATACTTTTTTAAAACCTGCTTTAAATTTTACAACTGCTTTTTTTTCCCCAGTTTTCTAAATGCTTTGGCCCTTTCATACTAATCTTTTTGCAACTGAAACCTAAATAAAAGTAACTATTGACTACCCTGTTTTTATTTTTGAAATACCCTTGTTTAAGTCGACCTAAATATCCTTCCTTTTAAACCATTTCTTTTTTTTTGTCGTGTTTTCAAAGTTTCTTTCTTACAAAACCCGTATAATACATAAGTGATTTTGTAGACCCCCTGCAGTTTTTTGACAAAAGACTACTCGTCACAAAAAGTAGGGTAAACACTTCATTTTACCTGGTAAAAGTTGGTTCCATTTTTCCCCCCAGCATCTATGTGTTACCTAACTAATTTATATAAACAGGAATAATGTAGGGGGTAGTACCAACCTTGTCTGACCCCAACTGGGGATTAAAGAATTCTGTCAGTTCACAATTTACACGCCACTAAAGCAACGAAAGGGACATAATTTAAAAAAAAAGCTAAAAAAATTTCCCTTTACACCCCGGTTTTTTACAATTTGAAGTTTATCATGATGGACAAAAACAAATACTTTTTTTTAAATCTACAAAAGCAACGTAAAAATTTTACCTTTCTTTTTCATACATTTTTTTACAAATTTATATAAAATTATATATTTGATAAACGTGCAGTAACCCCTACGGAAAACCCGCCTGACTCCCAGAAATCATTTCATTATCTTGCAACCGCGTTAAACCCTTTCATTTAAACTGTGGTGTATACTTTGTATTTTACCCCGTAAAGATACTCCCTGTAAATGTCTGATTTTCAGGATCTCCTTTTTTTTTATTGTATGATTATAGCTTTAACCCTTCGATGGATATACACTTGAGGAAAAAAACAGCAAAATAAAGTTTTCCCGTAACCCTAACCACTTTTACCCCCAAATTTTAACATTTCACCTGACACCTCACCCCTCCCCCCTTGCCTTTTTTAACTTGAGTCTTGCATTGCATGAACTCCTCTTCTTCAGATAATTTTTTTGTTAAAAAAAATGATCTATATAATTCAAAACATTAACATTGATATAGCTTTCAACAGTTTCCTGGTTATTGCAAAAATCTTCTTTACAATAGTTAAACCAATCATTGCCATAACCCATCCTTTTAACTTCTTTCCAAAAATGACAAGAATTTGTAATGTTTTTTGCTAAAAGTTCTGTTTTCTTTTTTCTGTAACTTTGTTTTTTTGCTTTTAATAAATATTTATACTCTTTTCTTTTTTCCACGTAAATCAACCTGTCCTCTTCATTTCTGGTCACTCTAAAGCGATTTAATTTTGATCTACTTTCTCTTTTTTTTGCGATTTCGTATTCCTTGTTAACCATTCAGCTTTTGGTCTTTTTAATGGGTTTTTTAGACTGCAAATCCCGCCCTTTTTAAGCTTTAAAAAGATTCCAGAGCAGTTTCTATATTTTTTTCAAACATTTGTGGCACTGCAAGTTTCTCTTTAAAGTCTTTGCTATTTTGTGTATGTACAAAAGTCATTTTCTTTTCTTCACCACACTCTTTCTGGCAGATGTTTTTGTTTATTTTTTTGTTTTAGTGTTCTTTTTGTACAGCTGCTATTTGTTTCCATCTCCTACAAACTGGCAGATGGTCAGATTTGTTACTTTTCAACCAGTAAGTAAATTTGACAAAAAATAATTAAACCCAGACATAAAAAGAAAAAAATCTACGCACTCGGACCGAAGGGGCTTAAATGTTAGCTTTCATCAAAGCCTGGGGCACAGAGCCATTTAATTTGACACAGTCAAACATGTTACGATTCAAACGCTAAATTTTAAAAAAAATTTGTGTGCAATTTTTGTGAATTTTTGGGGAAATTTTTCCCAGGGAAAAGATTAGATTCTGAAAATTATCATAAACATCATCTAAATGTAATTGTCACAAGCTGTTGTGCATTGAAATCACCCCTTATACAAAAACAAAAAGTTTTTTCATATTGGTTTCAAATAAAATGGCACGAACACACACACCACCAACACAACGCGCGCCGCCACACACACGCAGACACCGCACGCACCACAACACAAATTTTGAACAAATTGTAAACCCCTTGACTAGAAGACATAAAAATTATTTTTAGGAGCATTTACGCACACGTCCACGCACGTAGTGTTGGGGCGAACACGCCCCGCACACCCCACCATCACCAATATTGAAATTTAAGTTTTTTTAAAACCGTTGACTAGAAGACAGATTTATTTCACACACCCCCCGAACCCCACCCCCCTAATTTTGTAACACACTCGAACAATGACTCAGGAGATATTTAGGGGAAAGTAAAAACAGGTAGTCAACATCATTGTGAATTCAGAATTTAAGCTTTGCACAAAAGAATTTTTTTTCTGTTAGTTTTGCTGATGGGACACTGAAAACGGCGTTCCGAAGGCAACATTTGAAATTCTGGAAACAAAGCATGGGAAGGATCAGCCAAAATGGCTGTGGCTTTGCGTACTAGCTGCTGATTGCAGAACGACATGAGATCTCTTTGTTCTTTTCCAATTATTTTTGAGCAGATTCTTACAATTCTCTGCAGGCCATTCTTGTTTTTAACACTAAGGTTATTGTACCAACAAATGAAAGCAAAACTTAGAACACTCTCTATGTAAGACTTGTAAAACAAGGAAAGGATCTTTTTGTCTACAAAAATGAGTTCAGTTTCCTCAGAAAATACAGACGTTGTTGTCCCTTTTTGACAATAGCGTCAGTGTTAACGTCCCAGTTTAACTTGTGGTCAAAAACAGTTCCCAGATACTTATAGTTCAAAACGTTTTCAACTTCTTGATTATGGATAATAATATTCTTAGGAGTATGCCCTGATCTTCTGAAGTCGATAGGCAGGTCTTTAGTTTTAGAAACATTTAGCTCCAGATAGGCCTCGTCACACCGTGGTCTAAGACTGATCCGGATAAGAGGGATAACAGAGCACTATCGTCTGCGAACTTTACCAGAAAGGAATTTCCATAGTTGCTTCTGCAATCATCTGTGTATAGAATGTATAGAAGTGGTGAGAGGACACAACCCTGCGGAGAACCAGTGGAGGTAAATCTAACAAAGAAGATATTTTGTTGGCCAAAACACGCTGTGGTCTGTTGGTTAAAAATTCAATCAGCCAACGAACAAGTTGATTGTCTACCTCAAATTTTGAAATTATTTTGTTAACCAGAACGTGTGAATCTGTTCCCACAGGCACACTATGGCCTACTCTTACGAAAAGCGGAACAGGATTTAACGTGTGCGCAAGATGTTCTGCGTGCGTTCGCACACGGGGCCTGGTTTATAGTCTCATCCGAAAGAAAAAATAGGAAAAATGAGATGATGACAGGATGCCCTGAAGTCTGTGTCAAAAAGCGGAAGATACGGATAGGTACATCCAGTACTTTCTCATTGGCTGACCATTTACTGAGCCATGCCAGAAGTGTCATGTCTGAACATTTGAAAAATGTACGCCGCACCACATCCCAGCAAGAACGCATGCCTGCAGAATTCAGCACACAGCTGGTCACTTCAGGACTCATGTTTCTGGTAGTCACTTTCATCAATAGGTCTGGCTGAAGATCGCGTCTTCTTCCGTTTTGAACCAGGTAAATGGGATCTTCGTTTTGATATGAAATCAGATCTTTTCCAGTTACCAGTTCATTTCTGCCCAGTCTAATGGCTATAACTCTTTTTAGTTGAGACAATAATTCCCGGTATTGCCGGGAGAGTGGCAATGTGTTGAAAATCAGCAGATATAGTCTGATGTAAAAAGCCAGACAAAATCCCTTGTTGTGCAAAGTATTTAACACCACAACCCAGTTGTCTGTTAAAGCGGCCAAAACTACCATGAACTCCTGCACTGCAATAGGAACAGGTTGGCTGGATGCTATCTGTGTTATGTCAACTCTTTGATACATCCTATTAGATAATAAGGGAAAGCACATGAACTCGTTGAGGACAAAAAGACTGTCAAGACAGTATGACACCCATTGACACAGAGGTTGTAGTTGAGGGATTTGAAGGTATCCATGTGTCAAACTCTGATATAAGTATTTACCAAACACAGCATTCAACAGAGGAAGATGCCTGATTTCATAGAGACGATGCAGTCTTTTGTGCTCAGCACTCAAGGTTACGTCCACAATGATGTCTGCTAGTTGTTCTACGTTGGCAGGATACACACCAGAATGAGATGGAATCAAACAAAAAGTTATATCTGAGCCTTTTAAGGTGATAAGATGAATTAAATGACAAATTTCAATGACTAATTCAAATCTTGCTTTTGTTTGCATAGAGCTGATGGCTTGAATTACTTATTTTGAATCCTTACAACAAAGTATTTGAAAAAAAACTTTCGGATAATCGAAAAAAGAAATTAAGTGCCATTAATATTGCTAATAGCTCTGCTGTAAAAATTGATATATTATTCCCAAGGTGAAATGAATTTTCAGATTTTAAGTCTGGTATAATGTATGTAGCACCTGCATTATTGTTTACGACTGAGCCATCTGTGAACACTTTTAAATGGTTCAAATAGGTTTCTTCCAAAAGATATTTTGTTTGGGAAGATAGTAAATTTATATTACAATTCTTAATTAGACAATATAATTAAGGTAAAAATACGCTCTGTGTTTGTGTGTGTATGTGTGTATGTGTATGTGTGTGTGTGATCGCGCACGCGCGTGAATAACAGACGACAGAAAACACATGACACACCAGTCACCATTCTAAACCACAGCACTCAGCAGGTAAAGACAGTCCACAACCAGTCCACAACAGTCAGCAGACAAAATGTAATCATCATTCTTCAATTTTTATTATGATAACACAGAACGTCAGATGAAACCACACATCACAAGAAACTAGCTCATGGCTGCAGAACAGCCTGAAAGCATACAGGACACATTGCCACACAGCTGATGTCACTTTCAAGGAAACCCTCCAGCTTTTTCTTAGTTACAGCTTGACCAAACTGAACACAAGCTGACAGAAGAAAAAGGGAAAATGTGAAAAATGCTTCCACTTAATCCTATGAAAATAGCCCACGTAAATCAACCTAGTCATGCCAATGCAAATATCACAAAAATAACTAATGTATTTACAGAGAGGCGTGAAAAATATTCAAGAAATAAACAAAATTTCTAAAGGGAAAAAAAATTCAAAAAGACTATAAGACTTTTACAAAAACACAAAAAAAAAACAATTTAAAAAATCACAGGGAAAAAGTTAAATTTTTTTAAATAAAAAAAATTTAATACAAAGTGGTGTGGAAGGAAGGGGAGGGGGGAAAAGCTTAAACTACTACAGAAGGAGAAAATTTTAAAATTTTCAAAGAAAAAAAATGAAAAGTATTTTCAAATGGTATTTTAACAAAACTCCCAAAACGAAGATGACGCTATCATCATCTCTGTTTATACAACTTTTTCAGTTCTGTTTTAATTTTTTGCTAACCTTTCTTTCAAACTGCGTTATCCTAAAAGCTTTTTCTTCAAAACGAAATGCAAAATCAAGGAAAGGTAACAGAAACAAAGAAGGGACACGACAGACAGATGAAAAAGCCCTACAACAGCAGTACACACAACACACAATGCAAAGCCCCTACAGACAACCAGCAGACAGAACACGGGCCCAGCAACACGAGGGCCCCAGAGACAGGAAAAACCGCATGTGGAAAACCCTGGCACCATTGTTGCATGTCCCACCTCACGTTTTGCACTGAAGCAGATGAGGCAGCCCAAACACAAAGTGCCAGGTGGCTGTCCTGTACTACCCACCCCTCCCTTGCCCTGCTTTTTCCCCCGTGTGGGAATCCTGTCAGTACCAACCACAGGGGGGGTCATCTTCCCCATTGGTCAATGGACTGACCTTCCATCTGCATAAACATTCTGACCACCCCCTTCACAACTCAAATTTTGGGGTAAAATTTTCTAACCCTTTTCAAAAATAAAATTCTTCTCATCACAACTTTGTTTTGTGAGCCAATCCCCAAATCAATCTTGTACACCCCCCAGTCTGTGTTGATGTGCTACTGACCCAAACCATATGACCTTGGTAAACTCTCCAGTCCTTGTAATTTTACACAGTCTGACCAACACATCCCCAGTCTTTCTACTTGTCCAATGAATAAAGCAGACAATCACTTGCCCCATATTCCCAAATCACTTTCACTGAAGAGTCATTGCGTATAGCCTGCTGTTTCTGGGTATAAAACACGATGCACAGATCTGAAGTACAGAGATCTTTGTGCACCTTCCCCTGTTTTTTTCGTAGTATGGCTCACCCAACACACACAGACACGCACAACACCACACCACACACACCACACAAAACACACACACAAACACACAACACACACAACTCGTCTAATATCACTTAAGTGAACGTCGAAAAATTAAGGGCCCAAACACACACACACACCACACCCCAAACCCACACACACAAACACACACCCCACACACACACACACACACAAAAAACACACCACACACACATGCACGCGCATTCCCACAGATTACGATTGTTTACCCATCAAGTAGTGGTGCTGCTGTTTGGGGGACAACACTGGACGGGAAAAATGAACAAGGATCGGGGAAAACCTTTGCAGTCCACCCCCGCCCCCTTCATCAAAGAGCAGTCCAGGTCCAGAAAACTCCAGGGACTTCATGGGGGGGGTCGGGAAAGGGAGAGCATCAACCTCTTTGTGCCCACCCGGGAAACCCCCTCCTGTGGAGAGGGTCAACGACACATTTCCCCTCAGGGACCTGGTGCCTTGTTTTTCAGTCTTGGGCAAACTGGAATGTTGAAAACAGTCTGAATAGACCCCGACCAATTTTTACATCATGCGTTTGGGTTTTTTGGTGTGAGCGTTGGGAAGGGAAAAAAGGGGATCGTGATGTCTGAGACTTTAAGAGTGGTATGCAAGCTGGCACTGCAGTCACAGAATCTTCAGGCTGTCTTTATCGTCCATAGACCAAATGTTGTTAGGAAAAGGAGGTGAGACAGGAGGCGGTGAAGTTTGATCAAAAAGCGGAGATACGGATAGGGACATTAGTACTTTCTCAATGGGTGACCATTCACCCAGCCATGCCAGAAGTGTAATGTTTGAACATTTTTAAAAATGTACGCCGCACCACACCACAAGAACTCAGCCCGCAGAAAAACAGCACCACTGGTCAGTTCAGACTCTGTTTTGGTAGTACTTTCATCTTTGGGCTTGCGAAGATTTTTGTATGGTTCCTTTTTTTAACCCGGAAATGGCTTCTTCGTTTTGTATGAAATCAGATGTTTCCCTTACCGGTTCTTTCTGGAATCTAATGGCTATAACTGTTTTTAGTTTAGACAAGATTTTCGGATCCTTGGGGAGTACCAAAATGTTGGCAATAGCAATATATCTGATGTACAAAGCCAGACGAAAATTTTTTTTTGTGCAGGGATTCAACACATGCCCGTTGTTTGTTTAAAGCGGCCAAAACTACCAAGAATCCCGCACTGCAATAGGAAAGGTTGGTGGCTGCTATTGTGTTTTGTCAACTCTTTTATACATCTATTAGGTAATAAGGGAAAAGTAGGTGAAAACTCGAAGAAAAATACTGTAAGACAGTATGACACCCCTTGACACAGAGTTGTGTTGGGGGGTTTGAAGGGATTTATGTGACAACACGACTAAATATTTAAAAAACACAGATTAACAGAGGTAGTGGGCCAATTTTATAGAGATGTGAGTCTATTGTGCTCGCACTCAGGTTATACAATGTGTCTGCTGTTGGTTACGGGTTGGGGGAAGAAAAAAAAGGAATTCCACTTTTGAGTAATACATGGAAGAGAGGAAACCTGTTTCAGTTCCTCTTTTGGCGAAGGCAGTTCAGAAGACATGTCGACCTGTGCCCAAATCTCCCGAACACTCTGACAAATTTTGGGGAGCTTCCATTCTTGTGATTGAGTCCCTGTCAGTGGGCTTTCTGTTGCCACAGGGATATTAAAGACACCAGTGGGCTTTCTGTTGCCACGGATAGCTAATGCACACTCGTGGGGGTTTTGTTGCCACAGGGATAATAAAGCACATCAGTGGCTTTTGTGGGCCCCAGGGTAGTTAATCCACCCCCAGTGAGCTTTCGTTGCCCCGGGGAAATAATGCACACTCAGTGGGCTATCTGTTGCCACAGGGGTAGCTAATCCACCCCGTGGGCTTTTTTTTTTCCACAGGGATAGTAATGGACATCAGTGGGCTTTTTTTTTTGCCACAGGGATGCTAATCACACTCAGGGGGGGGGGGGAGGCTCAGCAGGAGGAGCTTTCCCGTTGAACTTTTCTGTCTGTAGGTCTGTCAACGAAAGAAGGAACATGTCAGAATGATTTTTTAAATAATCTGGTGCAGACACCACATTTTGTTGTAGGCCTGTGTGGCATTTGCAGCATCAGCTGGCGGTGCTGCCATATACACACCTACTGTCACCACGCCACCCCCAACACTGCTACCCCACCAAAATTACCCTTTTGTTTGCTGTGTGTTTTTGATTTCAAGTAGTACTTGGGGTTTTGGGTGAATTTCTTTTACAAGTACCACAGGAATTTTACTACCCCCTCAAATACATTATTTCGTATGTCATGTCATGTACCCACTTTTCTGTTCCCTTCCCTGCTGTGTTTTGTCATGCCCTACCATACAGTATCATACCATGTGACACCTGCCATGCAACTCAATGCGCATAGCACCACGGATACCACACCACAGTAAGAAAAATCAGGGCTATGCAATCTCTGTTAGGAAAGTGGAAAATGATTCTGATTTGTTCTAATGACTGTGCAGTGAACAGAAGCTGGGAAAACAGCACGTGCATGTGACATAAAAGAAACGATTTACATTGTTCAAGGTATAAAAAATTAATTACTATTGGTGTAATCTCATACTGAGATGAGAGGGTTGAGAAAAATAGGAGAGCGACTGGTTTTCTGTAGTGAGAGAGAGTGTGTGTTTGTATTTGTGTGTGGTGTGAGTTTGTGTGTGTGTATGTCTGTGTGTTGATAGAGAGAGAGACAGACAGAGACAAGAGAGGAAGAGATTTTTATTGTAATGTTAATTTTAATTTTATTGAGTCTTGTCTAGTCGAGGATTAATTGAATACGCACTATGTGTTTGTTACCATCCCAGTTTCCGTGTGTATGCCGTTTGTTAAATTTTGTCATGTGTTCCCACGGGGCTCACATGGCCTACTCTTTCAAAAGAAGTGGAACAGGAGTTTACATGTGCGCAAGTTGTTCTGCATGCAGTTCGCACACAGGACCTCGTGTTTATAGTCTCATCGTAAGTGAGAGGGACGTGGGCGGATGAGAGCTGAGAGAGAGAGAGAGAAGACGAGTGAATGAGTGAGAAGAGAGTAGAGTTGAGAGAGAGACGAAGAGAGAAGAGATGATCTGAGAGAGAGAGTGATGAGAGAGAAAGAGGAAGGGGTAAGAGAGGAGGTTGTTGTAGTATAATTGTGTTATGGTTACCCTATTTTTTTAAAAAATATTTCTTATGTCTAAATAGGATCAGAGGTTTATAGCCCAAGCTTGCAAAAAATTTTGCTAGCCACCTTGATGGTGGGGCAAAAACTTGTTGCACAGCAGACATCTAACATTGCTGAACCTCAGAACTCATAGTGAAGATGGAAAAAAAAGCAGAAGACTTTGTTTGATTCCATTTTGTATTTACACGTTTCATCTACATAGTCCAAATTAATACAATGTAACAGAGAGGTTTTTTCCGTATGAACCGGAGGTATGGCTGGGAAATCTTACAAGCACAGTATCCACTGACTTCTATATTCTGTGTGACTCTCGTGTTTCTCTCTCTCTCTCTCTCTTCTCGCTTGTGCTCTTCTCTCTCTCTCTCCTTCTCTCTTTCTCTCTCTCTCTCTCTCCTCGCTTTCTCTGCCCTCTCTCTCTTCTCTTCTCTCTCTCTATCTCTCTCTCTCTCTCTCTCTCTCCAGCCTCTCTATCTCTCTCTCTCTCCCTCTCCTCTATCTCACTAACCATCTACCTGACTACAACGTGCTGGTGTGCAGCAGAGTTACAGGTTATCTCAGGTCTACATCAGAGGAAGGAGGTCTCTCAGTCAAGCTCCTGCATTGTACAGACGTCAGGTGAACTCAGGTGTGGTTGCAATCAGTGGTCCAGCATGCAGGAGTCCCTGTCATTCAGACTTGTCTGAAAGCATCAGAAAGCAAAGCAATGAAGAGGGCAGGCTGAGTCTATCTGACATACTTACCTGACTGTTAGAGCTGATGGACCAGGACTCTCGACCACTGTCGAGAGTGAAAATGGTTCCTGTCACACACACACACTGCTGTTACTGACTGCGGCTACTAACTCCTTCAGCACCTCACTGCACTCTGTCTGTGTTGTGACTGTGGTGTGTGTGGTTTGCTTCGCTTGTCATGTATATCTGCTGCACACTTCCTCCTGCCTTTTCCCCCCATCAGCTATACCACTTGACAGGCGATGATCGAAGAGATGAGAGAGAGATGGAGAGAGAGAGAGAGAGAACTCTGAACTCTGAAATGATGTAATTGCACATTGGCCTTAGGCCACAATACAATATAGAAAAGAAAATAGGAAAATATCTTATATAAAAGCACCTATCTAACTTGTATATTGAAAAAATGTCATCTGAACGCTTTGATTTGTTGCTTTACAAGATTCAGCGCTATATAAATTCCATATATTTATCTATTTATTATTATTGTACAATCTTTGGTTATCTGAAAATCACATACATCCTCATACATTATAGTTCAATTTTAAGGTAGTTGTCAAACCACCAGTTTACTTTTCACATTTTCTGCAATGGTCAGTCATAGACATTAGTCTAAAATGGGGAAATACAGAAAAACATGATATGTTATTCCACAAATTTGATAATATGAGGGATATAAACAAAGGAGGAATAAAGTGGTTTAAAGACGTACATCATAGAATTTGTTACTTTGTAGGGTTAAAGTATTTTTTCCGCCTATTGCTTGCATGAAACACATATCTAGATAAATTGTTTCTGTGGGATAGGACAGTGGCTTATAGTAACATGGTTGCAAGAAGTTCTTTTGACTCTTTTAGAATCTTACGTCTAATCTTTATAATGTAGCACATATCAAACACAAAATGTTTTTTCATATTTGATCTGCTTTTACAAAATGGACAGATTTTATCACTAACAGATTAACCGATAGCGTTTGTACATTTGTTATTAAGTGGAAGTGACATTAAGCCTTAATCTGCATGGTTGGGCAACACTAATAAACAATAATTTTTCCATATCCGAATATAACTTTCTTTTTTCGAATATAGTCTTAAATGGATCTATATGATTGATAAATCTATCACAATCTCTTATAGTTCTTGACCTTCTTGAATAAACATATCGATAAGCCTGTCTTTTAAATATGAGCTTTGAACTTTTTCAATCCCTACACCCTGCTGGCAACCAAACAATGTTAAAATCCTGTTAAGCATAAGAATTTCTCTTATTTTAGAAACCCAGCACTGTTATTCTGGGAACTTGTTAGCTGCAACAGCATTTGATAGCCTTATATAGTAACGTTCATTATTCATTTGTTATAATATAGAAACCAATGTCTTAAGAGGGCTCAGTGATATGATGTACATAGAGGGATTCTTTCACAAGTCTCCCTTTTCATTTTGTTGGTGTTTTGGTTGCGTACCACCTATAAACCTTTTGCATGCCCATTCCTGTGGACTTTTTCTATCATGTTCTAACTGAGTTTATTCTCATACTCATCAGATATAGAAATATTGTTGATTTGTTGTCTTTTATAAAAATTTGAAAAAAGTATTTGCTGTTTTCTTTATTTTTCCGTAAAAACTCTATTAAGCTAAGACCTCCTGCCTTATTCCCTTTTGTTAATAGATGGGTGTGTACTGTTTTTCAACACTGATCATAGTTGTGAACCCTGAACCCTAAAATAGCACTAATTTTACTACCTCTAACTTCTGACCATCATAAAAACCAACTTCTCATGTTTACTCAAAAAGCCCCCATTTCTAAGACCATAACTTGTGTTTTATCTATGTTTACATCTTAAGTTTATTTATTTACTGCATTTTTTTTACAAAAATTTAACTGATTCTGAAGTCCACTTGGTGTTGTTGATATCAATGCATATCATCTGCGAAGTAACAAGAGTGAATAATTCCATCATATCTGAAATAACTGTACCCTGAGTTTACCCTTTCTGTAATTTGTACTGCTTCATTCATCATCAGACCAGTGACCTTGGCGGTTCGTGGGGGAGACACGAAAGATGAGTGCGTGGTAAGGCTCCTCCATCCATCTCGGTCTACTGGCTCTTGCGCATAGTGCCGAGTCATCATCCTGGTCCATTTCTCTGATGATTGTCCATCCATGACTTTGTTCTGGTCATCCCCTCTTTCTGCCACCTTTGAGTGTTCCCTGCAGATATCTGTTGTTTTTGGCCAGAGGTTGTTGGCGGGTGACGTGGCGAGCCATGTCAAGTTTTTCTTCTTGACGATGGTGGAGAAGGGGTTTCCTGTGGCACTTCCAGCCATGTTATTTGTCTCTGTGACCAAATTGATTTGTCTTCGTTCTCTCAGGATATGCAGCAGTTTTCTATGGCATGTTGTTTTAAATGACCTGGGATTCGCTTTGCTGTTTAAGCAGTCAATGTCCAGTTGTGTTCACTTCGCCGTACAGCAGGATAGTGACTGTAAATAGGCTTTGTTGATCTTAGTTTGAGTTTGGGAAACTTGATGTCTCTTTATTTTCTCCATATGGTGGTGTGAGTTTTGTCATGGGAAAGATTGTTGCCATGGCTAGTCTGACTTTGATATCTGTCGAAGATCACCCGTCTTTTGTGAGTGTAGCGGCTCCAGGTATTTAAAGCGTCTACCCCTCCAGTTGCTGCCATATCATGTAACTTTAGCGTGGCGATGCCTCGTGCTGTTACACAAGTACTTTACTTTTTCCGAGCTCACCTCCTTCCTTATGCTCAGCTCTGTTCTCAAGTCTGGTCGTAAGATCTTGCAGCTCTGTGTTACTTCCGCCCATGGAGGTCATGTCATCGGCAACCGCAAGTTTGTTGAGGGGTCATGCGCAATGGAGATAGTAGAGTAGGAAGTATGGGGGTCTCTTCTCATAATGTTTCCAAAGAACAGATTAAAGCAGGGACTGGAGATATTAGGCATCCTTGGCAGACCTCAACTGTGGTTTTAAGTTTAGTCTCCGACCTGATTGTTCAGTAAGAACTTGCCCTGCTTTGGTGTATGTATAGTGCTTGATAGTTTGCACTAGTCCTTTTCATGCCAAACATTCTGGAGGACCTGCCACAGGCCTTTCGTGCCATACTCTGTCGAAAGGCCTCTCTCTTGAGTTCGATGAAGTTGGGGAACAGGTCTCTATGATGTTGGAAAGATGTTTTTCCTCAGGAGTTTGGCAGCAGTTAAAATTCTGTTAAATTGTGTCCTGCCTGCCCTGACCTGAACCCAGCTTGCTCTCACTGCAACGGTGTTCTTCTGCCCTCTTCTTGAGTCAATATCAATGATAACTTTGCGCTTATGATATCTGATGGCGGGCTGATTGAGGCTTGATTTTTTCTATACGTTTGGCATGGCCGTAATTACCCTTCTTGGGCAGGGGTATGGTGAGTGGTTGTGTCCATTCTGTTGGCCACTGTTTAGTCTCCCGCAATTCTTTCTGACAGATATCTGTAAATGTGTGATGACTGTTTCCCACCATGCTTGGGAGCTCTGCTGGTATGTTGTCTGCTCTGGAGACTTTCCTACTGTAAGCTGCGGATGGCTTTTTCCAATTCTTCCCTTCCTGTGTATAGAGGTCCATGGCATGGGAGCTCTTGATGTTGCTGCTTTCGCTCTTCTATTATGCTTTTGTCAGGTTGTATTGGGTAGTTGTACGGTTCTTGACAATACTTCAGACCACCTGTCAATGCAACTGAGCTTTGGCCCCAACCCCCCCCCTCTGAGGGAGGTTTCTGGAGTGTCTTCAATGGACTGATGATTTGGTTTGATTTGGTTTTGTGAGTTTCTTTCAGGGTGTCGTATGCCTTTTTACTGTTGGCCCACTTTCAATGCTTTTGTCGAGTCGCATCACCATTGATCACTGATTCCACTTCTTCTGGCCTTTATTCATTGACTTCTCCACAAGTATAGATGGCTCCCAGATTCTTTAGGGTTGGGAAGACGCTGGTTTTTAAATTTCCCTCTCCCTGCCCCGCACACCGGTTGACGTTTTTCTCAGTGCTGTTTTTGTATTGCGGAGCGTCCAGAATGTCATGGTAGTCCATGGCTTGGTGTTTATTCTTCTGACGACCGAATACCTCACTCTGCTGTTTTCTCGGATCTGCCTCATTAATAGTTATTGGTTGTGGCATTATTGTCCTAGTCCAGGAAGGGTTATGCCACAAAACGTCTTGAACAAGCTTAGCTTGGAAGATCTCCTCGACATGCTGGGATCTTTCAATTTGTCCACATCAAATCTGAAACGGGGGCTTGCAGGCTGTTTTTTTTTTTTCAGTTCATTTTGAATCCCCAGCAGCACAAGCTCGTGTTCACTGCATATGTCAGCTCCCAGGGTAGGTTCTTGTTCTGGCTCTGCTTGATGCTGGATTTGAGGCGCCGTGGTTTAAGATATAATCTATTTGGTTCATGGATCTTGCCGTTTCTGGCGCATGCCAGGTTGTCTCCTTGATGCTTGTGGGGATGAGGGTCATTGGCTATGGTTAGTCTGAGGGTGCAGGCAAACTCCAGCAGACGTAGTCCCCTGTCGTTGGTCTCTTCCAGTTCCAAAACTGACCAAAACTGTTTGGCCATTGGTTGTACGAGTCAGAACCTACTTTTTTTGGCATTAAAATCCCCTTGATGATGATGACTGTCCTTCTTGGGTATTTGTCATAGAATGGTCTCTTCAAGATTCTTTTGTAAAATTCTTTTTTTCTTACTTCTTCTATGCATGGTCAGATGATGGTGGCATATGATTTGTATGATGGTGATGTTCTGGCTTGAGCCGACACCCGGATCTGATAATTCTGCTGGAAGCTGGCGTACTAGCTGATATGCACCCCTCATACTTCTTTTCTGACAATATATGCCACTCCATGTTGGTGATGTTTCTCTTGCCACTGTACCAGGATACTTGTTGCCTTCTTCAGTCAATGTTCTTACCAAATCCTGTCCATCTCACTTCTCCAGTCCAATAATGTCCCATTTATGGCGGGCTATGCTCATACTCTAGTTCTTTGATTTTTCCGCCAATCGGTAGAGAGTACGGACGTTCCATGTAGACCAATGGTGATCCTGTTCTCTAGGGAGCTTAAGTAATTTTTAACTCAGTAGTCTTATTGTCACTTCCACCTGGTGTTGATCAATGGAAAGCCACCAGTCGTTGGGTAACCGGGCCTCGACCTATACGGTTTAATATTGGCTTTGCATTTGTCTTTCTGTTTTTTCTGTGGGCTTAGGATATGCCTTGGCTGGCGCCAATTCCTCTACCAAGTCTCCATATGTTTTGGTTTTTATTTAGTTCTATTGGGGTTTCTCCCCCGCCACATGCGCCCGGTTGTACGGGTTTAACATGGAGTTACGAGTGAGGCAGCTAGCAGAGAACTTCTCTGGACTGATCCTGACATAACACTTACCAGTGCGGAAAAATCATAAGAAAACTATAAAGGAACTGTGGCAATAACCCCATCCTGGACTCTATGACATGCAATGACGCTCACAACAACTTCAATGAGGGGGGACGAGTCGAAGATAACATCACGAGGACGCGGTACTCGGTCGTCAGAGGAATAGCACCTGCCAAGGAAGTAACCAATGACATCTTGGTACCTCCCTGCTATGCAAGAAGAGCACTGAAACCAAACCAGGTATTCCAAAAAACCTAAAGAATAATGGGAGGCTAAATCAATTTGTGAGAGTCAATGTTAAAGCCAGAGAGAAGTGGTCTCAGTGTTCAACGTGATGAGATAATAAAAAGCATGAACGTGGCAACAGGGATAAAAATTGCATACGACACCTTGGAAAATAACTCACAAAACCATTAAAACAAAATCATAGTCATTGAAGACGAGCTCCGGAAACCCTCCTCACAGAACGCTCAGCTGCATTGAAAGTGGTCTGAAGTATTGTCAAGAACTATACAAACTACCCAGAATACACCTGACAAGAGCATAATAGAAGAGACAAGCAGCTGGCGCATCAGAGTTACCCTCGACAATTACTATTGTACTGAGGGAAGAAGTAGAAGAAGCCATCTGCAGCTTTACCAGTAGGGGAAAGTACTCCAGGAGCAGACCAACATACAGCAGAAGCTGACTCAAGCATGGTGACGAAACAGTTGTATCCACATGTTACATGCTATATGATTTGGGAGTACAAAAACAGTGGCCAACAGAATGGACAATTCACTCATCATACATGGCTACTGTCGAAAAACCGAATAACCCGACTCTTTAGTTGGCAGCTGGAACTTACACTCGTACCTAAATAACCATCTGGCTGCTATTGGCACCGCGCGGTCAGGGTCCAACTGCCAGCACAATTCCTTCTTTGCTGTCTATTAGCGGACTGGGCAATTTTATTTGAAAAAGGCTTATTTATCATTCGCTGTGATGTTCCTACTTGTTTTTATCAGTATCATTACTTTAGTGAACTAAACTTTTAATACCTGCTTTACTTGTTTGTCGGTGACGGTTGTACATCTTACTTTGTTAACTAATTTTAATAACTTTTTTTTACAAACAGTGTTTCCAAGAATGAAGGGCTGAGCGTTTGTGTGTTTTCTGTGTGTGTTGTGTTTGTGTGTGTGTGTGTGTGTTGTGTTTGTGTGTTATATGTAGTAACGAAGTAAGTAGTGTGTGTATGGTGTGTGTAATTAAGTGCGTAAGTAAGTAAGTCTTTCAATTTTAAACATCTTTTCCACGCTTATGTCAGTGTACTATCAGACAACCTAAAATAGGAGATGGTGACATGAGTGAGAGAGAGAGGCGAGGAGAGAGAGAGAAGGGGGTGAGATCTACTTTGGTGTGTGCCTGTGTGTGTGTGTGTGTGTGTGCATCCTGCCATTGTATGCAGATGTGCGTGTGTGTGTGTGTGTTATTGTGCTGTGTGTGTGTGTGCGGGGATGTGAGTGGTGCGATGCCGTTGCCTGTCGGTGCGCGCGTTTCGTGTGCATTTGCGTCGTGGTTGCGCGTTCGCGCTCACGTGTGTGCGTTGCTCGTGTATTGAAGATGTGCTCATGTTTGCCATGTTGTGGTATGTGTGGGTGTGTGTGTGTGTGTGTGTGGTGTGTGTGTGTGATGGCCACAGCACACATACATGTGCCAGGTGCTTCCTGGCTGTGTGTCGTTTCAAGTTGTTAGATTTCTCAAGCACATGTGTGCCTATGCGCATTTTCTTGTAGTTGCATGTGAGTGTGGTGTGCACACGCGCGTGTATAAGTGTTGCTGTGCGCATATGTGTGAGTTATAGGGTATGCGTATATGTATTGATGCCATTTTGACACTCTCGTATTCTGTAGTGTGTATGTGTGTGTTGTGTGCACGTGCGTCTCAATCTGTTGGGTGTGTGTTTATTTATTTTTGCTTATTCTTATTTCAAGGATAATGGAATAAGCACTCATGTGCTTTTTTAAAGAATCTTAGTTCCTGTATATCGCAGTTTTGTTAAATTTTTTTATCCGTATTTTTGTGTGTTGTTTTCTTTCTGCTTTTGTGTGTGTGTTCCTTTG
This sequence comes from Rapana venosa, assembly GCA_028751875.1. Taxonomy (NCBI): domain Eukaryota; kingdom Metazoa; phylum Mollusca; class Gastropoda; order Neogastropoda; family Muricidae; genus Rapana; species Rapana venosa. Next base: position 39,598,861 of record CM054162.1, read on the forward strand.
ATGTCAAAGTGTGTAGTGCTCTGTGCAATTTGTTTTTTACACACCACCGGACGTACTGAGAAGTAGATAACATTTGATCCAACAATTTCTTAAAAGGATTGAGAAAAATGCTTTTTTGTATAGTATCAGAAACATCAGTGAAATAAAATATCTGAGACATTTTGTGACTCAAGCTGGGTTATTTTGTCTGATGACAGTGTAGATACTGACAAGACATCAGTTTTGTTCTAGTGTGTTATCGGGGCTAATTAAGAGCTGTACTGAATTGGTTCATGAAACAAAAACCTGCAGCTGTAGTGCAAGGATACACTAAAAGCTGATGAAACATAGTAGAGACTGTGTACGTGCTGTAACGCCTGACCAGCAGGAGTGTTTATAGAGATACGTCGATAGCTGACACTAAGGACTGAGAGATCTCTCCCCACACTGCTCCATCACCCTGCCTCTCACGATGCAGGCGATGTGCGGTTAGGGGTAGCCGCTACAGTGTGTTTTATTTATGGCGCTCCGTTCTGCCAACAGGTTTTCAATTGTTCGCAGCCCCCCAAACAGGTTAGTCTGCATGCAGACATATTTCAATGTTTTCTCTATGTTCATTTGTTTATATAAATATTAAAACAGATGTTTTTTCGAGAGAGAGTTAGAAATGTCTTGTTTTTTGTGGATTGTGTTTTTTCTGCACCTCTCCTGTTTTATTTCATGGTCTGTTTGAAATGCTGCTCACATCACCCGTTTGAAGAAGTACAGGAGTTGGAATAAAAGGAAAGCTCGTTTATAAGCTCATTTTAAAGAGTGCATTTGCTTGTCGTTTTTTGACAAATTCACTGTGCAAGAGGTATGTGTGAAAAGACACAAGGGTACTTTATGGTCCTGAACACGGCTATCAGACTGCAAGCGGCTTAGGCTTGCCTTTCCTTTTGACACCGTTTATTTATAATCCAAGGGCTCACCAGCTGCTGGTCATGAGCTTGGCCTGGGAAATTAAAAGAGGGGAATGAGAAGCAGTGCATTACCTCTGACAGAAGGTGAATTTACGCCACATGCCAACACTATAGAACAATCAGCATCATCAGCACGCCATCAAGATCATGCTCAAGTTATTTTGAATCAATTCAAGAAGAAAGCAGAAGAACACCTTGCTGAGGATAACAAGACTGGGTTCAGGGCAGGCAGGAGCACAATGTAAAAAGATTTTTAACTGCCACAATGTTTTTGCTAACTGATGTCATTTGACCATTACAGATTTTGGTTTTTTTTTTTTCAACTCTCCAGTCCTTGTCCCGTTTTTACACAGTCCATGACCACTCACACCCCAGTCTTGCCACTTGTCCAATGAATCACAGCAGACAATCACTCTGTGTCCATAGTCCTAATCACTGCTCAATGAAAGAGTGCATAGCGGTACTGTGCCTGCGTGCTTGTCTGGGTATAACACTGATGACAGCTCTGATGTACAGGGATCTTTGTGCACTCTTCTCTCCTGGTCTTTTATTTCATAGTGTGGCATCAAACATACACTACACACACAGAGCACAACACACATTCTACACACATACACACACACATACACAAACAGGATGTACACCTCAAGTAGGGCTGTGCTGCTGTGATGATCAACACTGAGAGAGGAACATGACAAGGATCTGGGCAGACCTTGCAGTCCACCCGTCCAGTCCTTCATCAAGAGAGGTCTCAGGGTCAGAAAAACTCAGCAGGACTTCATGTGGGGGGTCAGGAAAGGCGAGTGAGAGGCATCATCCTTCTTGTCGTCTCCAGCCTGGAAACCCTTTCTGTTAGAGAGGGTTCCAGACGACACACTTCCCTCAGCGCGACTGGTGCCCTTTTTTTTTTTTTTTCTTTTTTTTTTCAGCTCCTCAGCCAAACGGAACTGTTGAAAACAGTACTGAATAGGACACAGACGATCTTTTAGCGCAGTAGCGATTTTATTTGGGCTCAGTGTGAGTGTTGAAAGTGGAAAAGGGGATGGTAATAAGTTGAGACATAATGAGTGGACATGCAAGCATGGCACTGGCATGTCAGCAGATATCGTCAGGCTGTCTTCAATCTGTCACGTAGGACTTAAAATTGTTGTGTAGGAAAAATGAGATGATGACAGGAGGCGCTGAAGTTTGTGTCAAAAAAGCTGGAATGTGTAATGTGATAGGTACATCCAGTACTTTCTCATGGGGCTGTCATATAATGAGCATGCCAGATAGTGTCTGTCTGAACATTTGAAAAATGTACGACGAACAACATCCCAGCAAAGAACGCTTGCCTGCATAAAACAGCACACAGCTGGTCAGTTCAGAGGGTACTCATGTTTCTGGTAGTACTTTCCTTCAATAGGTCAGGCTGAAGATTGTGACTGGTTCCGTTTTGAACAGGTAAATGGCTTTTCGTTTGATATGAATTCAGATCTTTTCCCAGTTACGGTTCAATTTCTGCCCTGTTTATTGGCTATAACTCTTTTTAGTTCTGAGACCCAATTGATTCCACAGGATTCCTGGAAGAGTACATAATGTGTTGGCAATCAGCAGATAATATAGTCTGAGGTAAAGAAGCCAGGCGCCAATAATCCCATGTTGGCAAAGCATATTTGAACCAGCCTGAGCTCCAAGTATGGTTTTGTTAAAGCGGCAAACTTACCATAAATCTCCTGCACTGCATAGGATTACAGGTTGGCTGGCTGCTATTCTGTGGTATGTCAACTCTTTGATACACCCTATTAGTATTAATGTGAAGAACATGAACTCGTTGAGGACAAAAAATACTGTAGAGAAAGTATGACACCCATTTACACAGAGGTTTGTCGTTTTCCGAGGGAATTTGAAGGTATTGCATGTGACTGAAACACTGATATAAGTATTTACCAAACACAGCATTCAACAGAGGGCAGATGGCCAATTTTCATATGAAGAATATGCAGTCTATTGTGCTCGCACTCAAGGTTACGTCCCCACTATATGTCTGCTAGTTGTTGTACGTTGGCAGGAAGAGGAAAGGAATTCCACTTGCTGAGTTATACACTGGAGGAGAGGATAAACTCTGCAGTTCCTCTATAGCAGACAGAGCAGAGCTTCAGAAGAATGTCGTCCTGTGCCAAGTACTTCCTGAAACACTCTGACAAACTCTGGAGCTGCTTTCCTTTTCTTGTGATTGATGTCCTGTAGTGGGCTTTCTGATGCCACAGGGTAGCTAATGAACGCTCAGTGGGTTTTCTGTGCCTACAGGGGATAGTTAATCCTACACTCAGAGGGCTTTCTGTTAGCTGCAGGGCTAGCACTCACCACTCAGTTGGGCTTTCTGTTGCTGCAGGATAGCCTAATCCACTACTCAGAGAAGCTCAGAAGGAGGATGCTTCCAGTTCAGAATTTTCTGTCTGATAGATATCTGTCACAGAACTGACAGGTACATGTCAGAATGCATTAAAAAAGAAGTCTGTGCAGAACACCAGCATTGTTGGTGTGTGATAGCACGTGTTGTGGCATTCTGTGCAGCTATTCGCACTACTGCTGCAGGTGCTACATTCTACTACACACTACTGTCACCTAAACACACGCAAACATTGCTACCACCACCACATTACTCTGTTGCTTCTGTGATTATGCCCGCTGATGTTAATGATTACAGAAGTATTACTACTTGGGTTTTGGTATGTTATAAGTAAGACTAGTACCACAGGATCTGACTACCCCCTCAATGACGTTTATCTTATGTCATGTCATGTACCAACGTTGTTGTTGCATTTTCATTGTTTGTCATGTCATGCAATACCATAAGTAGCATGCCATGTGAACAATGCCATGCACACAATGCCATAGCACAAACTGATACCACCCATTTTTTTCCGAAAAAACTCTTTTAAGCTAAACTCCTCCTTTTTCCCTTTTGTTCTAATGGGGTGTACTGTTTTTCACATGACATTTTGTGAACCTGAACCCAAAATAGCAAAAATTGTTTACTACCTTTAAACTTCTGCCCTTCAAAAAACCATTTCTCATGTTTACTAAAAAAGCCCCCCATTTCTAAAGACCTAATTTGTTTTTCTATGTTTACATCTAAGTTTTTTTATACAGAAATTTTTTTACAACTTTTTAATGTTTCTGAAGACCACTTGGGGTTTGTTGTATCAATGCCATTAAAATTGCAAAAACAATAATAATTCCATAAAATCTGGAAAAAACTGTACCTGAGTTTACCCCTTTCTTTTAATTTGTCTGCTATCATCATCTAAACCCCGGACCTTGGCGTCGTGGGGAGACCGAAAGTATCCGTGGAAGCCCCCCACCCACTGGGTCTTTCGGCTTGCGCAATAGTGCCGATCATTCTCTGGCCATTCCTGATGTTGCCCATCCATATTTTCGTCTTCCCCCCTCTTTCTGCCCCCTTTTGAGTGTTTCCCTCAATATTTTTTTTGGCAGGTTTTGTGGCCCGGGTGACGGGGCCCGACCATGTCAGCTTTTTCTTTTGACGAGGGTGAAAGGGGGTTCCTGGGGCCCTTTCCACCATGTTATTTGACTCTTAAAAAATGATTTGCTTTCTTCTCTCCGATATCCCCAGCAGTTTCAGGCATTTTGTTTTAAATACTGGATTCGTTTTGCTGTTTCGGGTCAATGTCCATTTTTTCACTTCCGCGCAGGATAGTCTGAATTGGGGCTTTGAGGCTTTGTTTGTTGGGGAAACTATCTCTTTATTTTTCCATATGGGTGAGTTTTGTCATGAAGAGTTCCTGGCTAGTCGACTTGAACTGTCGTCGATCACCCGTCTTTTGTGAGTGTAGCGCCAAGGGTATTTAAAAGCGTCTACCCCTCCATTTGGCCATTCAGAAAACTTTGCAGTGGCCTGCTCGTGCTTTTCACAAGTATTTTAACTTTTTTCCGACTCACCTCCATCCCTAGCCCAGCTTTTTCTCAAGTCTGGTGTAAGATCTTGCAGCTCTTTTTTATTTCCCCGCCCTAGGTCAATGTCACGGCAAACCCAAGTTTTGAGGGGTCTGCCGCCAAAGAGGGTAGAGGGGAAGTCAGGGGGGTTCTCTCAAATTTTTTCCCAAAACAATTAAACGGGACTGGATTTATAGGCATCCTTGTCAGACCCAACTGGGGTTTTAAAGTAGTCCCCGACCTGATTTTCGAAGAACTGCACTGTTGTGGTGTTGTTATTTTGCTTGAATATTTTGCACTAGTCCTTCTTCAATCCCAAAATTTTCTGGGGACCTGCCACGGGCCTTGGGCCCTACCTGTCGAAACCCTTTTTGAAGTCGATAATTGGGAAAGGCCCCTTCTATTTGAAGAGTTTTTTCCCTCAGATTTGGGATTAAAATTTTGTTTAATTGTGCCCTCCTGCCCCGAACCAGCTTCTCCTCTGCAAGGTGTTTTCTGCCTCCTTCTTGATCAATTCAAAAAACTTTTCGATGATCTGATGGCGGGCTGTAGGCTGTTTTTTTCTATAGTTTTGGGATTGGCGAAATTCCCCTTTTGGCAGGGGATGTGATGGTTGTGTCCCTTTGTTGGCCACTGTTTTGTCTCCCCAAAACTTCGACAGATACTGTAAAAGTGTGAGATGTTTCGCCACCATGCTTGGGACTCTGCTGGTATGTTTTCTCCGGAACTTTTTCCCACGTAAGCTGCGGGGGCTTTTTTCCCCTTCTTCCCCCAGTATGGTTTTAAAGGCAAGGGGGCTCTTGAGTGCTGCTTTTTTCTATTATGCTTTTTTTAGGTTGTATTGGGGAGTTGTACAGTTTTTGACAATACCAGACCACCTGTTTAATCAATGAGCTTTCTGTGGGGGTTTTTGGAGCGGGCTTCAATGACTGTGATTTGGTTTAATTGGTTTTGAGTTTTTTTCAGGGGGTCGTATTCCTTTTACGTTGCCCACTTTTATGCTTTTTTCGATCTACACAGATCACTGATCCCCACTTCTCTCTGCCTTTATCATTGACTTCTCCAAAAGATTAGGGCCTCCCATATTCTTTGGGGTTTTGGAAAGGTGGTTGGTTTCAGTGCTTTTTTTGTATTGAAAGGGGTCCAAGATGTCATTGGTAGTCCATGGCTGGTGTTTACTTCTGAGCCAAATTTCCTCCTCTCTGTTTCCGACTGCCTCATTAAAGTTTTTGGGTGAGGTCTTATGTCCTTGCCCAGGGGGTTAAATTTCCAAAAAACGTCTCCCAAACTTCGGGGAAGATCTCCCGACTTGGATTTTTAAATTTTCCCATCAAATCTGATACTGGGTTTTGCGGCTTTTTTTTTTTTTCAGCTTTTTTTAATACCAGCACACAACTCGTTACTGCCTAGAGCTCCGGGGTGGGTCTTGTTCGGGCTCTGTTGAGGGGGGTTTTTGAGGCGCCGGGGGTTTAAGAAAAAATCTATTTTTTTATGATCTTCCGCGGGCGCATCCAGTTGTCCCCCTTGACTGTTGTGGGATGAGGGTTTTGGCAAGGGGAAAGTCTGGGGGGAGGCAAACTCCACAGACGTAGTCCCCTTCTTTGGGTCCTCCAGTTCCAAATGACCAACTGTTCGGGCCCTTGGGTTGAAGAGTCAAAACCTTTTTGGGCATAAAACCCCCTTTGGGGATTGAGATGTCCTTCTTGGGTATTTTATAAGGGCTTTTCAGATCTTTGTAAAATTCTTCTACTTCTTATCGCATGGTCATATGGTGGCAAGATTTTATGATTATTTTCGGGGGCTTGGCCCACCCCGGGGATGCTGAAAAATTCTGCTGGAAGCGGGCGTACAGCTGAAAACACCCCACTACTTCTTTTCGACAATTATGCCATTCCATTTGGTGTTGTTTCCTTTTTTGCCACTGTACCAGACTTGTTGCCTTCTTCAGTCAAGTCTTACCAAACCCGTCCATCTCCTTCCCCTAGTCCAATAAGCCCATTTTGGGGGCTAAGCCATCTCTATTCTTTGATTTTTCCGCACTGGTAAGGTACGGACGTTCCATGTCCAATGTATCTGTTTTTCGGGGGAGCTTAAGTAATTTTTAACCCCATACGACTTGTCATTTCCCCACCCTGGTTTTTGATCAATGGAAAGCACAGTCGTTGGAAACCCCGGGGCCACCTATCCGTATCAATGCTTTGATTTGTTTTTAAATTTTTTTTTCTGGGGGCTTGGGGAATTCCTTGGGCGCCAATCCCTCCCAAGTCTCCAATTTTTTTGGGTTTTTTTTTTTCATTGGGGGTTTTTCCCCCCCCAGCGACAGGTTTTACTGGGTTCATGGTACCAGTACAGTAGCAAGAACTTCTCTGACTGACCTGACATCACTCTAACCCGTGCGGAAAAAAACAAAGAACTATAAAGGGGAAATGTGGCAAAAACCCTCCTGGACAATGACTCAATGACCTCACCAACACTTAATGAGGCAGTCGAGAAAGCAGAGGAGGTATCGGTCGTCAGAGGAATAAACAACAGCCATGGACTACCAATGACATCTTGGACCTCTGCCTGCTATGCAAGAAGAGCACTGAAACCAACCAGGTCTTCCAAACCTAAAGAATACTGGGAGGCTAACAATTGTGAAGAAGTCAATGTTAAAGGCCAGAGAGAAGTGGATCAGTGATCACGTGATAGATAAAAAAAAAAGCATGAAAGTGGGCAACAGGAAAAATGCATACGACACCTTGGAAAAACTCACAAAACCACTTCAACAAAATCATCAGTCATTGAAGACAGCTCCGGAAACCTCCTCACAGAAAGCTCAGCTGCATTGAACGGTGGTCTGAGTATTGTCAAGAACTATACAACTACCCAATCAACCTGACAAGAGCATAATAGAAGAGGAAGCAGCAACATCAAGAGTACCCTCGACATTACCTATACTGAGGGAAGAATAGAAGAAGCCATCATGCAGCTTACCAGTAGGAAAGTCTCCAGGAGCAGACAACCATACCAGCCAGAGCTGCTCAGCATGGTGACGAAACAGTTATCACACATGTTACAGCTACTGATTTGGGAGACAAAACAGTGGCCAACAGAATGGACACAATCACTCATCATACATGGCTGCTCAAAACAGGAAAAACCCGACTCGTTAGTTGGCAGCTGGAACTTTCACTCCGTAACCTAAATACCATCTGGCTGCTATCTAGGCACCACGCGGTCAGGGGTCCAACTGCCAGCACACATTCCTTCTTTGCTGTCTATTAGCGACTGGGCAAATTTTTATTTGAAAGGCTTATTTTATCATTCGCTGCTAGATGTCCTACTTGATTTTTACAGTACTCATACTTTAGTGAACAAAACTTTAATACCTGCTTTACTTGTTTGTGGTGACGGTTGTACATCTACTTTGGTTAACTAATTTTAAACATTTTTTTTACAAACAGTGTTTCCCAAGAAATGAAGGGCTGAGCGTTTGTGTGTTTTCTGTGTGTGTGTGTTTGTGTGTGTGGTGTGTGTGTGTGTGTGTGTGTATAAGTAAGTAAGAAAGTAAGTAAGTGTGTGGTATGTGTGTGTAAGTAAGTGCAGTAAGTAAGTAAGTCTTCAATTTAACATCTTCCACTTAAGTGATATCAGACAACCCTAAAATAGGAGAGTGAATGAGAGAGAGAGAGGGAGGAGAGAGAGAGAAGGGGGGAGATCTACTTTGTGTGAGTGCCTGTGGTGTGTGTATGTGTGTGTGCATCCCTGCATGTATGCATGGCTGTGTGTGTGTGTGTGTGTTATTGTGTGTGTGTGTGTGGTGCGGGATGTGAGTGTGCGTGCGTGCGTGGGCGCGCGTGTGTGCATTTGCGCGTGGTGCGCGTTCGCGCTCACGTGTGTGCGTGCGTGTAAGATATGTGCTCATGTATGCATGTGTGAAAGTGTGTGTGTGTGTGTGTGTGTGTGTGTGTGTGTGTGTGTGATGGCCACAGCACCTACATGTGCCAGGTGCTTCCTGGCTGTGTGTCAGTTTCAAGTTGTTAGATTTCTCAGCACATGTGTGCCATGCGCATTTTTCTTGTAGTTGCATGTGTGTGGTGTGCACACGCGCGTGTATAAGTGTGCGTGTGCGCATATGTGTGGTAAGGGGAGGAAGTATTTACCATTTTGTTGTGTGTAAAGTGTGTGTGTGCACTGCGTCAAAGTGTGGGTGTTTTTTTATTTTTTA
>CM054162.1:39608450-39663450 GCA_028751875.1 Rapana venosa
TTTTTTCTTTTTTTTCTTCTTTTCTCTCTCTCTCTCTCCTCTCCTCTTTTTCCTCTTCTCCCCTCAGGTTCTATGTCCTTAGTAAGCAAACAGGGGAAGATAAAGTTCATTCTGTGCTGTGCTGTCCAGTATTAGAAGATGTACGACAGAGCTACATTCCGGTAAAGTATAGTAAACAGCCTAATTTATTTAGATTCTGTCTACTCATGGCATCTAGTCATCCTGAGATTGTGCGCAGCCTTGCCTTATATTTGTGTAAAGCCTTTAGAATAAGAGATATCTGAGTTTCTTAAGTCATATTTTTGGTAACTGATTTTTATTGTGGTGGATGTGGTTATACAATAACATTTTGGTTTTTTGTGCTTCCTTATTTTTCTCACTAAAATACTAAGCAATTTGGCACCCCCTTTCATGTATGGGCCAATGGCCTTTTTGTGAATAAATCTTTCGGTTTGAGTTCGAGTTCGGGTTCTCTCTCTCTCTCTCTCTCTCTCCTCTCTCTCTCTCTCTCTCTCTCTCTCTCTCTCTCTCTCTCTCCTCTCTCTCTCTCTCTTCTCTCTCTCCCTCTCTCTCTCTCTCTCGCAGGGTGATTTTCCCTTGGATATAGACCTGTACGATTTCAGCTGCGTTAATTTTTGGTTAAAAATCCAGTATTATCCAGCATTATGCCCGTTGTCGTTACCCACGACGCTGGAAGTTAGCTTAGGTGCCCTGCTACGAAAGTCACCTGACCTCCTGGAAAATCTCTGGGAAAGGAGACAACACCACTGTTGTACTGAGACTGAGGACAGGTTCTGACACTGTCAACTGGCGGGAGAACAAGCGCCTTCAGTTCGCAGTGTTCCCTTTAAAAAAAACTCCCAGTCAGCTGGACAAGGACAGACGAAGGAAGGCGGAGAAAAGACGGGCAGAACAGAGAAGACAGGCAGAGGAGGAGGAGAGGAGACAGGCAGAAGAGAGGAGAATGGAAACAACAAGGCAAGAAAACTTTAAGAGCAGTAAAAAATTTTGTTCCGAAAAATCACTGGGTCTCTTCATTTGTAGGCCACCATCAAACCCCACTGTTTTACACACCGAGGCGCCCATGTCTCCCGACCGCGTGGCCTGCGTTCTGCACGTGAAGTCTACCCCGTGTCTCCTGATGTCGCCCACCTTGATACGGCCACAGAAGTTGAGATCAAAACAAAACTGACCTTGTGTGTGTGCCTGCAGTGGAAAAAGTGGGAGAAAATGACTGTTTACAGTGCACTACAGGAGGCTGAAGATTTTTGGCTACAGTGTAGATGTCATCAAAGACTATGTCAGTGAACTGACAGATAGGTCTCTACAGAAAAAACTGCGGGGAGTGTCAAAGAAACCCAGGACTTTTGCCATGTATGGTTTGTGAAGATATGCCTTCACAGTGATCTGGAAAGTGATGACGTGATATTTCAATTTGACGGGACCCCTGAAAGTGACTTCCAATGAATATCTTTTGGTTGGCCAAAAGGAACATCAAACACATGCCCAGAAGAACGAAAAATTTATTCCAGGCTAAAGCTGTGGAAAACCCTGCTGACCGCAAGAAGATAAAAGACGGATCAGTGCGGGACTAGAAAAACTTGCATGTGGTTATGATACGCTGTCAGATTCATTCTGGGATAAACGGGACGGTTCCTTTGTTTTTGACCAAGTATCGGGTGTATCAGTCTGCATGTGAGGAGGGAGAAAAAAAAGAGAGAAGAGGATGTGTGCGTGTGTGCTTTCGTGCGTGCGTGCGTGCTGCATGCGTGCGTGCGTGCGTGCGTGTATGTGGCCAGGACAGCTTGACACGATGCCGGAATTTTTCACGTGTTTCTGTAAAGGAAGCGCATGACCCATTGGGTCTGCAGGACTGAACTTAGTGACATGGCAACCTTGTCACGTGCTTGCTTGTTTATGATGATGTAAATTTGAAGTTTTGTTTATTGTACCCCCATCCCCACGCCTTCCCATTGCAATGAGCGAAAGCTTTATGCAATAAAATCATCAAATCAAATCAAATATCTGCAATAAATTACTTTCAGTGTTCAGTGTTCAGTGTTCTCTCTCTCTCTTCTCTCTTTTCTCTCTCTCCCCTCTCTCTCTCTCCTTCTCTCTCTCTCTCTCTCTCTCTCTCTCACACACACATTCACACACTCCTGTGTTTTGATGGGGTAGGAAATCTTGGAGCATTTTGCTGGAGTGGTATGTTTGTGGCTTTGCCAATCTGTGATGATGGTGTTTGTGGTTGGGCCACTTTTTCTTTTCTTTCTCTTTTTTGGCCATTGATTCGGAATGTTGGTGATTGTTGCGAAGTGGTTCTTGTTCAGCTGACTATGGGTTTGTGTCTGTATGTAATATGTCAATAGTGTCGATATGCTTTAGAATGACAAGAATAGACATGTGCTTGACAACATGTAGCAAATATTTGTTTGAATATCATTATGCATTTATTTATTTATTCAAGAGTTCATACTACTTTTATTTGATTTGTTTTCTTATTTGTTCATTGTCTTTTTCTCTCCTCTTTTGACGAGGGCCTTGGTGTAAAGAAGCCACTGGCTTATCCATATACCCTCATTAAAATATCGAGCTCTCTCTCTCTCTGTCTCTCTCTTTTGTCTCTCTCTGTCTCTCCCTTTTCTATCTCTCTTCTCTCTCCCCCTCTCTCTCTCCTCTCTCTCTCTCTCTCTCTCTCTCTCTCCCTCTCTCTCCCTCCCCTCTCCTCTCTCTCTCTCTCCCTCTCTCTCCTGCAGCCAACATCCAGCGCCGCTTCTTCATCAGCAAGGAGTAGGGGGGTCCACTGCACCAAGGACTCCGGGTGGCACGTGCTGGTGGACGCTGCCGACTCCAGAGACAAGTGTGACTGGAGCAACCGCCACCGCTACCCGCTCCTGCTCTACGCTCATGCCGGCACCAGCCAGATCTGGCACACCGGAGGTTCCAGTCTTCTTGTCTCTGTCTCTGTCTGGCTGTCTGCTTGTCTGGCTGGCTGGCTGTCTGTCTGTCTGTCTGTCTCTCTGTCTGTCTCTTTGTCTGTCTGTCTGTCTGTCTGGCTGGCTGGCTGTCTGTCTGTCTCTCTGTCTGTCTGTCTGTCTCTCTGCCTGACTGTCTGGCTGTCTAGGTGGTTCGAGTTGGTTGAGTTGGGTAAGAGGTTGGGTGAGAGGGTGGTTGGGTGGGTGAGTTTTGGGGGGTTGGGTGGGGGGGATAAGGGGGTGGATGGGGGAGAGGGTGGGTGGGTGAGAGGTTGGGGGGTTGGTAGATTTGGGTGGGTGGGTTGGATGGGTGAGGGTTGGGTGGGTGGGTGGAGGTTGGGTTTGAGAGGGTGGTTGGGAAGAGAGGTTTGGGTGGTGGGTTGGGTGGTTGGGGAGAGGGTTGGGGGGGTGGTTTGGGTTGGGGGGGGAGAGTTGGGTGGTTTGGGGGGGTTGGTTGGGTGAGAGGTTGGGTGGGTGGGGGGGGGTTGGGTGGGTGAGAGTTTGGATGGGTGAGGGGGGGGGAATTTTGGGGGGGGTGGGTAGTGGGTTGGGTGGGTGAGAGGTTAGGTGGGGGGAAAAGGTGGGTGGTGAGAGGTTAAGTGGGTGAGAGGTTGGGTGGGTGAGAGGTTAGGGGGTAAGAGGTTGGGTGGGTGAGAGGTTGGGTGGGTGAGAGGTTGGGTGGGTGAGAGATTGGGTGGGTGAGGGGTTTGGGTGGGTGAGAGGTTGGGTGGGTGGGTTGGGTGGGTGAGAGGTTGGGTGGGTGAGAGGTTGGGTGGTGAGGAGGTTGGGTCGGTGAGAGGTTGGGTGGGTGGGTGAGGGGTTTGGGGTGGGTAGGTGAGAGGTTGGGTGAGTGGGTGAGAGGTTTGGTGAGTGGGTGGGGTGAGGGGTTGGGTGGGTGAGGGGTTTGGGGTGGGTGGGTAAGAGGTTGAGTGGGTGGGTGAGAGGTTGGGTGATGGGGGGGAGGTTGGGTTAGAGGGTGGTTGGGTGAGAGGTTAGGTGGTGGGTTGGGTGGTTTGGTGAGGTTTGTGTGGGTGGGGGGTTGGTGGGTGAGAGGTTGGGTGGTGGGTTGGGTGGGTGAGGGGTTGGGTGGTGGGTTGGGTGGGTGGGTGAGAGGTTGGGTGGTGGGTTGGGTGGGTGAGAGGTTGGGTGGTGGGTTGGGTGGGTGAGTGAGAGGTTGGGTATTTGGGTTGGGTGGGTGGGTGAGAGGTTGGGCGGGTGGCTTGGGTGGGGGGAGAGATTGGGGGGTTGACTGGGTGGGTGAGAGGTGGTTGGGGGGTTTGGTGGGTGGTGGGTGAGAGGGGGGGTTTGGATGGGTGAGAAGTTGGGTGGGTGAGTGAGGGGTTTGGGTTGTTTGTTTGAATGGTTGGTTGGCATATTCGTGTGTGTGTGTGTGTGTGTGTGTGTGCAGAAGTCCGCGAAGGCGACTTCTTCCTCATTTCATTAAAGCTGAAGAGTTACAGCGTTCCGCTGAAATACACGGACATCAGACACTGTCTCTTCTAGCTCTCCTCTGACCCTCTACTGACCAGCAGCCAGCGAAGCAGCGCTGTCCACTCACTGGACAACAAGCCAACACGCTGGACCCCAAGACAGACGGCGGGTTTTGTGTGGAAAGGGCTTTAGGCTGCACCCCCGTTTTTAAAAAAATCACATTTTTCCCTTTATTTTTTTCTATGTGACTCTTTATTCATACCGCTGTACTATAAGGGCCACGAAAATAAAAACCTTTTTAGTAAAAGACTAGCCTCTCTAAAAACTCTTGTGTTTTTGAACAAATTTGGTAGTTTAAAATTTTAAAATTTTAAAAAATTCAGCAAACACTGTACCCCTAAGTCCCTTTGTTGTTCTCTAGTTTCCCTTACTGCAATATGCATGCGCGAGGTAACCCTGAGGAACACGCAACCACATTTGAGTTTATTTTACACTTTCTCGTGCTATCTTTTGCCATGCCCCCAAACCCCCCAAAACAATACACAGCCACTTTTTCATACTTTAAAAAATTGTGTAATAACTAACATTTTTTGTTGATCGCACTCATACAAGTACTACATCCCCCAAAATTATACCTGTGCAGCATTACGTCAGCCCCAAAAAGAGGCTGTGACCTTCACCCGCTAAAAATAGCGCCACGGAAAAGCACTGGGGAAAACAGAGAAAAAAAAAATAACCATTGTTTGTACAATTACGATGTCTGTTAAATGAAATTTATGTCGGTTTATTTGTGTTATTTTTCTTTTTTCTTTCTTCTTTCTTTCTTTCTTTCCTTTGTTTTCTTTTCTGATGATTTCTTTATTTAAAAAGTCAAAAATGGGTTTGATTAATGAAAAGGAAGTGTTAGATTCTTTAAAAATTGGTTGTAACTTTCTTTTCTTAAGAGTTACTTTAGATTTGCATTTTTTTTTTGTTTTTCTAGAAAAAGAATTTAAAAATAACCTTGTCAAAAAAACCAAACTTTTTAAAGAACAAAAAAACCTTTTTTTAAAAAACCCCCAAACAGGGAAAATTGCCCCGGGAATTTAGTTTTAGGCAATAATAAAAAAATCTTTGGGGGGGGGGGAAAAAAAAAAAACCGGGCCTGGCAGGGGCGGGAAAAAAGGGGAGCGGCTGTGTTTAAATTTTTTAAATTTTTTTTCCCTTCCTCCCTTTTTTTCTTTTTTTCCCTCGACAAGCTAAGAGACGTTTTTTTTTTTAATAAAATCAGTTTGTGTTTTTTAAAACAACGGTTTCAAATTTTATAGTTTCTTTATATATATTAGAAAACCCCAAGTCTCTTTTCCTCCACTGGAATACCTTTTGCTGCGTTTTTGAACGAGTGATAACATTCTTGTAGTGACAGATGGAGCTTTAAACTTGCCACCATCTGTTAATCTTTTACCCCTTTTTCGGTGAAATGTCATCTTGTTCATTTGAATACACACCAGAACGAGATGGAATCAACAAAAAAGTTATATCTGAGCCTTTTAAGGTGATAAGATGAATTAAATGACAAATTTCAATGACTAATTCAAATCTTGCTTTTGTTTGCATAGAGCTGATGGCTTGAATTACTTATTTTGAATCCTTACAACAAAGTATTTGAAAAACAACTTTCGGATAATTGAAAAAAGAAATTAAGTGCCATTAATATTGCTAATAGCTCTGCTGTAAAAATTGATATATTATTCCCAAGGTGAAATGAATTTTCAGATTTTAAGTCTGGTATAATGTATGTAGCACCTGCATTATTGTTTACGACTGAGCCATCTGTGAACACTTTTAAATGGTTCGAATAGGTTTCTTCCAAAATATATTTTGCTTGGGAAGATAGTAAATTTATATTTCAATTCTTAATTAGTCAATATAATTAAGGTAAAAGTACGCTCTGTGTTTGTGTGTGTATGTGTCTGTGATCGTGCACGCGCGTGAATAACAGACGACAGAAAACACATGACACACCAGTCACCATTCTAAACCACAACACTCAGCAGGTAAAGACAGTCCACAACCAGTCCACAACAGTCAGCAGACAAAATGTCATCATCATTCTTCATTTTTTATTATGATAACACAGAACGTCAGATGAAACCACAATCCACAAGAAACTAGCTCATGGCTGCAGAACAGCCTAAAAGCATACAGGACACATTGCCACACAGCTGATGTCACTTTCAAGGAAACCCTCCAGCTTTTTCTTAGTTACAGCTTGACCAAAGTGAACACAAGCTGACAGAAGAAAAAGGGAAAATGTGAAAAATGCTTCCGCTTAATCCTATGAAAATAGCGCACATAAATCAGCCTAGTCATGCCCATGCAAATATCACAAAAATAGCTCATATATTTACAGAGAGGCGTAAAAAACATCCAAGATATAAACAAACTCAAAAAAAAGTAGAAAAGATTAAAAAGACGAATTTACAAAAACACAGAAAAAAACTAACTTGAAAATCCCATGGAAAAAGTTGAATTTACAAATGAAAAAAATAATACAAAGGATATGTGGGAGGGAGGGGGGGGGGGAGGGGGGGGGGGGCAAGCTTACAACTACATAGAGAAGGAGAAAATTATTTTAAAGACAAAAATGAAAAAAAATTTCAAATTGAGATATTTTACAAATCTACACAACCATATATGACAGCATCATCAACTCTGGTTATACAACATTATCAAGTTCTGTTTTGATATTTGCAAACCTTGCTTTCAAACTATCGTCCTTCCGTAAATGTATTTTCTATCAAAACAAAATCCAAAATCAATGGAGAGGTACACTGAAGACAAATGAAGGGCACACAGACAGACAGACAGACAGACACACACAAACATATGAAAACAGACCTACAGACAAGCAGACAGACAGAAACACAGGCAGCATCACAGACGGCACCAGAGACAGGAAGAAACAGCACTGTGAAAAAGCACGGGCACCATTGTTGCATGTCCTCACCTCACGTCTTGTGCACTGAAACGGATGAGGCAGCCCAAACACAAAGTGCCAGGTGGTCTGTCCTGTACTACCCTACCCCCTGCCTTGCCCTGCCCTGTTCCCCAGTGTGAGGATGTCCTGACAGCTGACCAACTACAGTGGGGGTCATCTTCAGCCACTGGTCAAATGGACTGACCTTCCTATCTGCATATAACATCTCATGACCACCCTCCTGTCACAACATCTAAGTTCTGGGTAGATTTTCTAACCTGTGCCAAAATAGAACGCTTCCCATCACAGTACACCTGTTCTTGTGCAGCCAACCACACAATCAGTCTTGTACACTCCCCAGTCTGTGTTGATGTGCTACTGATGCCAGTAACCATAATGACCTTGGTCAACTCTCCAGTCCTTGTCAGTTTTACACAGTCATGACCACTCACATCCTCCAGTCTTTGCCACTTGTCCAATGAATCACAGCAGACAATCATCTGTGTCCATATTCCCTAATCACTGCTCACGAAAGAGTGCATTGCTGTATAGTCTGCTGATTCTGGGTATGAAACACTGATGCGCAGCTCTGATGTACAGGGATATTTGTGCACTCTTCTCTATTCTGGCTTATTTGTAGTGTGGTATCACACACACACACACACACACACAAACACACACACACACAAACACACCACACATACACACACAGAGATCACGATCTTTGTACACCCTCAAGTAGTGGCTGCTGCTGCTGTGTGGATCAACACTGAGAGAGGAACATGAACAAGGATCTGGGCAGACCTGGCAGTCCACCCTCCAGTCCTCCTTCATCAAAGACCAGGTCCAGGTCCAGAAAACTCAGCAGGGACTTCATGTGGCGGGTCAGGAAAGGGAGAGCTTCAATCCTCTCTTGTCGTCCAGCCTGGAAACCCATTCTGTGAGAGAGGGTCAAACGACACACTTCCCTCAGCGACCTGGTGCCTTCTTTTTCCAGCTCATCAGCAAACTGGAACTGTTGAAAACAGTCTGAACAGGACACCAGACCGATCTTTAGCGCCAGTGCGATTATATTTGGTGTGAGTGTTGAAAGTGGAAAAGGGGATCGTAATATGTCTGAGACATAATGAGTGGACATGCCAAGCATGGCACTGGCAGTCAGCAGAATCTTCAGGCTGTCTTCATCTGTCACGCAGACTAAAATGTTGTATAGGAAAAATGAGATGATGACAGGAGGAAGTGAAGACTGTGTCAAAAAGCGGAAGATACGGATAGGTACATCCAGTACTTTCTCATTGGCTGACCAGTTACTGAGCCATGCCAGAAGTGTCATGTCTGAACATTTGAAAAATGTACGACGAACCACATCCCAGCAAGAACTTATGCCTGCAGAATACAGCGCACAGCTGGTCATTTCAGGACTCATGTTTCTGGTAGTTACTTTCATCAATATGTCTTGCTGAAGATTGTGTCTGGTTCCGTTTTGAACCAGGTAAATGGCTTCTTCGTTTTGATATGAAATCAGATCTTTTCCAGTTACCGGTTCATTTCTGCCCAGTCTAATGGCTATAACTCTTTTTAGTTGAGACAGTGATTCCCGGTATTGCCGATAGAGTGGCAATGTGTTGGAAATGAGCAGATATAGTCTGATGTAAAAAGCCAGACGAAATCCCTTGTTGTGCAAAGTATTTAACACCACAACCCAGTTGTCTGTTAAAGCGGCCAAAACTACCATGAACTCCTGCACTGCAAGAGGAACAGGTTGGCTGGCTGCTATCTGTGGTATGTCGATTCTTTGATACATCCTATTAGATAGTAAGGAAAAGCACACGAACTCGTTGAGGATAAAAAGACTGTCAAGACAGTATGACACCCATTGGCACAGAGGTTGGAGTTGAGGGATTTGAAGGTATCCATGTGTCAAACACTGATATAAGTATTTACCAAACACAGCATTCAACAGAGGAAGATGCCCAATTTCATAGAGATGAGCAGTCTTTTTGTGCTCAACACCCCAAGGTTACGTCCACAATGATGTTTTGCTATTTGTTCTTCGTTGGCAGGAAGAATAAAAGAATTCCACTTGTGAGTAATACACTGGAAGAGAGGAAACCTCTGCAGTTCCTCTTTAGCAGACAGAGCAGCTTCAGAAGACATGTCGTCCTGTGCCAAGTACTCCCTGAACACTCTGACAAACTCTGGAGATGCTTCCATTATTGTGATTGATGTCCTGTCAGTGGGCTTTCTGTTGCTACAGGGATAGCTAATGCACACTCAGTGGGCTTTCTGTTGCCACAGGGATAGCTAATTCACACTCAGTGGGCTTTCTGTTGCCACAGGGATAGCTAATGCACACTCACTGGGCTTTCTGTTGCCACAGGGATAGCTAATCCACACTCAGTGGGCTTTCTGTTGCCACAGGGATAGCTAAAGCACACTCACTGGGCTTTCTGTTGCCACAAGGATAGCTAATCCACACTCAGTGGTCTTTCTGTTGACACAGGGATAGCTAGTCCACACTCAGGGAGGCAGCTCAGCAGGAGGCTTCTTCCAGTTCAGACTTTTCTGTCTGATAGAGATCTGTCAACAGAACTGAAGGAACATGTCAGAATGCAATTAAAAAAAGTCTGGCGCAGACACCAGCATTGTCGTGTGTATAGCACTGTGTGGCATTCTGCAGCTATCACTGCTGCTGCAGGTGCTGCCACTACTACACACCTACTGTCACCTACACCACCACCAACACTGCTACCACCATCAACATTACCTCTGTTGCTTCTGCTGCTTCTGCTGCTGCTGTTAATGATTTCAAGTGTTAGTGTGGGTATGGTGTTATATAGTATGACTAGTACCACAGGATTGACTATCCCCTCAATGACGTTATATCGTATGTCATGTCATATAGGTCAGGTCAGGTCAGAGGTGTCCTCTGCTACCGGTAACCATGTAACCCGGTACCACCTGTGACATGTGGGGAGTCAACCCAACCCAAAAATCACGCCTGGAGAGAGATGGGCGCCGCCAGGCTACTTTTGCCCAAGACACGCTATATGGAACGGACGAAAATAAAGAATATACCGGATCGGTCGCCGCCCGGGTCAACAAGGACCGCGCCTTCTGTCTGCCACCAGGACGGAGGCGCCAAGTGTGCTACTGGTGGAACCCCCCACAACTAAAAAACAGAGGAAGGGACTACATCACCATCGCAACGTGGAACGTCAGAAGTCTGCTCAAACAGGCAAACTCCAAAAACTGCTATACGAGCTGACAGGTACACCTGGCATCTGGTAGGTCTCTGTGAGGTCAGATGGAAAGACACGGTGAACACCATACTGACGAGGGTCATATGCTCTACTATAGCGGGGAGAGGGCAAGCATATCAAAAGGCGTAGGCATGCTTTTTCAACAAGAACATCAAGAACTCGGTAATAGGATACTACCCAGTAAACAGCCGGCTTAATGGCCATCCGCCTCAGGGCAGCCCCATTCAACATCACAGTGATTCAAGCCTACGCACCAACAACGGATCCGATGATGAAGTTTGAAAAGGAATTCTACAATCAACTACAGGGCATCATCGATAAGATGAACAAGAAAGACATCCCGATCATCCAGGGAGACTGGAACGCCAAGGTGGGCGGAGACGCACTGAAAGACTGGAGCAAATTCTGCGGTCCCTCCTGTAATGCAATCACCAATGAGCGAGGACTCCGACTACTGGAATTTGCCAGCTACAACGACACGGTGCTCGCCAATACCCTTGGAGAACACAAGGCATCCCGACGCTGGACATGGCATGCACCCAATGGGATCCATCACAACCAGATTGACTACATCCTGGTGCAGAACCGGTTTCGATCTGGCATCAACAGAGCCAAGACGAGGACATTCCCAGGTGCAGACATGGGCAGCAATCATGACCTCGTGCTCCTGAACTTTAGAGTCCGATTGAAGAAGACCAATAAGACAAAGAACACCAGACTCAAGTTCAACCTGGACAAACTGAAGGACCCCACCATCGCCGAGTCCTTCCAAGCAACAATAGGAGGGAAATTCGCACCACTGCTGGCACTTGAAGAAGATGCCGAAACAATGACCACCAGTTTTAACACAGTGATGACTGAGACAGCAAGCATACTTCTTGGCAAACATCGCCGAAAAACACAACCATGGGTCAGAGATGAAATCTTGAATATGTGTGACAAAAGACGAGACCTGAAGAAGAGCAAGAACACTACAGGAGGAGCAGTTGAGTACAGAGAAGTAAACAAGAAGATCAGGAGAGACATGAGGAAGACCAATGAGGATTGGATAGAGAAACAATGTACATAAATCGAAGAAAGCCTGACAAAGAATAATAGCAGAAGAGCATACCAGATTGTGAAAGAGCTCACCAAACAGAAACAGGCAAGAGTCAGTAACATCCAGGACAAAGAAGGGAATTGCCTAACAGAAAAGAAGGAAATCGTTGGCAGATGGACGGAATACTGTTCCGAACTCTACAATCATCAGACGCTAGGCGACCCCAGCGTACTTGCAAGCCAAGCCTCCTCGAATAAAGACAACTTCCCAATTCTACGCGAGGAAGTAGAAGTAGCAATTAGATCGCTGAAGAAAGGAAAATCATCAAGAATCGACTACATCCCAGCAGAGCTGATCCAACACGGGGGAGAAGCAGTGACAGACATCCTTACAAGTATCTGCAACAAGATCTGGCAGACCGGAGAGTGGCCTACACCATGGACCCAATCACTCATCATCACTCTCCCCAAGAAAGGAAATCTCCAGCAGTGCCAAAACTACAGGACAATCAGCCCCATAAGTCATGCCAGTAAAGTCATGCTGAAAGTGATCCTGAACAGGCTGGAACCACAGGCAGAAGAGATCATCGCCGAAGAGCAGGCCGGTTTCCGCCCAAATAGAAGCACCACAGAATAGATATTCAACCTGAGGGTTCTGTGCGAGAAATACAGCCAGCATCAACAAGACATCTTCCACGTCTTCATTGATTTTAAGATAGCCTTCGATAGAGTATGGCATGACGCTCTGTGGGCCACCATGAACAAATTCAACATGGGCCAGAAGCTGATCCACACCATCAAGGAACTCTACTCAAAGGCCACCAGTGCAGTACTCGTACAGGGCACGGTAGGGGAATGGTTCCGTACCTCAGTTGGGGTCCGACAGGGATGTCTGCTGTCACCGACACTATTTAACATTTTCCTCGAACGCATCATGACTGACGCCTTGGAAGACCACACAGGCACAGTCAGCATTGGAGGGCGAACAATCACCAACCTCAGGTTTGCCGATGACATTGACGGTCTGGCAGGAAATGAAGAGGAACTGGCCAACCTAGTGAAGAAACTGGACGAAATGTCCTCACGATACGGCATGGAAATCAGTGCCGAGAAAACCAAGCTCATGACAAACAGTGCCCAGCCAATCACCACCAAGATTACTCTCAGCGGAAAAGAACTGGAGACAGTTGACCATTTCAAGTACCTTGGAGCCATCATAAGTGAGGAGGGATCGAAGACCGAAATCCTAGCAAGAGCGGCACAAACAGCAGCAGCAATGGCAAGACTGAAGACCATATGGAGAGACAGAAACATCCCTCTCGGAACCAAGGTAAAGTTACTAAACGCGCTAGTCACCTCAATCATGCTTTACGCATGTGAGGCATGGACACTGAACGCAGACCTACAAAGGAGGATCCAAGCAGTAGAAATGAGATGCCTCAGAAGGCTCCTTGGCATTCATACAGGACCATGTCACCAACAATGAAGTCCGCAGAATGATCACTCAACAGGTGCGGGACTATAAAGACCTACTGACCACGGCGAAAAAGAGGAAACTCAGATGGTATGGCACGTAACACGCTCAGAAGGACTTGCAAAGACCATCCTGCAAGGAACAGTCCAGGGGAAGAGAAGACGGGGCAGACAGAGGAGAAAGTGGGCCGACGACATTCGTGATTGGACAGGGGAGGACTTCAGTGTCACCCAGGCTCTCGCCCACGACCGCGCTAAGTGGAGCCAGCTGGTCCACCGTTCGTCCACCATGCAGCGCCCCCACGACCCTGGCGGGTTACGGGACCAGTGAACAGTGAAGATGTCATGTACCACACTTTACTGTGCCATTCCATGGTGTGTCATGCCATGCCATACCATACAGTAGCATACCATGTGACACTATGCCATGCCACACAATGCCATAGCACACTGATACCACACCGCAGTCAGAAAAAATCAGGCTATGCAATCTCTGTTAGGAAAGAGGAAAATGTTTCTCATCTGTTCTAATGGACTGTGCAGTGGTACACAAGCTGGGCAAACAGCACTTGCAATATGACATAAAAGAAACGTGTTACATCCAGTATAAAAAAAAATTACTATTGGTGTAATCTCATACTAAGAGAGAGGGGAGAGACAGAGAGAGAGAGAGAGAGAGAGAGAGAGAGAGAAGAGAGAGAGAGAGGAGAGAGAGAGAGAGAGAGAGAGAGAGAGAGAGAGAGAGAGAGACTTCAGACTTCAGACTTCAGACTTTTACTGTACATCGGCCTTAGGCCACAATACAAAGAATGACGGGTGTGTGGAGTGGACATATGACATGAGTGTTATAAACACATTACTATCAATGTATATAAATATGAAATGATATATCAGCAAATATAAAGAAATTACATCACCCATTTCTTGAATATTCATCACAAATCAATTCACGTTCGTCATAATCGACAAATGTTTTGAATGTGGTTTTCATCAATATAAGGATCCATTTCTATACAGTTATCTTACTTCTTCTGTTGATTGCATGAAAAATAAATCGTGATAAATTATGTCTATCAGTAGATATTGTAGCTTTGAGTAGCACGTGCAAAGGAAGTCTCTTCGCATCTTTAAGAAACTTGTGTCTCAAATCTTCATAGACAGGGCAATTAAATAAAAAAGTGTTCTTCATTCTCTATTTGGTCTTTACAAACAGGGCACTGCTTATCTTCATTTGAACTACTATAGCGATGTGTATTATTGTTTAGTGGTAGCGCATTCACTCGTACTTGAGTAACTGCAACGCGAAAGCAATATGTATCCATTTCACTAATATACTTCTCTCTTTCAAAAACAATCTTAAAGTTTCTGTAACAATCATATCTACTGCGATCTCTGATGGTGCCAGTCCATTCCTGGGTAAACCAATCTACAAGTCTTTGTTTAAAGGCACGTAAGAACATTTTTATGTGTCCTACTCCTTGGTTTAACCAAACGATATTAAACCCAGTTATGCAGAATATTTCCCTGATTTTAGAGACCCAGCATTGTTTGCCCTTTTTATCTAATTCTAACAACATACAATAAGCTTTGTGTGGCAATCTTTCAGAATCCATATGTAATAATTTAAACCAAAATCTTACGCATGCAACATATGTATTTACATATAATGGGTACCTGCTCAGATCTCCATACACCATTTTATTTGGTGTCTTGACAGGAACACCTAAAAATCTTTTACAAGCGATTAAATGTACTTTTTCTAGATGCTCTAGTCTATTCAATCCCCAAATTTCAGCTGAATATAACAGTATTGGTTGGATTTTGGTATCAAAAATTTTAAAAAATGTATTTACTGTCATTTCTTTACACTTCTGAAAAACTTTGAGAGAGAGAGAGAGAGAGAGAGAGAGAGAGAGAAGAGAGGAGAGAGAAGAGAGAGAGAGAGAGAGAGAGAGAGAGAGAGAGAGAGAGAGAGAGAGAACTCTGAACTCTGAACTCTGAACTGGTTTAATTGCACATCGGTCTTGGGCCACAATACAATGCAAAGTTGATCTGGGAAAGCATCACGATATAACGCAGTATATAACACACAGTAATCAACATTCAATACATATTCATGCGTTTTCAGTATATGGAAATACTTCTAAGGTGCAGATTAAATTTAGTTTTGCTTAATTTTGCTTAGCTAGCTTTATCGGAAACAAGATTACTGTACATATACAAATGAGTAGAACATTGTCCCATACGTTATGGTTACTTCTATTACAATGAAAGTTTTTTTGTTTTCATTCTTTGATATTAGACTTAAATCTCACACTTAAGTAATTATACTTTTCTTCCGTTTATATATTATAACACAACATTTGCAAATAGTTTTGTCTTTCTTTGTCATTATTTTGTTTTAGTCTTGAACACAAAACTGTTAATCTTCTATAATGCATACTATTCCCTGCAGTTTGCTGCATACTGGAGCACCAAGCTTTTGTTCAAATAAAGAAAGTTGAGAAACACACACACACACACCACACACACACACAGTACTTTAAAGTCATAGCAAACCAAATACATCTACTAGACTATGAGAAAACATGTGTAAAGTACATTTATAGCTAGTATTGAGTAGTTATCATGACACAGATATTGATGTGAAAACCAATACTACACAATCACATTAGCCCTGCAATTTTCTATTCGAGGTGTTTGCTGATTTTGCATAAAAATGGCAAAAAGTGGATACCCCCAATCAGTAGGTAAGCACACCCACATAGAAGTGCAGATCATTATAAGCTCAATGTTTAAAGTATTTTCTTCCGTCTGTTGATTGCATGGAACACATACTTTGATAAAGAGAGTGATCTCCCTTTGTGCCTGTCGGCAGCACTGTGTGTAGCTCTGTGTTTGAATGCTGGATGTGTGTGTTTTTTCTGGTTCCTTTCGAGAAATTTTTACATCTTCTTGTTCATGTTTTCACCCTGAGTTATTTGGTCAGAACATTTTTCTTTGTTATTATCTACTTTTTGAGATAGTTCGATGTATAATTTTCATCTTTGTTTGAATTGTTCAAAATTTCGATTCGACTTATGAATTGTGTTTACCTGACTGTGCGGGTCTTCGTAACCCATTTAATCTAAACCCTACTGCCGTTCAACAAATTGCACGTGATTCACGAACTGACACCACCCCCATAAATCAAGTCTAGTGTGTGTTGTTCTGCTACCATAGCAGTGAGAGCCGCAGACATTAGAGCTATGCTCGCACCTGAATTTTGTCAAAAACAATACCCGGTTGCTCCTGATATTAAGCAGCACATCACACACTTAGGCATTCATCACTGCAAAACCAGACGGGGAACCTGGGCAGGCCGACGTCATCACCAGTGGTGGGCTTCCCTCTCCCTATCTCCCCCCTCACCTCTGACGTCACTTCTGTTACCACTGACAACGCTTCTTCCCCATACTGCCGTCCCATCGCCCCTTCAGCTGTTCACTGTTCTGTTGTTTTTGACTCTGATAATGTTTTTTGTTCTGATGTTGATGATGTATATCATGATGTGTTTCAAACACCGAATCCCCTAATTAGCACAGTTATTTTACCATCTTCTACTCCTGATTCACCATCCAAACTCTTGTCTGTTCTTCCGCTAGCCGCATCTCCACCATCGCCTTCGTCCTCTTCCTCTGATGCTTGTCCAAACTCACCACTTTCATCTTCAACCTCTCCACCTCCTTCGACTCCTCAAGTTTGTTTGTTCAATGTGCAGTCTGTCTGTCCAAATGGAAAAGCCAACTACATATCTGATTTCATCTCTGAAAAAAACATTGATTTAAACCCTTCCTCACCGAAACTTGGCTTAAACCACATGGCTATGAGCCAAAATAAAACAGCTGACTCCTCTGGATATAAAACCATTTTTTTCCCCTCGACTCTCTCGAGGAGGTGGGATTGCTATCATTCTCAAAGACAAATTTGGGGAACCATCTCTTTCTTTCAGTCACAACCTTCAATTCTCACATGAATCTTTTGAAGTTTGCGAAATCAATCTCAACCCACCTGGCCACTCTATTACTATCTGCTGCCTTTACCATCCACCTCCCAGCCGTAAAAACAACCTAACATCTTCTCTTTTTCACCAAGAATTCCAGTCACTCCTCGACCACTACAGCCTCTCTCCCACTAAACTTAATTCTTGGCGACTTCAACTTCCACTTCGACAACCAGTCTTCTCCAGGGTGTCAAAAGTCTTTCTCTTTCTCTGTCCAACCATTCTCTCTCTCAATGTAAAGAAGCAACGCACAAATGTGGTCATAGACTGGCTGATTACTAATGCTTCATTCAATCTTGCCACATCTGTTTCTGTCACCGACGAACTGCATTCTGATCATTCCGCCAATCTTTTCCATCTCAACATCACAAAACCTGTCAGAAAGAAGATATTATGTTACTCGTCGCAATCTTAAAGGCCTTAGACATTCATACCTTATCTTCCCAAGCTTCCGAACGTTTTTTCACAAAACCTCTGACCACACTGACCTCTCTGATCACTATAACACTATTCCCGCCAACTGCTTGATGAGCATGCACCTCCATCTGATCATCTCCTCCCTGACAGACCCTGTGCGCCAGGTATAACCCAAGACATCTTGATAGCGAAGTGCAAACGCCAGCAACTAGAACGGCAGTGGCGGAAGTCAAAACCGAATCACCAAACAGGCTTTTCCGAAAAAAATAAACAAAGTCAAACTCTTAATCCATTCAGCAAGACAACTACTCCCCTTTCCCCAAATTCCCCTCTGTGCTACATCCTAAAATCTCTTTTTTCCTCACTCAAATCTTTGGATCTGCAAAAAACAACTCCTATGCCTACCCCACAGCCTGTCTAACTTCCATCCATATTTTTTCTGCCTTTTTTCAGACAAAGTTCGAACTTTCGCTCCAGATTGTCAAATATTTCCAGCGGGCCCCTCCTGACCCCAGATCACTGCATCTCCTTTTCCTTCCATCCCACAGTGAAAAAGAAACTGACAAATTCTGAAGGAAAATGGACTATTAAAATCTTTACGACCTTATTCCCATCCCTGCTCCTGTTTGCTCACATCCCTCCACAACTTTGTCTATTTCACTAAATAGTAAATTTCATCTCTTCAGTCAGGAATTTTCCCATCAGCTCTTAAAACAGAAATAGCCCTTCCCCTCTACTGAAAACCACGACTCGATTCCCAACATTCTGAAGATTTATAGGCCTGCCCTCAAACTTTCCCTTTTTTGTCCTCTAAGGTACTAGATAAGTTGTTCTCAAACAGCCCACAGTCACCTTTCATTCAATGATCTTCTTCCCACTTTTCAGTCTGCCTATCGCCCCAACCACAGCACCGAAAACCACCCTAGTCCATACTTTAGATACACTTCTACTTGCTTCTGATGCGGGAAAAAATCTTCTCCTCACCTTCTTGACTTATCTGCACCCTTTTGATCCCTTAGATCACTGAATTCTTCTTTCTCGCCTCCAAAATACGTTTGGTATTAATGGC
Source organism: Rapana venosa (assembly GCA_028751875.1). NCBI lineage: Eukaryota > Metazoa > Mollusca > Gastropoda > Neogastropoda > Muricidae > Rapana > Rapana venosa. Next base: position 39,627,118 of record CM054162.1, read on the forward strand.
ACAGCCCTTACCTGGTTTACTTCATTTCCTCACAGACCGGTTCCAGAAAGTTATTGAAACAAAATTCAATCAAAACCTGTCAAAATGGAATGTGGAGTCCCGCAGGGGTTAGTCCTGGGCCCTGGGTTTTCTTACTCTCTACACGCTCCACTCGCACATATAATAAACAACCACCCTTTTTGATCATCATTTCTATGCAGATGATACTCAGCTTCAGTTTCAGCGATATGTTGAAAACTTGCCTTTCCTCCTGACAAATATTTTCCTACTGCCTTCAAGACATTCAAAACTGGATGACTCAGAACAAGTTACAACTAATACCCATAAAACCGAAGCCATGCTCATAGGGACCCAACATAAAAATTTCCTCTAAACGAAAAACTTCAATAGAATTCGACAATACGTCAGTTCCTTTGTCCAACTCTGTGAAGTATTTAGGAGTAGTTCTTGACAACACACTCTCTATGAAAAAATTCATCACCCAGACCTGCCAGTTTTGCTACTATCAATTACGGCGCATAAGCGCGATTCGCAAGTATCTGTCCACTGATGCAACTTCCAAGCTCGTCACATCTCTCATTCTTTCACGTTTAGACTACTGTAATTCTCTTTTGGCTGGCCTACCAGCATCATCTATCCACTCTCTTCAACGCATACAAAACTCTGCAGCTCGACTGGTCCTAGGAAAGAAAAAATCTGAAAACATCACTCCTCTTCTGCGATCTCTTCACTAGTTGCCTGTCTCACAAAGACCGGAGTATAAAATCAATACCCTTTGTTTCAAATTTCTCCACAAATCTGCACCCTCTTATCTATGTAACTGTCTTCACCTGTACACTCCATCCCGTTCCCTTCGTTCAGCCGCAGATACTTTGTGCTTTCGAACACCCAGATTCAAACAAACTACTGTTGGCCGTCGCTCCTTCTCTGTTTCTGGTCCATCCACCTGGAATGACCTCTCTCTTTCACTTCGTCAAAAGCCTTCACTTGATTCCTTCAAATCCAGTCTTAAAACACACTTATTTCCTACCTGATACTTTCCCCCCACATATCTGTCCCTAATTTTCAACAGCATCTTTCACCTTCTAAGTGTTGTTCCGTGTGTGTGTGTGTGTGTGTGTGCGTGCGTGCGTGCGTGTGCTTGATGCACGCGTATGGATTTGAAATCTGTTGCTCATTATGTTTAAGGAGAGTTGCATGCCTGTAAATGATTGAGTGGAAGCGCTTCGTTTTGTTTTGTTTTTTACAAGATTCAGCGCTATATAAATTCCATATATTATTATTATTATTATTATTATTATTATTATTATTATTATTATTATTAATAAATTATGTGTGTGGATAGGGTAGTGTGTGTGTGTGTGTATGTGTGTGTTGATAGAGAGAGAGAGAGAGACAGAGACAAAGAGAGGAAGAGATTTTTATTTTATTTCATTTTATTTTTATTTATTCTTAAATATCAAGGACAATGGAATAAGCACTCATGTCTTTTTTTACATCCAGTTCCCGTGTGTATGCAGTTTTGTAAATTTTTGTCATATGTTCCCACCGGCCCACAATGACCTACTCTTTCAAAAAGCAGAACAGGATTTAACATACAGGGCCTTGGTTTAAAGTCTCATCGGAAGAGAGAGAGACAGTGAGAGAGAGAGAGAGTGAGAGAGAGAGAGAGTGAGAGAGAGAGTGAGAGAGAGGAGGTTGTTGGTAGAAAATTGTTTTATGTTACCATATTTAAAAAAACAATTTCCATGTCAAATATGATGAGAGGTTTATAGCCACAGCTGCAATGCTGCCACCTTGATGGTGGGCAAAAACCTGTTGCACAGCAGACATCTCACCATTGCTGAACCTCAGAACTCATAGTGAAGAAGGAAAAAAAGCAGAAGACGTTATTTTGAATCTAATTTGTTGTTTTTTAACACCATTTCATCTATATATTAAATAAATACTATGTAACAGAGGTCTTTTTCATGAGGGAGGGAGCCGGAGGTATGGCTGGGAATCTTCCCAGCACAGTATCCACTAACTCCTATGTTCTGTGTGACTGTAGCTCTCTCTCTGTCTCACTAACCAGCTACCTGACTACAACTGCTGGCTGTGCAGCAGAGATACAGGTACTAAGGTCTACATCAGAAAAGGAGGGTCTCTCAGTCACACCTCCTGCATTGTACAGACATCAGGTGAACTCAGGTGTGGCTGCAATCAGTGGTCCAGCACCGCAGGTGTCCCTGGTCATCAGACTTGTCTGAAAGCATCAGAAGCAAAGCAAAGAAGAGGGCAGGCTCCCTACTGACCTACTTACCTGACTGTAAGCTGATGACCGGGACTGACCACTGTCAGAGAGCTAAATTGGTGTCTGTCACACACACACACACACTGCTGTCACTGAACTGCTGGCTACAACTCCTTCAATACCTCACTGCACTCTGTCTGTGTTGTGTGTTTGTGTGTGTGTGGTCTGCTTCTCTTGTCACTGATATCTGCTCACACTTCTCTGCCTTGTCTCCCATCAGTATACCACTTAGAAAGGGCATGTGGGACACACAGAGAGAAAGAGAGAGAGAGAGAGAGAGAGAGAGGGGGAGAGAGAGAGAGAGAGAGGAGAGAGGGAGAGAGAGAGAGAATGACAATGACAATGACAATGACAATATTTTATTGTAATAAGCTGTTAAAGCCCATTTACAAGGGGACAGTGGGAAAGGGACTGGGCACAAAACACATAATTTCAGAAATACAGGTGTATAATTTTTACAGCCCAAATGGTGGACATGGCATGGATTAATGACATGGTGAAGTGTTTTACATTACGATTCAGATGAATTGGTGCCTAACACTTTCACCCATTGCAAATGGGGAAAGGGGAGAGGGTAACAACAACCACAAACATTATATAAACACCGAGTCTGTGACAGGGCTTCCATGTCCCTACGTTCCGTCTGATCCCTAACTGCTCTTTAGAGATAGGGAAAAAGGGGGGTCAAGCTTAACTACTTACTGTTTATCCAAAACCAGGCAACTTTTGGTCCAATTCAGCTTTGCCTCATCGATCCAAAACTTGCATAGTTTTATATAAAAACTAAGCAGTTTACCTTGACCCCTCTTTTTCCCTATCTCTCTACTAAAACAGAAAGTAATACTAGTTTATTTCTAATGATAAACAAAAAAATTTTTGGGGAAATTTTTTTGCTAAACAATATCTTGTCAAAAAAACTAATAAAAAAAAAATTCAAAAAAAAAATAAACTAATACTTCTTTTTATTATCGATTTAGCTAATTTTTTTTATTTAAAAAAAAAAAAAAAAAAAAGGGCAAAACTTCTCCCTACCCAGGCCCCGTTAAAAAAGTAAAAAATTGGAGACATGCAACAGCTTTGGGTACGGAGAAGTTTTCCCCAGCTTTCACAACTTTGGAATGCCGACACACGATTCACACACCACACCCATTCACAAAAACACATAGGACCGAACCTACGCTTTTTCCCTAGGGGGTTGATCCCATGCCCCCAGCTCTCCCTGCCACCCTGCCTCCCCGCAAACGCATTCCGATTTCCCCCACGGCGGCCCTAAAGGGGCGATAGAAAGAGTAAAAAATTTAAAAAATATAAACCTTCCTATCTGATGACAAATAACCAAGCCCCCATCTTTTGCGCATGTACCTTCCTATGTGCAATACTTAGCCACCAGTGTGTTAGCAAAAGATTGTGGCATTTCCCATACAACACACAGCAGCTAAAACACGGGACATATTATGTGGTTGTGTGTGAAAGGTAGTGTTCGGCTGCTTTTTTGTGTTTTTTTAAAAAAAGCAAATTTTTGGGTTTAAAATACAAGTTTTACGCTTTGTTTTGAATTATTTTTACTTCTTTGAGCTTTAAAATTAGTTTTAAAATTTCTCTTTTTCTTGCCATCTTAAAAACATATTTCCCCCGAACAATTTTAACCCACCTGCCAGGGAAAAATTACGTTTGTTTTTTTCACGGAAACTTTAAATTCTATTAAAGTGTCCCCAACCAAAACGTATTTGGATTCTCCCCTGAAAGCGAGTTGACAAATTTTCCTTTTCAAAAATTCCCCCTTTTTAAATTTTTTTAAAAAATTCTGCCTATTTTAAAAGAACCTGTAATAATTTTAAAAAACCGCTTAGCCTGTAAGGGATGACTTTTTAACTACTGTCCAAAAAAAATTTTTCTTCCTTATTTTTAGTTGTGATTACAAATATAAAATGCTCAAAGTTTTGTCCTTTTTTAATAAATCTAAAACCAAATCATTTTTTCCAACCGTCGCCCCGTATTAGAACCCAAATGCTTTTTTTTTTTAGAAAAATAGTGTTTTTTAAAACAATTCTTTAGTTATTTCCCTTTTGTTGAGCGGCATCCCCCTCAAATGTTATATTTTTAGGGGGTATATTTTTGGTTTTTTCCCTTTAAAGTAATTAAAATTTTGGGTTTTTAATCGTTTTAAACCTACTATCAAAAGGGGTTTGTTTTTCAACCCCAATCTATTTAGATTTGGAATTCATAAGCCAACACGAAATGAAAAAATTTCTTTAAAATTGGGGTTCAGGGTTTTGACCAAAAAAAGAATTTTTTACCTCAAAAAAGGTTTATTGGGTAATAACCTGGGCTAGACTTTTTTTGTTGCCCCCAAGTAAATGTAAAAAAGGGGATTAATAAACCTCCACTTTTAACTGAAAAGGGTGGGGCTTCAAAAAAGATTAAAACCTTTTAATGCTTTGGGGTGCAGATTTTTTCCACAAGACCTTTTACTCTTTTAAATGTGTATGGTTAAGGATTTTATAATAAATAGAATTTTGAGATTTGGTGCTCAAAGGTGGGGGTGATTAAAATTATTAAAAGAATAATTATTTTGTTTTTGGGGGTAGGTATGGAGAAAAAAGGGGGGTGAAAAGGTGTATAACATTTCTGGTGAGGGGTTAAAAGGAGGGGGGTAGCAGTAAAGTGAGGATAAAAAAAATTTTAAATTGGGTTTTTTTTGGGAGATCTTTTTTGTTTTTTTCAGAGTTATTGTGTTTGGTCCCCCAATCATCCCTGTATCCCTTGATAAATAAATCACTCTTTTTTCTTTTTCACCATAATTTTTTAAAGATCAAAATTTTCGGCATTGTTTAATACATATTCCCTGCCTCTGCTTGACACAAACTTTTTTATAATAGCCCTACCTAAGTTTGCTACCACACTTTTTTTTGATCACTCCAACTCAGTTCAATCTGAAAAGCAAGCCTAGTTGCCCCTGGAAACCCAATGACTCTTTTCCCTAATTTAGGAAACCAAACGCAAAACTGATTTTCATCAATAGGGGGGGGGGGTTTGTTTGTAATAAAAATTTGTCTGCTGTTCCTTTAATCCTAAGGGATTTTTTTAAACGTCTTGGGGACGGGAGCTCCAAATTTTTTGCGCCATTTTTTTTCTTAAGAGCAAAAAAAAAAAAACAATAATAGATAATGGAAACATGTATAGATAGGGATGATTTTACCCCAGCGTGTTTATGGGGAAGCGGCAACATCTGACCCCCTTGCTTCAGTCAGAAGAAAAATTATTAAAAGCGGGGTTAAAGATTTTCCCCAAAAGTTTGGGACAACCACGCCAAAATACAGCCCCATACTGATTTTTAAAGGGACAAAAAGACAATCTTAGCTGTAACCGACACAGGACAAAAGGTTTTTTTAACAAAAAAAAATAACCAAATCATTTTTTTACAAAAAAAAACAAAGCAGGACAAGTGTTGCAAGCGAAAAATTTGGAAAATTAGTATGCACTAACAAAAACAGTTTTCCTACCAAGCTTTTTGTCAACACAAAATGCTAAACCCAAAACCCCAAAAAACTTTGAAATCCCCATTAAAGACCTAGCACAGTCGGCAAAACAATAACTGAAACTTTTCTAGATTTGGAAACTACTTCACAAAAGAAACAAACACAGCACGAAAACAAAAAAATATCAACCCACCCATGCGGAAAAATGGGGCTCAATCAAGCACTACAAGTAAGAACGACTGATAAATAATTTAGCAAAGTGGCAATTAACTCACGCATAGAACAGAAAAAAAAAGCAAGCAAAGCAATTTTCAAACCTTACCGGGAATAAAAGAAAGAACAACAGCGTCTAAAAAATCTCAAGATGAACCCAAGCAAGATTAGGGTCTTAAAAAAAATAACAACAACAACACAATTCAGGTTAGCAAAATAAAAGAAAACAACCACGGAATTCTTTATAAACACAACATACCGAAAGAAACCGTACACTTTTTCGCAAGCAAGGTAAACACTTTTCATAAAATTAAGCATTGGTTTCACATTAGCACCTTTTAGGCTGACGGAAGCACACTTCGCCCCACCACCACCCTTCCGCATCCACGGGCACGCCGGTTGGGAAAACAACTCGGCACTTACTACCTTTTAAAAAAATTCCTAAAAAGGGCGACGCCTTCCGAAATTTGGTTCGTTGTTGCGGCTTATCAAGGGAAAATTGGGGGGATTTAGGCAGAGCATTGTGGGCTTACTTTTTTAGTTTTTGGGTTTCTTCTTTCAAAATAAAGAAAAAGCAAGGCCCTTACAAAAAAATATATTTTTAAAAGCATTATTTCATTATAGTATGTCTTTAACAAGGGAAAAATTAATTTTTTTGTTTCTCTGTGGTGGGGTAGAGTTTCTTTCCCTTGTTGCTTTGTCGGACTTACTACACTTGTTGTTTTTCTACACTTTTTGCTACTGCGTATTTTTTACATTTTCTTTTTTTTTAAGCAGCACTCATCTCCAGCTAAAAAATATTTTTGTTGTAGTTTTAATTTTTCCTTTTTTGTAACTGCATTTGAAGCAGCATAATAAACCTTTCCTATACAAAGCACCTTAACCGTCATAGTGAAGAACATCTTGATAATCCCCCTTGGTTTGAGGGGTCAACACCCCGAGTTAATACTGTCTTAAATTTTTCAAAAACAGCTTCTGTGCATCAAACCCGTCCCCCAAATAATCTTGCCCTTTGCGGGCCTGGCACCAAGCAAGCCCACACATGGGTTCGAACAAGTCATTAACCCTAAAAACCGGGTCTTTTAACCCTTCACCTTATAAAGAATAAAAGCGTCCATGATCATGTAAATTGCTCTATTAAACCCAAGAACAACTCTTGCACCACGGGGAAAAAATGTATTTGGCGGCCACCCAGTCATAGTTATACCTCCTGTCACCCCCAAAAATCAAAACCCCCTGCCATGATTTTTGTCCTGTGTTTGTCTGAAGCAGTCTTAAATAAATATAAAATCTTGACAAAACCTCTCAAACCCCTTTCATGAAAAATCCTACTTTTAAAGGGATTGAAGTTGTATAGGGGGGCATGGGACCTGCAGCTCAGATACACCCCCAAAAGATAGTACACATAAAACCCTGACACAGACTTACAACTTTTGGAGGTTCATGTGGCAGCATATGACACGCACAGCCCGAAAATGACAGTGGATGCAAGTTTAAGGGGTTTTGATAGAACTGTATGATTAGACACCATCTTTCGCAGTGCATCATTTAATTGGGGGTTTAAGATGTCAGGGGGTTTGGGAATTTTTACTTCGAAACAATTCTCTGAACAGCAACACTAGTTTATAAAAACCAAGTCTTTGGGTTATATGAGACCAGCCTCGTATTTGCATCTTTATTATTTTTATACATTATTATTCTATAGAATAAAAGTTTAAAACACAAAAAAACATCAAACAGGTACCTTTTAAAAACAGCCATTCCTATTGACAACCGCGTCAACATAAAACAGTTCTTTTGCATGAGGTCTTCAAAAAGTATCGGACAAACATTGACACAGCAAAAACGGTAAAAATAATGTCCTAAAACAGAGCGTTTAATAAAATTTACTGTCAAGAAGGTTATTATGATTTCGCTCACGGAAAAGGGCTCCTTTCACCCAGCTGGCTTCCAGCAAACCAACCAAGCTTCAAGGGGAAAACTCTACAGAATCTACATTAAATAGCCAGAACACCTTGCAGAAAAAGCTTGGTTTGACCCTCATTTCAAGCATTAAATGTTGGCCCGGGAAAGTAGAGTTTGTTCTTTTGATGATGTTGGCGAGGACAAAACCTTTGTGGGTGAAAGCCCCCATTGACTTGGCGGAAACCTTTGCTTTTTTAACCTGTCCTTTAAAAACAACACAAAACCAAGTGGTACAAAGGCTTCCCTCATATCCCTTCTGATCAAAAGAATCCTTCCACCCAGGGGGCAATGTACTGGAAACGCAGCACAAAGCTTTACTACACTTCATTTAAAAGGCTAGAAGAAGGCTTCCATGAAACCCCTTTTATAACAATCAAAGCACCAAAAAGAACAGTTGAGGGGAAAAATTTACATATTAATTAGAAAAAAAAATAAATAAATACTAAAATACATACAAACCTTCCCCGGGTCCCGAATAAGACACCGAAACATGAAAACTATTGACTTAAAGATCTTGGGATGTACAAGTTTTTTGAGAAGGATGGGAGTTGGTAATTTTTACGCTTTTGAGTAACAAATGATGGATACTAAAACGTACGCAATAGAAGAAGCTAAGAAACCTCCTCGGTTTCCTAACTTGAACGTTCGTAATTTTAAAGCTAAACATTAGCAATAAAGTTTTTACTTACAAAGTAACATAAAAGCTAATAAAGGCACATAAAACCCAAGCATCGACTGGAGATCAAGTTTTTTTTTTAAATTAGTCCAACACCTCATGCGCCCACAAACTTTCCGTAAACCCAAAATGCGGGGACCATAAACATAGCATAGCCTATCAATCACAGCGAAATAAGTAAGAAATGCATTACCGAAAAAACACGTTACTTGCTTCATAAAAAAGACTCAGTACTAAACCTAAACCACTTTGTACGTTTCCTTTCCATATTTTCCCTCTGGAGCAGTAAAAACATTGGTTTTTTTTCTGGTTCAAGAAAGAAAAGCTTTTTTTCTTTTTCAGGGGGGTTTTACTATTAACGGGAAAGACCCAACGTTGATGCCCCAGATTTGCTTTGCTATTCGGAACAGCGGCATACAATACTTTAAAGGGGAACATTTCCATAATAAAGAAACTTGCCCTAGACCCACCACAGCTAAAAATTAGCATCCCAATCAACCACATTACCTCGTGCAGTTATTACAAGAGTTGTACTGCCCCAATCAATTACAAGACTTACTGATAAATACCAAAAAAAACCACACATTTTTTTTAAAACATATAAAAGAAATGAGATGCTAAATACCTAAAGTTCCTAGTGCACCGGACCCAAAACCCTTTTATAAAATCAAACCTTCGTTTGACAAACATTACACAGATGCGCAGACATTGACAACAACAGCAAAGATACAAAATCGGCGTAGGTACAGATAGCTTTACTGTTTTTGACCCAAAAATTAACAGGACAGCAACACTGTCCAGCCCAGCGGGAACAGGATTGCTCTCTTGGCTACGGAATTGGTGCCCTGCATCTAAAGCAGGGCTCTTTTTTCAAAAAAGCAGGACCTGTTCATTTTTCAATCAGTCTTTTCGAAAAAGGTTTGTGCGTAAACTAGAAAAACATATGCTTTTTTCCCTTTAAAATTAGCCAAGCAAAGCTCATTTAGACTCATTATTACAAAGCCAACGTTCCACAATACAAAGAGGAGTTCAAGCGTCTTCGGGATGACTACGATGATACAAGCGTCAAATTCGACCTCAAACAAACAACACAAAGCTAAGCCGTGGACAGACCAAAAAAAAGAAATATAAAAAAAGGGGTACTGTTTGGGTTTGGAAAATACCCTAGTACTCTTTTAAAGGGACTAAGAATTACCTGCGGGATTCACTGTTTCATACAGTACAAAAAAAAAACAAGAAGCAATTAATTTAAATTAAATTTAATTAATTTTTTTTCTTACTATATGTTTTTAAGATTTTATTTGAGGCCCAGTAGGACAAAGTTTTTTTCAGACAATAGAGCTAAATGTTAAAAACGCAAAACGGGTCCAAAGCATTCAAGAGCAATCGCACAAAACCAGACAAAACCTAAACTGATCCACCAAAAAGGTACAGGGGTTTCTAAAATTTCAACAAACACAGCAAACAAAACAAAAATTAACGTTCAGTTTCAACAACACAAAAAACCTGACTCCTTGAGGCTCAACACAACTGGCAATAATGATGCGCAACTTTGAGTATGCAGCAGAAACACAAGAATGAGGGATCAGGATGGCGGGTAAGGTTCTTCGCATAGAAAACTAAACAAACAAAGTTTCATCCCATTTTTGGGGAAAAGTTACATTCCCTTCCCCCCTGATGTTGTAGCAAAACGTGCTGTCTAAAATTTCAAAACAAAGATCAAGGTTTTATGTGGTGTTGTGGCAAACGTTCATGAAACAAAAATCAGAGAGAGTTTAAAACTATAAGACATTGAAACAAGTTTGTCTTTACCGGCTTTGCTTTCCCGTGGCTTTTTAGGACATTGACAATTTTGAGGACAAAACCCACCCACAGTGTAATGTACACCTGGGAAATCGGTCCCCAATGGACCCGGGGGGGGGTTTAAAGACCACTTGGGATCTAAAAAAGGGTTCCCCCAAAAAAGGGTAACCCTGTAAAAACCATGTAGACCTCTTGAGTGAGTAAAAAACCCCAGTTTCATTATACCTCAATAGAAAAAATGAGAACTTATTGCACAACAACAAACATCGGGGAAAAAAAGAGTTTTTTCAGAGATGCTTGGGGCATTTACCCCTCTTTACAGGCACAGACAAACACAAAAAAAAATTGTAAAGTGAACCGAAGCAATCACTGAACTTTAACACCCCAAACCAGGAACAAGGTTACTTTAAAAAAATAAAAGAAGCACAAAGAGTCCCGTAGTTTTGTGCTTTAGTCATCATTGCCATCCAAGGGCCGCCCGGAAAAATCCAAAAAACAGTCTTACCATTTAAACAACAAGTTGTTCATTTTCTTATGTTTTTTTTAATCGGGTGGTCACACCAGAGCCAGTTTTGTATAGGACCAAGCAGTAAGCTTTTCTTGAACACATGAAAGCGATCATAAACCCCACCCAAAACAAAACCTACGGATCATTATTCTGATGAAGACCAAACATAGCTCTGCCACACATTGGGATTTTTGGTAATTTGCTGGGAGAAAAGAGCTCAAAAGTCAAACAGACCCCACATGGTAAGTTTGTGGGGCAGCAATGAAATGTAATCTACAACAAAAAATAGACCCAAAACATGGAAGCTCCCCTTCTTCCACAATCAAGAGGTTACGACTCACACCTAATTATGCAGGCAGTAATTAGAGTAAAGGCTTTCGCATTGCTCATAAAAAAGAAGTCCCGACTTTTACACTAAAAGCCGTCCTTCTTGTTCTCAAACACTGATGGGTCCAGAGTCCTTTCTTCATCACTGAGAATGCCCCTTACAGAAAAAAACTTCGACACAAACTCGTGCGAGAAAGGAGCTATCCTATGATAAGGGCTCATGGGGAACTTTTATGAAGAAGGCTGCCCCCAAAAAAAGCTTCTTTAGCAACTGCAGGCAAAGGAATATGATGAGACTATCACAGCCAGGGGCATGGCCAAAAAAGCAGCGGGCGATGGGGGGATCCCTGATCATATCTACTTGCTGATGCATGTTTGCTTCATGTCTTTGAGAAAAACAAAGACCGGGAATGAAACTAAGGGCAGACCCCCTTTCACACTAAAACAGCACCCCGGGAATCTTGGGATGCTTTCTTGAAATTTACTGGGGTTTTCAATTGATTTTTGTTGACCTGCCAATGCTCCAAAAAGATTTAGGTGGCTGCGTGGTGGCATCAGTTGGGGATCCACAATAAATGAAAGGCCCAACCCAAAAAAATTTGAAAACATATCCTAGCAAAGCTTTTTAAAAACACATGTACTTGGGCGCAAACAAACTGATGGATGGGGGGGTGTTAGTCACTTTCCCCTAAGAAACTTTTTTTTAAATTCCCCCAAAAAAAAGGGGGGGTATGGGTTTTTTTAATTTGGGCCCCCCTTTTTTTAGGACTCAAAGTTTTCAAAAGGTCCTTCAAAAAAACCCCCAAAGTTGAAAATTAAGAAAGAAAATTTTTGTCCCCCCCATTTAAAATAACATGGGATTTTCGCAAATGACTTTTTTCCAAGGCTTTGCCCAAACGGCCTCAAAAAAACCATCTCAAAAAGGGAACCCACCAAAGGGTTTTGGGAAACAAAAAAAAAAAAAGAAAAATGTTAAAAAGTCAAAAAAAAAAGGCCTGCTAAAATCAAACCCTAAAAGCAAAGGATTTTTACCGTCTGTATCATTTTTGAAAAAGGAGGTTAAAAAGAAACCATATTTATTTGGAAATGTTGGGAACTTTTAAACGATGCATTTTTGAGATTACTTCAAGCCAAAAACCCAAAGGGGCTTGTAACAGAAAACCCACCAAAAAAAGAAAATTTAAAAAACAAAAGAAAAGACCAAACTACAGGAGCCCAGTTAAAAAACTCCCGCATTCATGAAAAAAAAATTTTGGCAAAATGAAGGGGAAAATGAAGGTAAACAAAGAATATTTCTGGGGAAAATTTCGGCTCCAGCTGTGATGGGAAAAATTTGGAAAAAAATTCAAAACAAACATCTCCAAAAAGGGTCCTTTTAAAGACATTTTCATCAGACAACCCAAAACCCCCAAAAGAAAAATCAAACCTGGGGAAAAAAAAAGTTGCGGGGATCAAAAAAGTATATTTTCCCCCAAATCAAGCACTTGGCATGGATAACAAAAATTTTAAAAAATTTTTTCTTTTTCGAAAAATTTTATTTAACCACAAATTTTTTCAAAAATATTTGGTAGGCAAGATGTTTTTTGGGGTTCAAACCTTTTGGGGAAAAAAAAAAATTTTACATGGGCAAAAAAATCAAATAAAATCAGAGGTTTTTGAAGAAGTTCCAACCCCCCCAAAAATTTCAAAGATTTTCCCAAAATTTTGTAAAAAAAAAACATTAATGCCAAACAAAATTTTCTTAAAAGACCTACCTTACTGGGGGAAAAAAAGTATAAAATATTTTTTTAAAACCCCTTTAAAATACAAAAAATTAAAATTAGGACCAAAAATTTTTTTTATTCTTTATCCCCAAAAAATTTTTGTGTTTTTACGCCGGGGCCCGTTTTAGGGCTTTTAGTTCTTTCTTTCTTCGTTTGGGGGCAAAAATGTTTTTGGGCTCTTTTTTAAGGAAAAGGAAGTTTTTAATTTTATTTCTAGATTTTGTTAAAATGAGGCAGTCCACCCACTCGTATTTCGTGTCCCATAATTTTGGGGAAAAAAAAAAAGTTTTTAATTTTTAAACCAACCATCTTAATTTTGTGTTGCCTTTTCCCTTTTTTAGCCTCCCGTTTTTTGTCACTTTATTTCCCCCCTTTAAAAAAACCATTGTGAATAATGGGGAAATTTTAAATGGGGCCCCCACAAAAGTTCTAAAGGGGAACTCAGTTGGGGGATTTTTTGGGCTCGTTTTAAAATTGGGTCCCCCTCTAAGCATACAAAACCCCTTTCTTCGATTTGTTTGTTAAAAAAAGGTTTTGTGGCTTGGGTTCTGTAAAAGGGGGGTTTAAAAGGTTTTTGGGGCAGGTTTAACCCTTTGTTGTTTAACCCGATTTTTGCTCTTCAAAACCCCCGCAGGCCGTTTATTTACCCCTTCCTTTTAATTTTTGTGTGTAGGATCAAAGGGGTTTCCCCTTTTTTTAAATATTTAAAAAAAAAATTTTCCAAACCTTGTTTAAAAAAACTTTTCACCCCCCCTTAAAAAATGTGTCCTGGTTTCTTTTTTATTTCCCAACTTTTGCTTTTGTAAAGGAAAATTTTGTTTTCCCTTAAATTTTTACCTTTTTTTGGGGCCACTGAAAATTTTTTTTAGTGCCCCGGTTTTTTAATTTCTAAAGGGAACTTTTTCCGTTGCCGGGGCCTTTTTTTTCATTTTTTAACTTTTCCTTTTTTTTCTTTGAAATTTAAAAAAAGTTCCCCCTTAAAAAAGTGCAATAACCCAAAACCCTTTTCCCCAAAAAAAATTTTTTATTTTAATTTTTTAAAAATTTCCCCCTTTTAAAGAATCTTTTTTTTTTAAAGGATCTTTAAAAAAAAAGGGTTGGGCATTAAATTAGTTTTTTTAAAAAAAGGGCCCCTTTTTTAGAAACTTTCTAAATTAATACCCCTAAACGCCAAAGGGGCTGGGGCCTTTTCAGTCTTTTGGGTTTATTTTCTTAAGTTCAAAATTTTTATATTATAAAAAAAATTGGTGTGGGACCCCCTTTGCAAAATTCTTTTGTTTTGGGGCCCCGTTTTTTCTTCTGTTCTTGGGGTTTTTAAATTTGGGTTATAAAAAATTTCCAAGCGGGTTTCCTTAAATAATAAAAGATTTTGTTTTTTATTTTGTGTCTTTTTTGGTTTCAAACATCGAATGTTTTCCCAAAAAGTCTTTTTTTTTCGGGAAGTTTTTTTAAATTTTAAAACCCCGACCCAATTCCCTTTTTTTTGTTTTGTGTCCCTTTTAAAAATTTTCTTTGGCTTACATTCTCCTTTTTCCTGTTGGGTGACGGGCTGCCCCCCTTTTCCAGTGGTTAAAATTTTTAAGTTTTTAAAAAATTTTTATCATACTAGCAGCTTTCCGGTGCTAACAGAGGGCCCAAAAACGGGTAATCAATCGGGGAGCCCAATTCTCCCGCGTTTTTTTAGACAAAAAAATCTTTTTGACAGGTCAAATGCGAATTTTAAACTTCTAGTCCAAATTAAAGACCTCTTGTTTTCTTTAGCAAATATAACCAATAACAGTATGCCCCTAGGCTTTCCATCTTTTGCTCCAAAAGAGATTCATACCTATTAAAATATTTAATAATGTCTTTGGGGGTTTAAAAAGCTGCACCTGGGTTTTTAACTGGGTTAGTTGGTTCCTAAAATAATGCTTTGTTTTTTCCACAAACAAGAGAGTAAAAACTTTCCTTCTTACCAGTAGATTTTTCTCATCTGTTATTTCTTCTTGACTAGAATCAGTAATTCATCAACAAAAGTTTGCGCAAAACATGTTCTATCTTTACAATATATTTTTGTAAAATAATTTTTGCTCTGACAAGTTTGTAAATTGTTGATAAGTTGTTGATGGGGATTGTTTATTTCTTGACAAGTTCTTAATATATTCTTTTTTTAGTTCTTGGTAAGTTTTTGATAATTTTGGTAAGTTTTTTTTATAATTCTTGAAATTGTTGATAAGTTGTTTAAAAATTCTTGATAAGTTGTTTAAAAAAGTTTTTGACAAGTTCTTGATAAGTTATTTATAAATTGTTAATAACTTTTGACAAGTTGTTAAAAAAAAGTTTTTTACAAGTTCTTTATAAGATATTTTTTTAGCATAAATTCCCATAATTTTAAGTTTTTACCCACAAAAATAATTATATTTCTTTTGTTTTGTAGAGAGATAGGGAAAAAGGGGGTCAAGGTAAACTACTTATTTTTATATAAAAAATGCAAGTTTTTTTTTTCGATGAGGGGAAACCCAATCGGCCAAAAGTTTCCTGTTTTGGATAAAAAAGTAAAAGTTGAGCTTGACCCCCTTTTTCCCATCTCTTCTTTCCAACGGAAAACCCAACCACAAATGCAACCCCCCTTTTTTCTCTCCCCTTCTCTCACATAGACACACATTCTGCATAACGACAGACACGCGCACACACACCACGCCCACCAGGACCACAAACACACCACGCAAACACACACGCACCACACACGCCCCCCGCCACACACCACAAAAAACACACACCCTACGCCCGCGGCATACACACACACACCACACACCACAGACCACGCACGCACGCACAAACCAATCCAAACACGCGTGCACGGGCGCAAGAGAAAACGAACAATGAACAAAGAACAAATTTTTTCTATTTACAACAAGCCATATAGCGCGTGGGGTGGAAAAACGATATCGAACGCGACGCGATTACAGTGACATGGGGAAAACCCTGCGTAAAGGATGTACAAACTAGAACGATACATTATTGTCCTGCTCGTTTTTTAAAACACCTTTTCCTTTTTTTCTGCAGCCAGCGAAAATAGCCCCTGAAAACCGGATCAGGGCCCGAAGAAATGTTTCCCGTTCACACGTGCCACTGTCTCTGCGTGTTTGTGGGTTTTTGGAGCTGCTTCCCCTTTTCAAAGTCTGGCAAGCCCACACGTTCCTGGCAACATGTTTCTGTCTTCTTGCTTGATATACCGAACACCACTTAAATTCCCCCCCAGTTCTCCATTACAAGAAAATTCAGGGCGATGTCATCGATTCACACATCAAATATTTGGTTCCAGAATTTGAAAAAACAACCTTTCGAAACTGTGTTTCTTTTTTCTGTCTCGTAATCCACGCTCACACGTTTATCATTGGTTACACATACCTTTTCAAACCAGTATGAAAACCCTAATATGCAGTCAACTGTCGTCCTTTGCCACATCAGACCTCAGGGTACCACCAATCTTGCGTCTGTTGCTGGGTTAAAAACGGAAATAAAGAATCTATGGGCTTGGGGCTTCACGCACTGTCAACACCAGCTCGTGTACAAAGCTGGCTTGTTTTGATTCTCAACTCTCCCCAATGCAGGGAGTCACTGTCAGACAACACGGGGTCTTCCAAACATGCCTTGTACCGACGACTTGCCCGTTTTCTTGATGTTGTTACTTCTTTGGACGTCGCGATGGATTTGGGAAGGGGGGACTTGCGAAAAAACTGAAACCCCTAATTGGTTCGCCTGGGCCGCCCTTTCTGTTTCACTGACTTGTCAGCTGGGGTTCAGAAAAAAACGTGCCCCCCCCCGCGACTTTCCAGCCATAGGGCGTTTCGACAGCAGGGCGTTTAGGTTTTTATACGTTGCTGGAAGCCTTAACTGACATTTTAAGCTTAAAAGCAAAAATTTGCAGCAGTTACTAAGCACGCCCTTTCATTTTTCGCCCTCACCAAACCCTGCAAAGAGAGAAGAGAAGTGAGAGAGAGAGAAGAGAGAGAGAAAAGAGAAGAGAGAAGAAGAGAGAGAAGAGAGGAGGAGAGAAGGGGAGAGAGAAATCCCAAGTAAAACATTTTATTGTTTTTATGTAACAGTGTGGAGAAGCTTTCTTCTAACTGAGCACTGATTTTTTTAATTTTTGGTACAAATTTATAGTGATTGCTTTTTACTTTTTTTTCAATTTTATTTGAAGGTTTATGTTTTCAGAAAATAAGAAATTTTTAAATTTTTAATCGTGCAGGTGGGGTGTAAATTTCAATGCAGCCTTTTCTGGCATTTCCTTTTGTTTTTACCATAGAAAAAAACCCCAGTTTCCTTTTCTTTCCCTTTTACAAACTCATTCCCTTACTCCCCGCTATGAAGTGGGTTCATGGCTAGAGGTAATGCG
The DNA here is from genome assembly GCA_028751875.1 of Rapana venosa. Lineage (NCBI taxonomy): Eukaryota > Metazoa > Mollusca > Gastropoda > Neogastropoda > Muricidae > Rapana > Rapana venosa. The sequence goes on from CM054162.1 coordinate 39,644,526, forward strand.
CCGCCCAGAAAGCAAAAAAATCAAAAAGGGGTGGGTCGGAAAAAGTGGGTGGTTCGAATCCTGTTTTGGGCCCGAAAAATTTCCCCACCAAAAACCATAGTTGAGGGCGGGTGCTAGTCTTTTGGGTAAGACGATAAAATGAATCTCATGGTTTCACATAAATTTTTTAACACATAAAAGGACCCCTGGCAACAAGAAGTTGTCCCTGGCAAAATTGAGGGGGGGGGGGGGGGGGGGGGGGCACGTGAAGGGGAAAAAAAAACGATACAGACAGGAAAAAAAAAGAAGATAATGGTGGCACTGCTCTTAGGGAATGCGTCTCCCCCGGGGAAAACATCCCAAATTTGATGGAGAAAATTCTTCCCTGCTTAAAGTGCTCAAAAAAAAAAAATGAAATTTCTTACAAAACCCATTTACATATCCATCTATAGTTGGTTGACCGTGGACACCACTATAATTTTTACGTCCAGTTCCCCGCCCTTGATCTCCGGCTTTTAGGAGTATGATGTCCAATGTCATCCACCCCCTTAAATTTAAAGACCTTTTCACGTTTTTGGTATATCAACAATCCTTTTTGGGGGAAGACAATTCACGCGTGCGTGCATATTTTATGGACAGACCATTCGCACTATGGCATGTCTATAGATGGCACGACTATGTCTCACTAGGCTGTCTATATTATGGGACAGACCAGCGCACTATGCATTGTCATGTTTTAGGCACAGACATGGGACCCACAAATTTCACGTATGGGGAGTGTATATTTTTGGGGCCCCCACCATGGCACAGACCTGCACCTATGGCATTTTTAATTGTGGCCGACCATGTCACACTGTAGCATTAAACAAAACAAGGCCTAATTTGCAACACTAAGTGACATTTTGGGTAGCCCTGTGAGAATAGAGGGAATTATCAAATATGCTTCCAAACAAACATGGATAACAGACGACAGAAAAACACATGACACACCAGTCACCATTCAAAACCACAGCACTCAGCAGGTAAAGACAGTCCACAACCAGTCAACAACAGTCAGCAGACAAAGTGTCATCATCATTCTTCATTTTTATTATGATAACACAGAACGTCAGATGAAACCACAATCCACAAGAAACTAGCTCATGGCTGCAGAACAGCCTGAAAGCATACAGGACACATTGCCACACAGCTGATGTCACTTTCAAGGAAACCCTTCAGCTTTTTCTTAGATACAGCTTGACCAAAGTGAACACAAGCTGACAGAAGAAAAAGGGAAAATGTGAAAAATGCTTCCGCTTAATCCTATGAAAATAGTGCACGTAAATCAGCCTAGTCATGCCCATGCAAATATCACAAAAATAATTAATGTATTTACAGAGAGACGTGAAAAATATTCAAGAAATAAACAAACTCCAAATGGAAATGTAGAAAAGACTATAACGACGATTTTACAAAAACACAGAAAAAACAACTTGAAAAATCACAGTGAACAAGTTGAATTTTTTTAAATAAAAAAAATTTAAATACAAAAGTTTTGGGGAAGGGAAGGGGGGTGGGGGAAAAATTTTACCCCCACAAAGAGAAGAGAAAAATTAAATTTTCAAAGAAAAAATTAAAAAGTTTTTCCCAAAAAAGAGATTTTTAAAACAAAACAACACCGAGAAAGTTTCCCCAAAAAACCCTCATATCTGTTTAAAAAAACATTATCAAGTTTTTTTTTTTCAATTTTTTAAAAACCTTTCTTTCCCAAAATTTTTTTCTATCCAAAAAAAATAATTTAAAGTTGGGAAAAAAATAAAACTAAAAGCAAAAATCAATTGAAAAGCCCACAAAAGACAAAAAAAAGGGCAAAAAACCAGAAAAAGGCCAGCCCAACACAAAAATAAAACAAAAGAAAAAAAACCAAAACAGACAGGGACCCGAAACCAAAAAACAAAAGCAAACCGGGCCCTTTAAAAGACAAGCATGAAGAAAACCCTTTAAAAGGCCAGGGCCCCCACAAAAAACAAAAAGAGAAAAGAAAAAAAAAAATTGGAAAAAACCCCAACGGACCCAAACCTTTCCCACCTCACAATTGGGGGAAACAAAACGGAAAGGGAACCGCCCCAAACCCAAACCATTGCCCCCCTTACCCAAAAATTTTGGGGGTCATTTCAACCCTGGCCAAATATCCCTTTCCCAACCATAAACCTTTTTTTAAAGGCCCCCACAAAACCTTTCCCCCCCCCCCAATTTTTTTTTGATTTCAAAACCTGTTCCAAAATAAGCCCGCATCCCCTTTCCGTCGAAAAAACCTTTTCAGGGCCCCAAACCCCAAAAAAACCCCAGTCTTGCCCCCCCAGCCCTTTGAGGGCACGAGAAAAGTAACCTTGCCTTTTTTTTTTTTTAATTTTTTCTTTTTAAATTTTTTTAATTTTTCCTTTCCCCCAAATTTTTTTTTTTGGCCCCAAATTTCCCTTTTTAGGTTTTTTCCCCATTTTCCCTTTTTTTTTTCCCAAAATTTAATTTTTTAATTTCAGCCCCACGAAAGAGGCTTGCTGTTAGCCGCTGCTTCTGGGATAAACACTGATGCGCAGCTCTGATACGGGGATTTTGTGCACTCTTCCCTATTCGGGCCAAATTTTGTAGTGTGGTATCACACAAAACACACACACCCCCCACACCCACACAAAACAAAACAAACACACAACACACAAAAACAAAAAACCCCCACAAAAACACCCCAAACACACAAAAACAAACCCAAACCCCACCAAAAACACGATCTTTGAAACCCCCTTTCAAGTATTTGGTTTCCTGCTGTGTGGATCAACATTTGGAAGGGGTAACATGAAAAAGGATCGGGGAAACCCTTTTCAGCCACCCCCACCCCCTCCTAAACAAAGAGCAGGTCCAGGCCAGAAAACTCACCCGTAATTTCATTTTGGGGGTCAGGAAAGGGAGAGAAATCAATCCCTCTTGTCGCCCAGCCTGGAAAACCCTTTTCGTGAAGAGGGCAACGACACCTTCCCTCAGCAAAAAAAACCCCTTTTCCTTTTTTTTTTCCCACTTTTCAGCAAACGGGAACTGTTGAAAACAGTCTAATAGGACACCAAACCAAATTTTACCCCAAATTTCGATTTTATTTTGGTTTGAGTTTTAAAAGGGAAAAGGGATTTTAATATGTAGAGCCCAAAAAGATTGGACAACCAACAGGGCCCGGCATTCTGCAGAATCTTCGGGCTGTCTTCATCTGTCACGCAACTAAAAGGAAAAGGGAAAAAAATAAATTGAAAAACAGGAGGAGGTAAAGACTTTTGTCAAAAACCCGGAAAAGATCCCGGATAGGAACTTTTCCAACTTTCTCTTTGGGCTGATTTTTTTAACGGGGCCCCGGCCAGAAGTGCCCCATGCTGAACATTTAAAAAAATGTAGCTGAAACCACATCCCAGCAAGAACTTTAAAACCTGCAGAATACAGCAAACATCTTTTTCATTTCGGGACCCCTGTTTCTGTAGTTACTTTCTTCAATAGGTCAGCTGAAATCGTTCTGGTTCCTTTTTGGAAACCGGGGTAAATGGTTCTTTTTTTTGATGTGAAATCAGACTTTCCCCATTTAAACGGTCATTTCTGCCCAGTCTAATGGCAAAAAACTCTTTTAGTTAAAACATGATTCCCGGTTTTTGCCGATAGAGTGGCAATTTTTGGGAAAACAATATACCCTGATGAAAAAAACCCCGACGAAATTCCTTGTTGTGCAAAGAAAATTTAAACACCAAAACCCCCAGTTTTTTTAAAAAGGGGCCCAAAAAACTACCATGAACTCCTGACGGCAAAAGGAACAGGTTGGCTGGCCCCTATCTTTGTTAGGGTCCCCCCTTTTTTATACTTTACAAAATTTATAATGGGGGAAAGCACATAAAATTTTTTGAGGCCCAAAAAGACTGCCCTTTACAGAAAAGCACCCAAATAACAAAAGGGTTGATTTTGGAGAAAATTTAAAGGGTTACCCATGTGTCAAACCCCTGATAAAAAGTATTTTTCCCAAACACACATTAAACAGGGGAAGATCCCCAAATTTTCATAGAGATTTTTGCAGTCTTTTTCTCAGCCCCTCGGGGGTTACTTCCAAAATAAATTCTTCTTTTGTTCTTCGTTGGCAGAAGAATAAAAGTTTTTCCATTTGTGAAAATTAAACTTGAAAAAGGGGGAAAACCTCGCATTCCCCCTTTGGGGGCAGACAGGCCCCTTCAGAAAACATGTCGTCCGTCCCAAAAGTATTCCCTAAAACACTCGAAAACTTTTGGGTTGCTTCCAAAAAATTCGTTTAAATGTCCTTCATTTGGGCTTTTTCAGAGCCCCAGGAAAAGAAAAAACCACACCCCGGGCTTTCGTTCCCCCAAAAGGGTCCCTAATTTTACATTTCAGGGGTTTGGGGTTGCCACAGGATACTAATCCACCCTCAGGGGGCTTTTCTGTTGCCACGGGGAAATAGCTAATCCCCACCAGGGGGTTTTTTCCTTTTCCCAAAAAGGGATACCTAATGCCATTTCGGGGGGGCTTTCGTTGCCCCCGGGATACTATCCAACTTAGGGAGGCAGCTCGGGGAGGAGGATGCTTCCATTTAGATTTTTCTGTCTGTTAGAGATCTGTAAACAAAAACAAAAAGGAACCTTCAAAATGAAAATTAAAAAAAAAGTCTGGGGGGCCAGACACCAAAATTGTCCGGTTTATAGCACGTTTTTCCCTTCTACGCTACCCCTTTCTGCTAGGGGGGTTGCTGCCACTAAAACACATCTACTGTCACCTAAAACCACCACCAACCCTGCTACTACCATAAAACCTTAAACCTCTGTTGCTTTGCTGCTTATCCCGCGCTGTTAATGATTTAAAAGTATTTTTTTGGGGTATGGTTGATAATTTTAAATACAAAACCACGGGTTTGCCCTACCCCCTAAATGACTTATATTTATGTCAGCCCAGTACCACAACTTTTCTGTCCCCTTCCATTTTTCCAAAAGTCATAAAAATTCCCAAAACCCGTAGAAATCCATGTACACTATCCCAAATTCCACCCCCAATCCCCATAAAACATGATATCAAAACCAAATCAAAAAAAAACGGGCATCCCAATCCCTGAAAGGAAAGGGAAAATGTTTCTGATCTGTTCTAATGGACTTGCAGGGGAACACAAGCGGGCAAAAAAGAAACGGGGCAAAAAGGCAAAAAAAAACGTGTTACATCCTTTAAAAAAAATGAAATTTTACTTTGTGAAAACTCTTTACTGAAAAGAGAGGGGTGAGGGAGGGAGAAAGAGAGAAGCGAGGGGAAGAGAGAAGAGAGGGAGAGAGAATTGGTGTATTTTTTGATAGAGAGGAGGGAAAAGGGGCCCAGGTGAAAAAAGATTTTTTTTTTTTATTTTTTTTTAAATTTTTTTTAAATTTTTTTATATCGAGGATAAGGGAAAAAGCCTTTTTGGCTTTTTTACTTTCCAGCCCCCGGGTGTATCCCTTTTTAAGTAAATGTTGTCATCTGCCCCCACTGGCACACAAAGGGGCCCTACTTTTTCCAAAAAGCGGAACAGGTTAACGGGGCGCAAAATGTTCAACGGGGGCTTTCACACTGGGGCCCCTTTTAACAGTCTCATCCAAATAGGGGGCATTGGGGAAAGAGAAGGGCGAAAAGAGAAGAGGGGAGAGAAGAAAGAAGGGGAGAGAGAGAGAGAGAGGGGAAGATAGGAAAGGGAGGGAAAAGAGAGAGAGAGAGAGAGAGAGAAGAAAAAGGGTTTGTTGGTAAAAAAAATGTTTTAAGGGTACCCTATTTTAAAAAAAAGATTTTTCCTTTCCCAAAAAAAGATAAAGGGGTTTTTTAGCCCCAGCGCAATGCTCCCCACCTTGATGTGGGCAAACCTTTTTCCCAAAACATCCCCAAACCCTTTTCCCGAAAACCCCACAACTCCTAGTTAAGAAGGAAAAAAATCAAAGACTTGCTTTTAACCCAATTTGGTTTTTTTTTTTTTTCACCATTTCATCTAGAAATCAAATTTAAAAAAAATAAATAACCGAAAGGGTTTTTTATTAAAAAAAGGGGAGGATTTATGGGGGTATCTTCCCACACAGTTCCACGACTCCTATTTTCTGTGTGACTCTTCCCTCACTCTCTCTCCTCCCGACGCTCACCCCCTCCTTTCTCTCTCTCCCCCTCTCTCTTTTCCCCCCCTCTCTCTCCCCCCTCCAACTCTTTTCACTAACCACTACCGACACAACTTCTGGGTGTGCCCAGAGATACAGGGGACTAAGGGCTACATCAGAAAGGGGGGTCCCCTCCAGCACGCCTCCTGCACTGTACAAAGGGCGGGGATAGCCTTTTGGCAGAACAAATTTCGCTTGCAATTTGGGCACCCGGGGTTTGATTTTCCCCCCCAAAGGGGTATTTTTTCCCCGGGGGTTAACCTCAGGCAGACTCCCCCTCTCCCCAAAATTTCCTTTTGGGGGAACTATAAAACAAAAGGGCTCGTGTGCGAACGCAAAGCAAAACTTCCCTTCCGCACAAATTAAAACCCGATCCGTTTTTTTTTAAAGAAAGGGCCAAATTTTGTTTCCTGTGGGAAAGATAAAAATTCACAATCCCATACACCCAGGACGGATGTAAAAAAGACCATAAATGCTTTTTTCCTTTTTCCTCGAAATAAAAAAAATAAAAAAATAAATAATATAAAAAACAGATTTTTAGGTGAACACAGATTTGGGGTGCAATCAGTGAATTTCCCTACTGCAGGTTTTCCCTGGGATCAGATTTGTCTGAAAGCATCAGAAGCAAAGCAAAGAAGAGGGCAGGCTGCCTACTGACCTAAATTACCTGACGTAGAGCGATGACCAAACTTACCCCTGTCAGAGAGCTGAATGGGGGTCTGTCTCACACAACACACCCCACACACACACAAAACACACACACCAAACACTGCGTCACAAAATGCTGGCTACAACTCCTTTAACAGTGCCCCTGGCACTCCCGTCTGTGTTTGGGGGTGTTTGAGTTGTGGGTTTTTGCTTCTCTTTTCACTGAAATCTGCTCCCCAAATGCTTTTGGGCCTTTCCCCATCAGTATACAACTTATAAAGGGCATGTGTGTGTGTGGGGTGTTTGGGGTGTGTGAAAAGAGAAAAATGACCAAAGGGCAAGTTTTCTTTAATTTTGAGGGTAATGAAAAAGCACCCAATTTTCTCTTTTAACCCTCCAAAAAACCATTTCCCCCCCTTAAGGGTTAAAATAATATAAAAAAAAAATAAAGCCCAAAGCCCAAAACCTTTTAAAAAGCTTAAGGAAAAAATTTTTTCTCCACAAAAATCCACAAAAAAAAAATCACCAAAAGAAGGGGGGGGGGGGGAAAGAATTTAAAAAAAAAAAAAGTACAACAATTTAAAAAAAAGCAAAACCAGAAAACACAGAAAAACCCAAAAAATAGCAAGAACCAAAAAAAACAAAAACAGCAACAACAAGGGGAATGGGAACAACCCCAAAAAGTCCCCCCCTTTAAAAAAAACAACAACAACCCCCCAAAACCCCAAAAAAAAAAAAGAAAACCCAAAAAAGCAAAAAAGTTTTTTATAAAAAAAAAAAGAAAAAAACCCAAATAAATAGTTTTATTTTTGGGTAACAAAAGAAACGGCAAAAAATTTTTTTTTTCTTTTTTTTTTTTTTTGGGGGCAACAGCAAAAGTAAAAAACATGAAACAAAATTGTAGAAGCAATTTGCATCCCAAACACACGAAAAAACACACACGCAAAAGCCCCACAACCCCACAAAACACACACACACGAACACATACACACACACATACCCCCACACCGCGCAAAGCGCACTCACCAAACCCTTCATCCAAAGCAACCATAAAATCTTTTTGAATACATGTAAATTTATAAAAGATAGAAAATCTGCATTTTTTAATTAGCTATACATAATTGGGGGATGCAAAAAAAAAGATATTCCCAAAAAAAAACATTCACTGAATCCAAATACATTTAATTTAGGGGGTAAACTGAAATAAAAAATCTTTAAAAAAGCATTCAACCGGGGTACAATTTTAAATACAACCCAAAAAAAATCAAAAACCCAAAAAAAAAAGGAGAGGGCCCAGAGAGAGAGAGAGAGAGAAGAGAGAGAGAGAGAGGAGAGAGAAGAGAGAGAGAGGAGAGAAAAGAGAGAGAGAAGAGCACAGGCAGTGCATTTTAAATCCAAAAAATTTTAACATTTTTTCAATTCATAAACACATCACCAATTTGAAAACTCCCTTTGATTTAAAAATTTTTACATGTTTTAAAATCGTCCCAAAAATTTAAAAAAAAATTTTGATAGTGGAAAAATCATTTTTAGAAGTCATTTTTTTCAAAAAACAAAAGTAAATACAAAATAAAACACTCACACCAAAAACAAAGATAGAGAGAGAAAGGGGGGGGAAGGGGGAAAAATTTGGGATAATGGGAAAGGGAAAGGAAAATATTTATTTTTTTCCCAAAAACCCCCTTTAAACGCATCAAGGGATGAAAATATGACTTTTGGAAAAATTGTTAATGATTTTTTGTTGTCTAAGTGAGATTTTAGGAAAGGAAATTCCACCGCACAGTTTCCGGGGTAAAAAGTAAGCTGGGTTTTAAAAATCAAATTTTTGGGAATTTGGGGCACATTTTCTTTTCAGTATTTCGGAAAAAAAATTTATTGGGAACTTTGGGCTTTTTAAAGGGTGAGGGGAAAATTTTCCCGTCTTTTCTTTAAAAAATCATGAAGCCTTGTTTTAAAACTTAGTCTTTAGTTTTAGGGGAAAAATATTTAACTAGTAAAATCCACTTCTAAAGGGGAGTCTTCCCTTTAGAATAAACCCGTTTTTAAAGCACGTTTTTAAAAAGACTAAAAATGGGTTTTATAGTTTTTGGCCCTTAGCATAATCTCACAGAGTTTTAAAAAATAATCTATTGAGGGGGTTTTATATAAACTTGAAAAATAGTTTTCTTTAATGGAAAATTTAAAAAAATTTGGGTTTTAGTCAGTTGGTATACTCTTTGAGACCTGTATTTGCACAGAAGGGGTATTTTGGTACAAAACTTAGATTTTCCTCAATTTTTTACTGCCTAGAATTTTTTTGGGGAGAGGGTTTTTCAAAATTTTTTCCTTTTTCAATATTGGGTTGGAAAAATTTATGAAAGATTTTGTCGCTTTTGCCCGGGAGTATAATCCAAAGCATTTTTTTTTTTTGGGGGGGGAAAAGGCCCGTTTTTTTAGTTCAGCCCCTTTGACAAGATCATCAGTGCTTTTTTTCAATGTCTTTGCAAAGAGTTAATGTTTGTAGGCTTTTATGTATGGTTTTTTTCCCCCAGCAAAATGTTCGCAAAATTTGATTTTATATTGGGGAGGAAAGGGCCCCTTATTTTATAATTTAAAAAAAGAATTGGTCCTAAAAGGATCCCCCCGTGGTAACCCCTAATGAATGGGTATTAGGGGTGGAAATTTTGGGAAGTAGCTATTGAAAAAACATTTTTTCCCCGTTTGTAAAATAAGAAAACCCGAAGTTTTTAAGAGTAATTTTTGAATATTAATAAGTCTAAACTTTTTTAAAGGAAGTCGCGGTCAATTGTATCAAATGCTTTTTTGAAATTAAAAAATATCAACACCAAAAAATTAAATTGTCATTAATGTTTTACAGCCAAATTTTCACAAACTAGTTAAAGGGCCGAATGGCACAGTGATTTTTTTTTTAAATCCAACTTATTTTGGGAAGTAAGTTTTTTAATATCTAAATGAAGGACTAATTTTTTTATTCATTTTGTTTTTTTCCCAAAGGGTTTTTAAAGGTAAAAAAAAATTTTGAGAAATTTGGGCCCAAAATTTTTAGGGAAGAAGTGGCCCCCAACTTGTGGATCGGAAAACAACCTTAGCCTTTTTTAAGGCGTTGGGGAAATAAATTCTTTAATTTAAGACAAAAAGGAAAACCTTTGCAGAATGTCCCCTTTTAAAAACTGGACGAGAAATTTTTAGAAATTTTCAATCTTTTGCATCAAGAAAACCAAAAATTACTTGATTTGGGTTTTGGTGACAATTTTAAAAATAGACCTAAATTTCAGATATCCAAGGTAAATTGGGGTTTTGTGGAATCCCTTTTCCCTTTGGGAGAATTGTTTTTTGGGTTTATTTTAGGGTCATTGGAAATTTTTTATTTTCAAATTTTTTAATTATGTTAGAAGAAATATTAAAAGAAGTTATTGTTTGGTTTTCCAGCAAAAAAATATCGTTTAAATTTCGTTTTAATTTGGGAAACAATTTTATTTTTTTTGTTATTTTATTGATTTCCTAACCCCAAAAGCTTTTTAATTTTGTTTGGAGATAGTAATCTTGGAAATTTTCCTTTTCTCCCGCCTTTTTTGTGAGTTTTTTGGCATTTAATTTTAATTTTTTTTTCCCCCCTCAAAAATACCTATGTTCTTTAAAAAATCCCCTAAATAACATGCTTCTTCTAGTTCCTTTTTAAACCAAGGTAATTTTGGACAAAAGTTTTTTCCTTAAGGTTTTTTAATGGGGGTTTTGTAAACCCCAAATTTAATTTTGGGGCATTTAGGAAAAACCAAAGGAATGGGGGTTTTTTTTTTCCTCCCTCCTCTCGGGCCCCCCGCCCTTTGGGGGGTCCGAGGAAACACCGGACCAAACCGGGTTTTAAAGCCTTTCCCCCCAACCTTCGGCCCGGTTTCCCGCAGTAGTTTTTCCGAGTTATTTAACTGGCCATTCCCTTTTTTCCTTATGCTTTTTCCCGTCCTTTCCCCCTTTCCTGTCGCCGTTTTTGAGGTTCCCGCAGTACTGTTTTTGTTTTCCAAAAATGGTTTATTTTGGGGACGGGCCCCCAAAGTCCCGGTTTTCTTCCTTGATATGGTTAGGGGAAGTGGTTTTTTGGGTTGGGGAAAATTTGACTCTTGACAAATTCATTGGTCTTTGTTCTCTCCAGGATATGCCCAGCAGTTTTCATGGCTTTTTGTTTCAAATGGACTGGATTCACTTTGCTGTTTCAGCAGTCAATGTTCCAGGTTTCTCTTCCGTACAGCAGATAGTCTGAATTAGGGCTTGTAGAGCTTTAGTTTGATTGGGAAACTGATCTCTTTACTTTTCCATATGGTGGGAGTTTTTGTCATGGAAGATGTTTGCCATGGCTAGTCTGACTTTGGGTTCTGTCGTCGATCGCCCCCTCCTTTGTGAGTGTAGCGCCAAGTATTAAAAGCGTTCTACCTCCTCCAGTTGCTGGCCGTTCATGTAAATTTAGCATGGCATTGCTGTGCTGTTCACAAGTACTTTACTTTTCTCCGAGCTCACCTCCATCCTATATGCTCCAGCTCTGTTCTCAAGTCTGGTCGTAAGATCTTGCAGCTCTGTGTTACTTCCGCCCATGAGGTCAATGTCATCGGCAAACTGCAAGTTGTTGAGGGGTTTCCCGCCAATGGAGATGGTAGAGTGGAAGTCATTGAGGGTCTCTCTCATAATGTTTTCCAAGAACAGATTAAACAGGACTGGAGATAACAGGCTTCCTTGTCGGAACCCAACTGTGGTTTTGAAGTAGCTTCCGACCTGATTGTTCAGAAGGACTGCACTGCTTGCGGTGTTGTATAGTGCTTGAATGGTTTGCACTAGTCCTTCTTCAATGCCAAACATTCTGAGGACCTGCCACAGGCCTTCGTGCCATACTCTGTTGAAAGCCTTCTTTGAAGTCGATGAAGTTGTGGAACAGGTCTCTCTGATGTTGAAGATGTTTTTCCATCAGGATGTGGCAGTTAAAAATCTGTTCAATTGTGCTCCTGCCTGCCCTGAACCCAGCTTGTTCCTCTGCAAGGTGTTCTTCCTGCCTCCTTCTTGGTTGATTCAAATAACTTTGAGCATGATCGTGCTGTGTGGTTGATGAGGCTGATTGTTCTATAGTTTTGCATTGCGTAAATTCCCCCTTCTTGGGCAGGGTGATGAATGAGTGATTGTGTCCATTCTGTTGGCCACTGTTTTGTCTCCCAAATCTTCTGAAGATGGCTGTAACATGTGTGATACTGTTTCGCCACCATGCTTGAGCAGCTCTGCTGGTATGGTGTCTGCTCCTGGGGACATTCCTACTGGTAAACTTCGGATGGCTTCTTCCACTTCTTCCCTCAGTATAGGTAATGGCGAGGGTACCCTTGATGTTGCTGCTTCCTCTTCTATTATGCTCTTGTCAGGTTGGATTGGGTAGTTGTATAGTTCTTGACAATACTCAGACCACCTGTTCAATGCAGCTGAGCTTTCTGTGAGGAGGTTTCCGGAGCTGTCTTCAATGACTGATGATTTGGTTTGAAGTGGTTTTGTGGGTTTCTTTAGGGTGTCGTATGGCTTTTTACTGTTGCCCACTTTCATGCTTTTTTCGATCTCATCACATTGATCACTGATCCACTTCTCTCTGGCCTTTAACATTGACTTCTTCACAAGATTGTTGGCCTTCCAGTATTCTTTAGGGTTGGAAGACCTGGTTGGTTTCAGTGCTCTTCTTGTATCGCAGAGGTCCAAGATGTCATTGGTAGTCCATGGCTGGTGTTTATTCCTCTGACGACCGAGTACCTCCTCTGCTGTTTCTCGGACTGCCTCATTAAAGTTGTTGGTGAGGTCCTTGATGTCATTGTCCAGGAGGGTTAATGCCGCAAAACATCCGCCAAGCTTAGCTTGGAAGATCTCCTCGACATCTGGATCTTTCAATTTGTCCACGTCAAATTTGATACTGGGTTTGCAGGCTGTTGTTTTTCTTCAGCTTCTTTTTAATACCAGCAGCACAAGGTCGTGGTCGCTGCCTATGTCAGCTTCGGGGTGGGTTCTTTTTTTGGCTTGTTGATGGGGAATTTGAAAGCACCTTTGGTGTTAAGTTTAAAAATCTATTTGGTTTTTGGATTTCCCGTTTGTCGCAGGCCGGGTTTTCCCCCTTTTTTGATGTTGTGGAGATAGGGGGTATTGGAAAGGGTTTAATTTTGTGGGGCAGGAAAAAACTCCAGCAGCTTTAGCCCCCTGCATTGGTTCCCCATTTCCCAAAATTGCCCCAAACTATTCCGGCCCTTTGGTTTGTAAGTTTTCAGGACCTACTTGGGGGAAAAACCCCCTTAAAATGATGTTGGGGTCTTTTTTTAGGTTTCTTTAATTTTGGTTCTTCAAAAACCCTTCAAAAAATTTCTTTACTTTTTCATCTCCCTGGTAGATGGGGTTTGCATGGGATTTGTATGTTGGTGATGTTTTGGGGGGGCCCACACTCGAATGCTGATAATCCTGTGGAAGCTGGTGCCCCGCTGAAAATGCACCCCACTACTTCCTTTCTGACAATAAATCCCAAACTCCTTGTTGAGATGTTTCCTTGCCCCAACTGTACCGTTTGGTTGCTTTTTCGGGTTCATTGTCTCAAAAAATTCCTGTCCATCTCACTTCCCCTTGGCCCAAATAATGCCCCCTTTTATAGCGGCTAACCTTACTCAAATTTTTTGGATTTTTCCCCCTGATTGATTTGGGGGGGGGGGGGGGACGTTACATGTTAAATGGTGTTGTTCTTAGGGGCAAAAAGTAATTTTTTTAAACCAGAGCTGACTTGCCCACTTCCACCTGGTGTTGTTTAAAGGGAAAAAGGCGGGTGTTGGAAACCAGGCCTCGACCGACCCCGAAATCTTTTTGGGTTTTGCATTTTTTTTTTCTTGTTTTGGTTGGGGTTTTGGGTGGCGCCAATTCCTCTCCAAGCCCCCAATATGTCTTGGGTTTTTTTTCTTTTTGGGGGTTTCCCTCCCCACATGAAACAGGGGGGGTTCTAGGTTCATAGATCCCGTAGCGTAACAGAGAACTTCTCGGGAAAAACTGAAAATGATGTTATATTTTCAGAAAAAAAACTTTTATCCAAAAACCAAGGGGCCAAAGTCTGTTCAGTAATATTGAATGTTTCCGAGAGCAGGGAAAATGCTCAATCTGTAAAAAAAAGGTCATTAAATTTTCCCAAAAAAACGATTGGTTGTAGTTTTATGGCCGGTTTTGGGAAATTTTTTTGTTCCTTTTTTTGACCTTGGGGTACGATGGTATTTGGTTTTTCACTACGGGGGTTTATAGGGAAAAACTTTTTCTATGAGGTTTTTAGGGTTTACATAGATGTGAGGGAAATTATTGTGTTGGGAATTTTGATGGCCCCTTGTGGGTGAAGTTACTTATTGGTAAAGATTGAATGAGCTAAAAATTTTGGGGCCCTTTTGGTTTTTTTATTTTTGCTGGGTTTCATATTAAAATCCCTTGAAAAGAAAATTTCTCGAGATTCTAATAGGATTTCTTTTCATATGGAGTAAAACTTGTCTACCCAAATTTTTTCTTTCTTTTGGGGATTTTTTTGCAAAAACCCTTTTTAAAATAACCCGTGAACTTTTTAAGAACTTTGATCCAGATGGATTTTATTTCAAAAACTTCAAAAATGGAAAGACATTTGAACGTTAAAAACTCACTAATATAGTTTAAGTACCTGTTTTTTTGGGGTTTTTTGCGGATTTTTTTCGCATGTTTTTTTCCTAGGATGGAAAGTCAGTGTTGGTTATGTTTTTCTGTATGTCTTGACTGGGGAAAACCCCTAGTATATGAAATGGTTTGCCGTGGTTTGTGAGGGAGTCTTGTTTAATCTTTTTTTTATTGACGGGCAGGTTTATATTTAGTTGGCAAATTCGAAAGCCACCCTTTGGGGGGCCCAAATAAATTTGTGTCTTAAATAATTTTTTAAAATTTTAGGTTTGTGGGGAAAATTTATAATGTGTCAAGAATGGTGAAGATAAGGAAAAAAAAGGGAGACTTCTTTTCTTCTTTCTTCTTTCTTTCATTTTGCGGGTTTTCCCTTCGGCGTCGGGGGAGACACAGGGGGTCTGTCTGCAGTGGGGCGGGAGGTTGATGTAGTGACGGGTAAGGGGCTCGCGGGGGTTTGTCAAGCCACGGGTCGCTCCATCGTCCCTTGGGCCCTTACCTCTGGTTTTTCCCAGCCATTAAATTTTTGGGTTTGGTGTATGCCCGTGGGGCGGGTTTGGGTTTTGGGCGGCATTTAGTAAAGGTAAACCAAACCACCTGACCCTTTTGGTTGTTCGATATGGTGGAGAATTGGTGTTAGCCCGGCCCATGTCTTTTGATCACCTCATTCTTGATCTTGTCACGCCCTGGTCTTGTTGACGCTTTTCTCGGGCAGTGCATTTCACATGGCCCCAATTTTCTCTCTAAGGCTTTTTTTAGGGCCCATGTTTTGCATGGTATGGGAGTGTTAAAAACAAAGAGGGGCTTTGTTGAGTTTTGCCTTGGTGCTCATTGGGGATGCTGGAATGTTTTAGAAGGGGGGGCGGTTGGAAAAACTGACGCTTTTTCGCTTTCTGGCTTTTTGGGTTTCTATCCTCGGGCCCAATTTTCCATCTTCAGTAAAAGAGGCTCCCAAAGGTTTAAAAATTTTTTTGGTCTGGTTTCAGCGGGGTTTCCCGTTGTTTTTTAATGTCCAGCTTTCCTGGATTCTGTGACAGAAAATTAACTTCTGTTTTGGGGGTTTTACGGATCTTCATTTTCATACCTCTCGCAGCTTGTGTTGGTTGGTCTTATGATCTTAAGAGTGTTTTTGTTTGATTAAATCAGGGGAACTGGTCGTAGAAATTTAATAGTTCGTTGGGCCCCTAAGTTCTGGGTTGGTTTCCTTTTTGATTGGCCCATTTAGATCACAAAGGGGAAAAGGGGGGGGGGGGGGAAACGCCCCTTGCCTGCCCCCGGGATGAAACCGGGAACCGTCGGATGTTCCACTGGCTTTTTCCGGCTGCGCTCATATGTTGCATAGATAGCTTTTATGTTATCAAGGAGCTGCCCCTTCACGTCGTACTGCCCCAGGATCTTCCAGAGTTGTCTCTGTTGATGGGTTTCGAAAGCTTTTTTCTTGGTCAACAAATACTTTTATGCGGGGTTCTTGGTTTGTATTCGATGGTCTTTCACACAGTGTCAAGTGCAAAAAGGGATATGTGCCCTTTTCCCTTTTTCCAAAAAGCCAAACTGGGCATTGCCGTAGGGTTTGCTTTGGCTTTTGTGCGCTGTTCAGAATCTTTGAATACTTTTGGGGATCGGGGGTCTAGGGGTTAAACGCCCCTGTTTTAAAAAGGGGAAAAGTCCGGGTCTAAATGTGGGCGGTTCGTCCCCCTTTTGTTGGCCCGGGAAAATTTTTTTCCCCCATCTTTTTGACCATGAAGGGGGGGTTTGGGCGCTGGGGTTTTGGGATGAGACGTTAAACGGGCCCCGTGTGTTAAGTAATTATTTAGCGCACTTAAAAAAAACCCGGGCAACAAGAGAGTTTTTTCCCTGGAAAAAAAATTTTAAAAAAAAAGCCATTTGGTTTGGGAAAACAAATACAGCTGCAGCAAAAAAAAAAAAAAAAAAAAATGGGGGAAAGGGGGGCGCAGGGCTAAGGGGGCGACGCGTTTCCCGCTTCCCGGGGGGAGGGGGCACCCCGAATTTCACAGAGAGAAATCTGCCGGGACTTAAAGGGGTATGAAATAAAATCTGGCACTTTGATTTGTTGCTTTACAAGATTCAGCGCTATATAAATTCCCTTAATTTTTTATTATTAATTCTATTATTATTTTTTCCCCACAGGTGAGAAATGAAATGCCTCTGTGGTGCTGCAGTCTCTCTTTGCTGCCCCTTTTTCTTCCAAAAATTGGGACCACTATTGATTTTGCCGTCCCTTGGTACTTTCCTCTCTTCCCATGCTTTTGGAAGATGTTTGGGGAGCACCCTTTAATCACGTTTTCCCCTTTCCCAAAGGGTGGCTTTTAGGGTTTTTATGCCCTCATCACCTGCCCCCTTTGCCCCTTTTGGGGTGGTCTTAATTGCTTTTCTTTTTTCGCTTCCCCGGATTTGGGGCTTAACTTTGGGTTTTTTAGCGTGGTGAGAATTTTAGGGGCTGGAAGTTGTACTCCAGATGGGTTTAAAAAATCTTTTAAAAAAGTCTTCCATCGTTTTTAGGAAAATTTTCTTTTTTTGTGCAGTTGCCTTCCATTTGCATCATTCACTTTTGTTTTTGGATTAAAAAGGGTCATTTTACTCTCATGTCTTTACACTTTTTTAAAAAAAACTTTTGGGGGATTTTTTGCAAATTTCACCCTTAATTTTTCATAAATCGCCCAAGATTTTTTTTTGGAGGGTTTACAACAAGTTTCTATGTCTTCTTGCGTTTTTTTACTTGGGGTGTCCCCTTCTGTCTTGGTCTTGGCCCAAGCTTTATATAGGGCTTTTTTTCTTTTATGGCTTCCTTCACCTCTTGGTTCCACAAGCTTTGTTTCCTGTTTTTTCCCCACATTTCTTCGTCCCGCCAAAAATTCCCTTAAGGTGTTCAGAGAGCTGGCTTTGGAAAAGGGGTTCCCCACTTGCTCCCTGTTGAGAGGGTTGTTTTAAAAGGGTCAAGGGTTTTACCTTTATAGCATGGAAAAATCTGGTTTTTTGATTCTTTCTCTTCCCAATTTGAGGGGTTGTTTTTTTTGGCTGGTTCTTCCTTGCAGTTGTTATTTTCTTTTTGGGGTACTGGGGGCTAGGGAAAGACGGCCCCGTGGTCAAAAGTCAAAGGGTTTGGGAATTTAGGGTTTGGGTTTTTAGTCTTTGATGGCGTTTAAAGTGTTTAGATCTTGCAAGTATAAAGCCGGGTTTGGGGATGAGATGTTGAGAATCGTTCCATTTGTACCCGGTGTAAAAATTTTTTGGGGGTCGGGGTTGGAAAAAGGTGTTTGGGGATGATAGATCATTGGGTTGCCCCATAGTTTCCCGCACGTGGTTCCCGTTGTAATTGCAAGGGTGTTTTTGTGGTCACTGTGGGGTAAGATGTTTTGTCCACGGGTTTTTCTCTCACCCAAATTTCCGTTGAAATCACCCCCGGGCTTTGGTCCCCTTTTGGGGGGCTGTTGTTTAGGTCGGGGGGCCCTTGTTTGAAGAGTCTTTTTCCCCTTTTTTGAGTACGAATCGTTTTCTGGGGATATGCTTGGGGTATAGTGGTTTATTTTGGGTTTGGGTTTCTTACACCCAAATTTTAAACAGCTTTCTGATATTTTTGTTTTTGTAATTTATAAGATTTTTTGCTAGTTGGGGGTGGATGAATCCCCACCAGCGTTGCTCTTTTGGGCTTTCCGACTCCCCCCAGATGAGAACAAAAATTTTTAAGGATTTCTTTCGATTTTTTTTTTCCTTTTTCCTTTTTCTTCCCCCCGTGTCTGAAATGCCCTGATGGAGTCTTTCTTTTTTGGGGGTGAAATTTCCCAATTTCTGGGGTTTCCCTTTTTTGTTAGGGCCCGCAGATTTTTCCTTTTTCCCAAAGTAGTCCGTTTTTCTCGTGGGCCCCTTTTTCCCTTTGGGGGGTGTTTTTTTGTTTTGGGTTTTGTTCGTTTTTTTTTTCTCTTTTCAGTTTTATTTGCAGGGTTTTTTAAAAAATCCACTGTCGGCTTTTCTAGGCAAAAACAAAAGCTTTACCAGAGCCCCCTTGCCAGCTTGAAACCCGTTTCCGTTTCCCACGACGTGGGGCGAGGGGGTTTGGGCTTTGGGGAAAAGAAAAAAAAAAAGAGGACAAAAGAAAAAATAATATGATAGGAGGGGGGAGGGAAATACTTGATAGGGGGATAGTGGGGGAAGGGGAAGAAAGGAGTAAAAAAATTACCACTCTGTAGCACACAAAGTGTATATAATCCCAAACAGTTGACATTTTGTTTGACAAGAAAGAAAAAAAAATTTAAAAGGTGGCGGGTTGGTTACCGGGGAAAAAAAGGGGGGATATTTAAAAAAAAAACAAAAAAAAAAAACAGAGTAAACCCAAATTTACCCCAACAAGCAAGGCGAGACAAATTTCAGTTTAAAAACCTGTAAATAAAAAATGCCAGAATATGAATAAAAAGCAAAAAAATACAATCAGCACAGTTCCC
>CM054162.1:39668450-39710663 GCA_028751875.1 Rapana venosa
TTTAAAAAATTACCCGAACTTAGATGTTGTGAAGGAGGGTGGTATGAGATTTTATTTGCAGGGGAAGGTAGTCATTTGACCAGTAGCTGGATGCCCCCCCACTGTGTTGGTCAGTGAAGGACTCCCCCCCGGGGGAAATAGGGCGGGAAAGGCAGGGGGTAGGGTAGTACAGGACAGACCACCGGGCCCTTTTGTTTTTGGGCTGTATCCGTTCTGCAAAAAGGGTGAGGTGAGGAATGCAAAAAAATGGTGGCCGTGTTTTTTCCACGTGCTGTTTTTCCCTGTCTTGGGCCGTTGTGATGTGCCTGTGTGTCTGTTGTTGTTTTGTCTGTAGGTCTGTTTGCTTGTGTGTGGTATCTGTCTGTCTGTGGTCTGTTTTCTATGGTGTGTGTGGGTGTTGTTGTTGTCTGTGTGCCCTTCATTTGTTTCGTGCCCTTTCCATTGATTTTGCTTTTTCGTTTTGATAGAAAACATTTATGGAAAGGGAGAAAGTTTGAAGAAAGGTTAGCAAATATAAAATAGAACTGATAATGTTGTATAAACGGGAATGATGATGATGCTGTCTACTTCTTTTGTTTGTTTTTTTAAAAAATATCTCATTTTAAAAATATTCTTCATGTGTTTTTGTAAAATCATCGTTATAATCTTTTGTACATTTCCATGTGGAGTTTGTTTTTTCTTGAATATTTTTCATGCCTTTTGTAAATACATGAAATTTTTGTGATTTTTGGGGGGCAGACTAAGCTGTTTAGGCGTATTTTTTAGGTTAGCGAAGCATTTTTTACATTTTCCCTTTTTTTTTGTCAGCTTGGTTCTTTTGGTCAAACTGTAATAAAAAAGCTGGGGGTTTTCCTTGAAAATGACATCAGCTGTGTGGGCAATGTGTCCTGTATGCTTTTGGTGTTTTGCAGCCTGAGTAGTTTCTTGTGGATTTTTGGTTTCATCTGACGTTCTGTGTTTTCTAAAAAAAAATGAAGAATAATGATGACATTTTGTCGCTGACTGTTTGGATGGTTGTGGACTGTCTTTACTGGAGTGCTGTGGTTTGAATGGTGATGGGTGTCATGTATTTTCGGTCGCTGTTTTCCAGGTTTGTAGGAAACATATTTGGGAGATCTCTCTATTTCCAGTGTACCAAAATGTCACTTAGTGTTGTAATTAGGCCCTTTTTTTTGTTACCGTCATGACAGGTGACTGGGCTGTGATCAATTAGACTGCCATAGGGGACATGGTCTGTGCCCTCAGTATGACATGCCATTTTGTGAGACATGGTTGGCCATCAATATAGGCATGCCATAGTGGAATGGTCTGTGCCTCAATATAGCACGCCATAGCGTGAAAAGGTCTGTGCATCAATACGAATGCCCTGGTGATATGGTCTATGCCATTGTCTGTGCCATCAATTATGAAAGCCATAGAGTGATATGGTCTGTGCCTCAATTAGACTGCCCCTAGTGAGATATGGTCTGTCCATTAATTAGACAGCCAAGCGTGACATGGTTGTCCCCTCAAAAAAGGATTGTTGTATACCATAACGTGATAAGGTTGTTCAATTTGAAGAGGGTGGATAGACATTGAACATCATACACCTGAAAGCTGAGAGATGCAAGGAGTGGAGGAAGCTGGAAGTAAAATCTATAGTGTTGCCCATGTGGTCAGCCAGACTATACATGAGATATGTGATCATCATCATCATCAGTCCCATGACCTTGGCGGGCGTGGAGAAGTCATGAAAGACGAAGCCTCCTCCATCCATCTCAGTCCTCGGCTCTGCACAGTAGTTCCAAGTCATTCATCCTGGTCCATTCTCTGATGTTGTACATCCATGACTTGTTCTGTCTTCCCCTCTTTCTGCCATCTTCGAGTGTTCCCTGCAGTACTGTTTTTGGCAGACTGTTGTGGTGGGTGACGTGGCCGAACCATGTCAGCTTTTTTTCCCCTGACGATGGTGAGAAGGGGTTCCTGGGGAAACCTGCCAGCCGTGTTATTTGGCTCTTGACAAATTCATTGGTCTTTCGTTTCTCTAGGATATGCCAGCAGTTTTCTATGGCATTTTGTTTCAAATGACTGGATTCGCTTTGCTGTTTCAGCAGTCAATGTTCAGGTTTCACTTCCGTACAGCAGGATAGTCTAAATTAGGGTTTATGTAGAGCTTTAGTTTGATTCGGAAAACTGATCTCTTTACTTTTCCATATGGTGGTGAGTTTTGTCATGGAAGTGTTGCCATGGCTAGTCTGACTTTGATTTCTATCGTTGATCGCCCGTCCTTTGTGAGTGTAGTCCCAAGGTATTTAAAGCGTCTACCTCCTCCAGTTGTTGGCCGTTCATGTAAATTTTTGCGTGGCGTTGCTGTGCTTTTTACAAGTACTTTACTTTTCTCTGAGCTTACCTCGTCCTATATGCTCTAGCTTGTTCTCAAGTCTGGTCGTAAGATTTTGCAGCTCTGTGTTACTTCCCGCAATGAGGTCAATGTCATTGTCAAATTTGCAAGTTGTTGGGGGGTTCTGCCGCCAATGGAGTTTGGTAAGAGTAAAGTCATGGAGGGTCTCTCTCAAAATGTTATCCAAGAACAGTTTAAAACAGGACCGGAGATAACGGGCATCCTTGTCGGCCCCCAAGTATGGTTTTGAAGTAGTCTCCGACCTGATTGATCAGAAGGACTGCACTGCTTGCGGTGTCGTATAGTGCTTGAATGGTTTGCACTAGTCCTTCTTCAATGCCAACGTTTGAGGCCCTGCCACAGGCCTTCGTGCCATACTCTGTCAAAAACCGTCTTGAAGTCGATGAAGTTGTGGAACAGGTCTCTCTGATGTTGAAGATGTTTTTCCATCATGATGTGGCAGTTAAAATTGTTCAATTGTGCTCCTGCCTCCCCTGAACCCAGCTTTTTTCCTCTGCAAGGTGTTCTTCTGCCTACTTCTTTGTTGATTCAAAATAATTTGAGCATGATCTTGGGGCGTGGCTGATGAGGCTAATTGTTCTTATAGTTTTAGATTTGGCGTAAATTCACCTTCTTGGGCAGAGGTATGCATGAGTGATTGTGTCCATTCTTTTGGGCCCACTGTTTTGTCTCCCAAATCTTCTAAACAGATAGCTGTAACATGTGTGATAAAAATGTTCGCCACCCTGCTTGAGCAGCTCTGCTGGTATGTTGTCTGTCCTGGGGACTTTCCTACTGGTTAAAAATGCGAATGGCTTCTTCCACTTTTCCCTCGTATAGGTAATGGCGAGGGTACTCTTGATGTTGCTGCTTCCTCTTCTATTATGCTCTTGTCAGGTTGGTGGGTAGTTGTATAGTTTTTGACAATACTCAGACCATCTGTTCAATGCGACTGAGCTTTCTGTGAGGGTTCCCGGAGCTGTCATCAATGACTGTGATTTGGTTTGAAGGTTTTTGTGAGTTTCTCCAGTGTGTCGTATGCCTTTTTACTGTTGCCCCCTTTCATGCTTTTTTTTTGATTTCATCACATTGATCACGATCCACTTCTCTCTAGCCTTTAACATTTACTTCTTCACAAGGTTGTTTACCTCCGGTATTCTTTAGGTTGGAAGACCTGGTTGGTTTCAGTGCTCTTCTTGTATCGCAGAGGTCCAAAGTGTCATTTGGGAGTCCCTGGCTGGTGTTTATTCCTCTGACGGGCCGAGTTCCTCTTGCTGTTTCTCAGAATGCCTCATTTAAGTTGAGGGGAGGTCATTGATGTCATTGTCCAGGGGGTTATTGCCCCAAAACATCCCCCAAGCTTAGCTTGGAAGATCTCCTCGAATCTGGATCTTTCAGTTTGTCCACGTCAAATTTGATAGGTGGTTTGCAGGCTGTTTGTTTTTCTTCAGCTTTATTTTGAATACCAGCAGCACAAAGGGTTTTGGTCGTGCCTATGTCAGCTCCAGGGTAGGTTTTTGGTTGGCTTTGTTGATGCTTGATTTGAAGTGCCCCTGGTGTTAAGATGAAATCTATTTGGTTATGGATCTTGCCGTTTGGCGCATGCCCGGTTATCCTATTGGGCTGCTTGAGGGGATAGTGGGTTTTTGGCAATGGTTTAAATCTGTGGGTGCAGGCAAACTCCAGCAGATGTTTGTCCCTGTCCTTGGTCTCTCCAGTTCCAAACTAACCAACTGTTCTGGCCCATTGGTTGTAAGAGTCAGGACCTACTTTGGCGTTCAAAATCCCCTTGAATGATGATGATGTCTTTCTTGGGTATCTTCATAAGGGTCTCTTCAAGTTCTTGTAAAATTCCTTACTTCTGTATCTGCATGGTCAGATGCTGTGCATTGATTTGTTATGATGGTGATGTTCTTGGCTTGGCCGACACCGGATGCTGATAATTCTGCTGGAAGCGGTTGTACAGTGATAATGCACCCCACTACTTCCTTCTGACAATTAAATGCCACTCATTTTTGGTGATGTTTCTCTTTACCACTGTACCCGATCCTTTTGCCTTCTTAGTCATTGTCTCACCAAATCCTGTCCATCTACTTCTCCTAGTCCAAAAATGTCCCATTTATTAGCGGCTAAGTCATACTCTAGTTCTTTGATTTTTACGCACTGGTAGAGTATACGGACGTTCCATGTACCAATGGTGATCTGTTCTCAGGAGCTTAAGTAATTTTTTTAACTCCAGTAGCTGTTTTGGGTCACTTCCACCCTGGTGTTGATCAATGGAAAGTGCGGCTGTTGGTAACAGGGACTCGACCGACCCGGGTTTAATATTGGCTTGTTTTGTCTTCATGTCTTGTCTGTGGGCTTGGATTATTCTTTGGTGGCGCCAATCTCCTCTACAAGTCCCCATATTGTTTTTGTTTTGTTTTCTAGTGGGGTTTCCTCCCCCACATGCGACAGGTTGTAAGGTTACATGGATACCAGAAGCAGTGACAGAGAACTTCTCTGACTGCCCTGACCTGGATATGTGATAGTGATTGAAAATTTTTATTTAAAATTTTTATTTTTTTATATTATTATATTATATTTTTTTTTTTGTACCACTTTAAGTCAGGGCAGATTTCTCTCTGTCAAATTGGGGGATGCTCTCCCTGGGGAGAGGCATTCCCTCAAGAGCAGTGCCACCCTTAAATTTTTTTGTTTTTCCTGTCTGTATCTGTATCTGTTTCCCTATCACAGTGGCTTCTTTGTACAACTTTTGCGGGGACAACTCTCTTTTGCCTGGGTTCTTTATGTGCGTTTAAATAATTATGTGTTTAAAACATGGACCTCAGTTTATGGTATACAAAAGACTAGCACCAAACCCCCACTCGTGCTTAATGGATGGGGAAAAGTTTGGCCAAAACAGGATTCAAAACCACCCCACACTTCCCACCACACCTTTTGACTTTTTTCTTTCTAGGCAGGCGCATTACCTCTAGGGCCCCTGACCCACTTCATAACTGTGGTAAAGGGGAAAGAGAGGTAACAAGGAAGAGAGGACAAGCTGCAGATAGTTTTTCGATGGTAAAACAGAAGGAAACTGCTCAGAAAAAAAACTGCATTGCAATGTGCCTAGTGTGGCACATCCACCTGCACATGATTACAAAATAAAAAATCTTTATTTTCAGAAAAACATGAACTATTCAAATCAATTAGAAAAATAAGTAAAAGCAACCATATGTAAATATTGTCATTCAAAAATTTTTTGAACAATCAGTAGCTCAGTTGGAAGGAAGCATTCCCCACACTGTTAAATAAAAACAATGAAATGTTTTCACTAGGGATCTTATACTACAAGCATGAAAGTACTGGTAATTTCACAATGCATTCTCTCTCTTTTTCTCTCTCTCTCCTCTCTCTCCCTCTCTCTCTCTCTCCTCTCTCTTCTCTCTCCCCTCACATGCTTCTGCAGATGGTCAGACAAGATGGCAATGTTGGGAGATCGGGAGCTTCAAGATTATCTAAGAGAAAGTGGCATCAAAGTATCATCTGACCTAACTGTACCCCAGCGAGAAACTTTTGACTGGCATTGGGGTCGGGACAAATTGCCTTCTATGCCATGGCAAGCTGCATGCAGAGTAAGCAGCCACTCCCCCATCCCATGGATGGAAGAAGACACTTCACCCAAACCACCTCTCCCCAACAAAAACACTGGCCCCAGTCCAAGATGACAGACAAACCAGAGTCACTGGCAAAACAGATGCAGTTTCTTTGAACAGCGGCAAGTATGAGAAGTGGAAGATACAACAAGGCAGGTTGTACTCGCGCCACCAGGAGGAGTTTAGACATGACAACCATCCCGGTCATGTCGGGGGGAAATCCCAAAGGAGCGTGTCACCACAGCCACATCAGGGTGTCCAGGCAGTAAACAGAGTCAGCCTGCTAGCTTCCACTACAGTGGCAGGAGGGACAACGTGCAAAGAGTGCAGAGAAATCCTGCTGACCAAGCAAAAAGAATGGAGGAAGGTGGTACTCCAGTCAGCCCAGGACCATACTCCTACAGTGAAGCAGCAAAACAAGGGGGAATACCCAGCCCAGCAAAAGAATTGCTTTGTAAAAGATGGGAGCAGAAGATCTCCAGTATCTCCAGGTCAAAGCTGCAAATCTTATGTGTGCGCCTACAGTCAACAGCAAATCAGGAAGCACAATGCAGGCACAGTCATAGAATGTGATGCCAGTGCCATGAAAGGCAAGCTTTAGGAGAAACAGAAACCTGGTGGGAGCATCATTTGTCTAGTGAAGATGTGCATATGGGCAAGACAGAGGACAGGACAAGAACTGCAGTAGACCAACCTGAAGACAGTGACCAGGACAATCCTGATTAGCAGAGGACAATGAAGAAGACATACCTGTTAACTATGAGAACAGTATTGACATGTCTGACAGAGAAGGTCCACAAAAAAAGGGCTTACGGCCACCACGAGGCACAACTCCAAGTGTCCCTAGACAAAGAGGTAGACAAATACCAGAAAGGTCTAGTAGTCAGTCCAGTATCACTGACTCTTTCAGCAAACAACATGTTCGTTGTAGCTCGAAAGATAAAGACCCAAGCACGCATGTAGTGGCAAAGTATAAAGGCAATGTTGCCTCCAGTGGCACTAAATAGGGATTCGGCCAGGCCACAGCTTGTGACAGTAATCCAGTTAATCACAAGCCTAGCACTCTAAGGATGGCAACACCCAATCATAATGTACAAAAGTTACATATACGTTTTCTCAACTATAATGTCCATGGACTTTTCCCCAAACTGGAAAATAAAGAGTTTATAAATTTTCTTCTTGAATGTGACATTATTTGTTTAACAGAAACTTTTATTGGGATTGAATTTGAGTCTTCCATTTTTCATGATTATTCTATTTTTACATCTAAAGCCAAACAGTTTTCTCATCAGGGGAGATACTCTGGTGGGGTAATTGTCATGGTTAAAAAGAAATTTATTTCATGTGTTGAAAAAGTTCAAGTTGAGACAGAAAACACTGTGTTTATACAACTACACAAGAATTTACTTGGCACCATTAATGACACTATATTAAATTGTATGTATAATCCTCCTTCTGCTTCTACATTTTTAAAAACAACACAAGATATTTATGGCTTAGAATTTTTGGAGCAGTGTTTATGATGAGAGTCAGAGTCAGAGGTGTTCCTCTGCTACTGGTAACCTGTAGCCCAGTACTACCTGTCTCAGTGGGGAGATAACCCGATCCAAAAATCCCCAGCTATGGGCAAATAGCAGCTTGGAGAGGAGATGGGCGCCGCCAAGCAATCCACGCCCACAGAAATACCACATGGACAGCACTGTAAGAAAAGATATGCCGAATCGGTTGAGGCCCGGAATACCAACAACGGCGCCTTCCATTGGAGCGTTCCAGGATGGAGGTGGAAGATATGCGACTGGGACGCAAACAACAGCGATCAAACTCCAGGCTGAAAGGACCACCATTGGTACATCCATACCTTGCACGCATGTGGGAAGCTCCAAGAGCTAACCCATAAACTACGAAGATACGAATGGGACATACTTAGACTGGCCGAAGTCCCTTGCGTCGGATTCGGCGAAACAACCACAGAAGATCACAACCTATGGTATAGTGGCGACGACTCCAAACACCAACACGGAGTAGGATTTCGTGTCAACAAGAAGAGGACTAACAGTGTCATCAGCTGTACCCCAATCTCAAGCAGACTGATCTCCATGGATGTCGCAGCAAAACCACACAACATGACCATCATACAAGTCTATGCACCAACATCAGACTACGATGATGAAGCAATCGAGTGTTTCTACGAAGATTTGGAGAGCGCCATCAAATCAACTCCAAAGAAGGACTTTCTCGTGATCCAGGGCGACTGGAATGCCAAGATCGGACCTGACGCTTATGACCAATGGCCAGGGACAGTAGGCCGTTTTGGCATGGACGAAACTAATGATAGAGGTCTCAGACTTTTGGAATTCGCAAGCAGCCACAATCTTACTGTCGCCAACACCCTATACCCCCACAAGACATCAAGAAGAACGACGTGGCACTCACCAAAAAGGAAAGACACATAATCAGATTGACTACATCTTGGCCCCAAACGATTTAAGTCGAGCATCAACAAAGCCCAGAACAAGACTTTCCCTGGCGCTGATATTGGCAGTGACCACGACATGGTACTCATGACCCTACAGATCAAGCTGAAGACCAAGAACCAGAAGAGAAATCCCCGTTTGCGGTTCAACATGGAAAAGCTGAAGGACCCCGAAGTCGCTGAAATCTTTAAACCTGAGAAAGGGGGGCAGATTTGTAACATTGAATTTCCTCCAAGATGACATTAACAACCTCACTGAGACCTTCAGCAAGACCATTCAGGAGACAGCGCTGGAAATCCTTGGGAAAGAGAGGAAAAAGAACAAACCGTGGGTTACCAACGAAATCCTCGACCTGTGCGACCAACGTAGGGAGCTAAAGCCAGTGAAGAACAAAAACCCAGAAACGGCCGAAGAGTATAGAACAGTCAACAGGTCAATCAAGAAGAAGATGACTGAGGCCATGGGGAACTGGATGTCAGAACAATGCTCCAAGGTTGAGAAGGCAATGGCGAAAGGAGACAGCAAAGAGGCGTACCAGACCATCAAGGTACTAACCAAGTCCCAGCAGCCAAAGACCTCCGTTATTGAAGACAAAGAGGGGTCAGTCCTTACAGAGAGCGCCACTATCATGAAGAGATGGACAGAATATTGCAGCGACCTGTACAACTACAAGCTGAAGGCTGAACCGAACAAACTTCACGAGCAAGATCCCAGACCATCAGATCCTGAAAGCACACAGGTGCTGGAGGAAGAGGTAGAAGAAGCAGTAAGATCCCTGAAAGGAGGCAAGTCACCAGGGATTGACAACATCCCGGCTGAGCTCATCAAGAGCGGAGGCCCAGAGATGATCAAGGCATTAACAATCATCTGCCAACGCATCTGGACCAGCAAAGAGTGGCCTGAACAGTGGACCCAATCCATCATAGTTCCACTTCCAAAGAAGGGAGATCTGAAGAAGTGCCAAAATTACAGAACAATCAGTCTGATAAGCCATCCAAGCAAAGTTATGCTACGCATTGCCTTGAACAGACTGAAACCACAAGCAGAAGAAATCCTATCAGAAGAACAGGCAGGATTCAGACCAGGTCGAAGCACTGTCGAGCAGATCTTCAACATCAGAATGCTCATAGAGAAGCATCTCCAACATCAGCTACAGCTCTACAACAACTTCATTGACTTCAAGAAGGCCTTCGACCGAGTGTGGCAAGAAGCTCTGTGGCAAGTCATTAGAGACTATAGCTTCGACGAGGACCTGATTCAAGTCATCCAGGCGCTGTATGACAGCTCCCACAGTGCAGTCCTCATGGGTGGAGAAATCGGGGAGTTCTTCCGGACTTCAGTTGGAGTTCGACAAGGCTGCCTGCTATCCCCCGTTCTTTTCAACGTGTTCCTGGAGAACATCATGCAGGAGGCCCTCCTTGACTTCAGACCACAATCACAATAAGGAGAAGGCCAGTCTGCAATCTTCGATTCGCAGACGATATTGATCTCATGGGCCGCAGTGAAGAAGAACTCCAGGATCTCACCACCAGACTGGAAACATCAGCCAATGCCCACGGTATGGAGATCAGCACGGAAAAAGAGCAAGATCCTAGTGAACAGTACCACACCGACCACTCCCACCAGCATCAAGATGATGGCGAGACACTAGAGGAGGTGGAAACTTTCAAGTGCCTTGGAGCATCATCACCAAAGAAGCACGAGCACACAAGAGGTGAAGATCAGACTTGCTGTGGCACTCTCCTCCATGACTAAGCTGGCGAAAGTGTGGAGAAACCACAACATCAGAACCCACACTAAGGTCAGACTCTACAAGGCACTCGTCACATCCATTGCCTTGTACAGCTGTGAAGCATGGACACTTACTGCCGATTTAGAACGTCGCATTCAAGCCTTGAGATGAAGTGCCTCGGGCGGATCCTGAACATCACCTACAGAGACTTAAAACCAAGGGACTACGCTGGCAGCAGATCGAGGCACTGGCTGGCAAACAAGAACCATTGCTAGATACAGTCAAACGGAGGAAACTGAAATGGTTTGGCCACACAACAAGGCATAACAGCCTGTCAAAGACAGTCCTGCAGGGAATGGTGGAAGGAGCAAGGAGACAGGGACGACCACGCAAAAGCTGGATATCCATCATCAAGGAGTGGATCGGCCTCACTGTACCAAACCTCCTGAAAGCAGCCCAGGACAGAACCATTTGGCCAGTTTACATCATGATTATGATAACTTTCAGAATCTACATCATTTTCCTAGTGAAAAATTTCCCAGAATTTCACATGATATGCACACAAATGTTTTTGGCAATCAGCTGATTGAGATCTGTAACATGTTTGACTGTGTCATATTAAATGGTCTCTGTGACCCAGGCTTTGATAGCTATACATTTATAGCACCTTCAGGTTCGAGTGTGGTAGATTATCTCATTGCATCTCTGGGTTTAAATTGTTCATCAAAAATTCTATCTTTGCTGGTTAAAAACGTAACAGAATATTGACCCTCTGCCAGTTTGTATGGAGATGGAAACATAATAGCAGGAATACTGAAAAAACACTACAACAGAAATCGACCAAAACTATCTGCCAGAAAGTAGTGTGGATGAACAAAGAAAATGGACTTTGTAAATACACTAAATAGCAAGACATTCAAGAGAAACTTGCAGTCGCCA
This sequence comes from Rapana venosa, assembly GCA_028751875.1. Taxonomy (NCBI): domain Eukaryota; kingdom Metazoa; phylum Mollusca; class Gastropoda; order Neogastropoda; family Muricidae; genus Rapana; species Rapana venosa. The sequence continues at coordinate 39,679,614 of CM054162.1, forward strand.
CAAATGTTTAGGGAAACATTAGAAATGCTCTGGAAATCTTGTTAAATGCTTTAAAAGTAGGCAGGACTTGCTTCAGAAAAAGAACCAATGCACAGCCATAAAGTCCCAATGGTTCGACGAGGAATGTGAAATCGCAAAAAAAAAAAAGAAAGTAGATCAAAATTAAAATCGCTTTAGAGTACAGAAATAAGAGGACAGGTTGATTTACGTGGAAAAACAAAACAGTATTAACATGATTAAAAGCAAAAAAAACAAAGTTAAAAGAAAAAGAAAACAGAACTTTTAGCAGAAAACATTACAAATTCTTGTCATTTTTGGAAAGAAGTTAAAAGGATGGGTTATGGCAATTGGGAAATAATTGACAACAACATTAGCAATGATGATTGGTTTAACTATTTTAAAGAAGATTTTTGCAATAACCAGGAAACTGTTGAAAGCTATATCAATGTTAATGTTTTGAATTATGTAGATCATTTTTTGAACAAAGATATATCTGAAGAAGAGGTAGTTCATGCAATTGCAAGACTCAAGTTAAGAAAGGCAAGTGGGATGGATGAGGTGTCAGGTGAAATGTTAAAAATTGGGGGTAAAAGTGTGTTAGGGTTACTGGTAAAACTTTATATGCTGTCTTTACCTCAAGTGTATATCCATCGGAATGGTCTAAAGCTATAATCATACCAATATATAAAAAAGGAGATCCTGAAAAAACAGACATTTACAGAGGAGTATCTTTACTGGGTATAATATCAAAGTATTACACCACAGTGTTAAATGCAAGGTTATACAGCTGGTTGCAAGATAATGAAATGATTTCTGAGAGTCAGGCAGGTTTCCGTAGGGGTTACTGCACGATTGATCAAATATATAATTTATAATGCAATTGTACAAAAATGTTATGCTAAAAAAAAGGTAAGAAGTTATATCGTTGCTTTTGTATTTTTTCAAAAAAGTATTTAAATTTTGTCCATCATGATAAACTTCTAATTTGTATAAAAAAACCAGGGTGTAAATGGAAAGTTTTTAGCATCTTTAAATTATGTAAACTTCGTTGCTTTCATTGTGCGTGTAAATTGTGAACTGAAGAATTCTTTGAATGCCCAGTTGGGGTCAGACAAGGTTGTGTACTGTCCCCTACTTTATTCTCTGTTATATAAATTAGTTAGGTAACTTAATAAAATGCTAGGGGAAAACATGGACCCAAACTTTTACCAGGTCAAATGGAAGTGTTTATCCTACTTTTTTGCTGACGATGTAGTCTTATTGTCAACAACTGCAGGTGGTCTACAAAATCAGCTTAATGTATTATACAGGGGGGTAATGAAATGAAACTAAATGTAAACACTGACAAAACAAAAGTAATGGTATTCAGAAAGGAAGGAATTTAGGTAAACTTAAAACAATGGTATTTAAATAATAAAAAAGCAGGAGGTAGTCAATATTTACTTTTTTTTAGGTTTCAGTTGACAAAAATGATTAGTATGAAGAGAGGCACAAGGCATTTAGTACTAAGGGTAAAAAAGCGGGTTGTACAATTAAACAGAGCTTTCCAAAGTATACAGAAATGACTGCAAATACTTTCTTTAAGATTTTTGATGCAAAAATGCAGCTTATCTTGCTCTATCCATCAGAAATATGGGGCCTATCAAAATTTGATCAGATAGAAAAGTTCATATGGTGGCATGCAAACGGTTCCTTGGTATCCCAGTCAAAACCCCAAATAGAATGATTTATGGCGATTTGGGACCATACCCTCTATATGTGAATTCTTTTGTCTCTGTTCTAAGACTTGACTTATGCCTCTTGGTTCCTTGGGGAACATAGGGCTGCAACAACACCCCTCCAACGAACTTGGTTTTGGGAGATCCTCTTCAGCTCGGCCCATGTCATTCCGGCTGCCTTCGTTTCTTCGTCAACACTTCTACACCAGGTCTGCTTTGGTCGACCAACTTTTCGCTTCCCTTGTGGATTCCAGTCAAGGGCCTGTCTGGTGACACTTGACGCAGGCTTGCGGAGTGGATGGCCGATCCATCCCTACTTCCTTTGTTTAATGATGGACTCGATTGGGGTTTGTCTGGTCCTGTCCCACAGTTGTTTGTTGGATATGACTTCCGGCCACCTGATGTTGAGGATGTACCTGAGGCATTTGTTGGTAAAAGACTGGAGTTTGTGGGTGTTGGTTTTTGTTACCCGCCCGGTTTCTGAGCCATAAAGTAGGACCGATTTGACATTGGTGTTGTAGATCCGAAGCTTATTTTGAAATGAGAGGGCTGTTGACCCCCAAAATTTGGGCCCGAAGGGTGTTAAAGGGACGTGACGGGCTTTGTTGATTCGGCACTTGATGTCTTCATCTGTTCCCCACTTTACTGACAACACTGCCCAGGTAAATAAACTTGGTGACTTCTTTGATGGTTTCTTGCTGCAGTCGCACTGGGTCATGTGTTTGTTGTTCACCCTCATGATCTCCGTCTTCCCGGTGTTTATTTGGAGGCCAGTCTTTTCAGCTTCGTCAGCAACACGACAAAGCTTTCTTGTGCGTCTTGTTGCCTGTGGAAAAGAAGGCTGATGTCGTCTGCGAAGTCCAGGTCTCCAGCTGCTTCATGAGGGTCCACTGTATGCCGGTTCTCCGGCCTGCTGTGGCTTGCCGCATTATCTAGTCAACCACCAACAGGAAGATAGTTGGCAACAACAGACAGCCCTGACGACCACCGGTCTGTATGGAGAAGGCTTCGTCAGTTTCCCTTCATGGATGACTTGACAGGTGTGATCTTCTCTGTTCTAAGATATTTGTTTTAATTACTGCATATGAGTACTGAAAGATTGCCATATAAAGCATACCAAATGTTGTTTGAAATGGACAGAAATGGAAAATATTGCTGGGTATCCAAAATAAGAGAAAGTTTTTATGAGACAGGATTAATTTTGTTTTGGTTACAGCAAGGAGTAGGTGATGTTAAAATGTTTTTGAAATTATTTAAACAAAGACTCATTGATTTTTTTCATTCGAGTTTGGACAGGAAAAAAGGTCTTGGGTTTTAATTTTTTTGTTTTTTAAAAACCTTGGGGAAAAAAAAAATTTTGAAGTTTGATAGTATTGGTTTTAGGGTTCATACCAATTAAGTTTTTAACCCCCCAAAAAAATCCCCCTTTTTCAAAATGCGGAAAAAATTGCCCATTTTTGAGAACCAAGAAGGACAGCTCCTTTCTTGCCCCACAATTCCTTTTTGGGCAAATTCAAAACCCCAAACCGAACCCCCCTGCTCGCCAAACGTAAAAACCATAACCAAATATTTTTTTTCTTAAAACGGGGCCCTTTATTTTTTTACTTTCAACAGAGAGAAAAATTTTGGAAACTTTTGGGTTTGCTGGAAAGGTTTTTTGAAAACCATTTTTTGGGGGGGGTAATTTTTAAAAAAGGAAAGAAAAAAAACATTTGCCACCAAAAAAAAAATCAAAATTTTCTGGACCCAAAAAGGGGGTAGAGTGGGGGGCCAAAATTAAGTTTGGGGACGGGTTTTTGGGGTTTTCGGTGTTTGTTTTGGGGTGGGGGTGGAAAATTTGGAGGGAGTCATGGTTTTGGGGGTTAAAAATCCAGCGGGCTGCTTCTCTGGGAATTGGTTTTGGGGGCCAGCCTCAAGGTCTTTTTAAACCTTGAAACCCTTATAACACCTTAAGAAGATGGAGAGAAAGGGGAAAGTAAAAAAAATGTGTTTTAAAATATGTATTTAAATTTAAGGTTTAAAAAGGTCACCCCAAAACCACACCCACCCCAAATTTTTGTTTGAGTGCCCGGAATCAAAAAAAATCATTTCGAAAAAGGTTTTCTGTTTTTTGGGAGAAAGGCGGGGAAAATTGACAGATATATAAAGAGAAAAACCAACACAACACCCCACCAACAATCAGGAGGTTTAAAGGTTTGTTCCAATTCAGGACAGCATTTTTTTGGTGGGTCGCCCATCCTTCGACAGTTCGTCGGGTTCGTTTCACAGGGAGAAATATCAGTGGCCCCCTCTTCTTTCTTTTCCTAAAGGGTTTTAAAAATCATCCCCAGAAAATCAGTCTACCACGGCAGCCCACCTAGTTCACCAAAAGGGGTTTGAAAATTTTTTAAAAATTTTTTAAAATTTTTTTTATACTTAAAAAGGGAAAAATAAAACGTTTACCTTTTTCACCCCCGGGGGTGTATGGGGAGGTTTAAATTTTTCATTGAAAAAGGCACAAATTGCACTTTACCGAAAAAGGGGGGGAAACTTTTAGGGTGGGGAATTTTTCCCCGGGGGGCCCGCAAGGAACCTTGTTTATGTCCATCCTGAAAATTTTTTTGGAGAGGGGACCTAATGATTACTCCCGGCAAATTCCCCTTAACAGTCGCCCCCGGGGGGCCATGCCAGGCAAGTTTGACCATAAGGGCTGCCCCCCTTTTAAATGAGGTACTAAGACCCCCCCTTTAAGCCTAAGTATTTACTCGGAACACGGTTGAAAGGGAAGTGCCCGGTTATAAAAAGGGAGGGAAGGGAGGAAAAGGGGAAAAAGAGAAAGAAAAAAAAGGGGGAAAAAAAAGAAGTCACAAAAACATCTAGCCCCTGGAATGGTGCTGAAAACCCGCCATCACCCTTCCCAAAAAAATTTTGGTTTTTTTTCCGTGATAAAAAAAGAAACATTTTTAAAAAAAAATTTTAAACAAAGCTCCCCCCCTTTCTTTCCTTTCCACTAGAAATTCTGAAAAGGCAGGAACAAAGGGGAAAAAGGGGGGAAAAAAGGGGGAAAAAAGGGGGGGTTTTTCCCCCCACGGTCATTGGGGAAGGGGGCTAAAACCCTACCCCCCAAAACCCCCAGGGGCTTTTTTTTTAAAATAAAAACTAAAAAATTTTTAAAAAAGCCTTTTTTTCCCTCCCCCCCCTTTTCCCCCCCCTATAATTCCTTTTTTTTTTTTTTCTGGTTTTTTTTTTTTTTCTTTTTTTTTTCCCCCCTTCTTTTCTTTTTTTTTCCCCCCTTCTTACTCCCCTTCCCCTATAACAAAAAACCCAAAACCCCGGGCAACAAAAAATTTAACATTTAAAACCCGTTTCCCTTTTAAAAAAGGGGCCATTTTTCCAACCCCTAAAAAAAAATTTTAAAAAATTGCTACAAACAACTGGAGTAAAAAAAGGTGTTTTTTAAATTTCCCATATAAAAATATTTTAAATTAAATTAAATTAAAAAAAAAATCTTTTCCCTCTCTGTTTTTTGTCTTCTCTCTCTTTTTTCCCAACCCCCCTCCACCCACCTCTCCTCCTCCCCTCCCCTCTGATGAGAACCCAATGAAATTAAAATTTTTTTAATGGATGTAACACTTCTTTTATGTCAATTGAAAACGGCGTTTGCCCCTTATGAACTGCACGGCCATTAAAACAATCAAAATTTTCTCTTTCCAACAAGAATATGCTGTTTTTTTGACGGGGTGGTTGGTTTCTTTGGCATTTTGTGGCTGCTAGTGTCACATGGTAGTATGTATTTGGAAAGCAAACAGCGGGAAATGGCACAAATGTGGTACTGCTCCATAGATTCCTTTTTTTGAGGGTAGTAAACCCTGGTACTTTTAACTATATAACCCCACCCCCCAAGTAAAATTTTAAAATCTTAACCGCGCAGCAAACAAAGGTAAGTTGGGGGTGGTAGCAGTGTTTGTGTGAAGTGGTTGTAGGGGGCAGCCCCCCCAGTTGTGAGAATGCACAAGTGATACCACACAAGTTGGGTCGCACAACAGTTTTTTTTAAAAAATTTTGCATCTGACATGTTCCTTCAGTTTGTTGACAGATCTCAAAAAATCAGAAGAAAGTCTAAACTGAGCACTCCTGTGAGCGATTTCCCTGAGTGTGGATTAGTTTCCCCCTGGGGGCAAAAAAAAGCCAAGAGGTGCTTAAGCTATCCCGTGGCAAAAAACCCAGAGTGTGTTTAGTATCCCTGTGGAACGAAACCCCGGGGGACAGAAACCCCTCAAATAAATTAAAAGGGGAAGCTTTTCCAGAGTTTGTCGAGGTTCAGGGTACTTGCAAGGGACATGTCTTCTGAAGCTGCTTGTCTGCAAAAGGGGAACTGCAAGTTTCCTCTCTTCCAGTGTTACCACAAGTGGAACCCTTTTCTTTTTCCCCAACGAACAAAGCAGACTCATTGGGGCCCTAACTTAGGGGCGGCAAAATGACTGCATCATCCATGAAATTGGGCATTTTCCCTCTGTTAAAGCTTTTTTGGGTATACTTTTTCGTTTTTGACACATGATACCTTCAAACCCCTAAACTAAAAACCCTTTTCATGGGTGTCATACTGTTTTGACAGTTTTTTGTCCTAAACATTCATGTCTTCCTTATACTAATAGATGATAAAAAATTGACACCCCAAAATACAGCCACCAAACCTTTTTCCTTTGCAGTGCAGAGTTCATGGATTTTTTGGCCTTTTAACAAAACTGGTTGGTTTTAAAAATTTTTTCACAAAGATTGCTGGCCTTTTACATCAACTAAATCTGTTTTTAAAACACATTGAAACTCCCCGGGAAATCCGGCTTTGTCTCAACAAAAGATTATACCCTTTTTAAATGGCAGAAATAAACCCGTAACGGGAAAAAAGATCGATTTCAATCAAAACAAGAAGCCTTTTACCTGTTAAAAACGGAACCAACCATTTCAGCCTATTTTGATGAAGTGACACCAGAAACATGGCCTGAATGCCCAGCGTGTGCTGTTTTTCAGGCAGGGGTTTTTGCGGGGGGAGGGGGTTTCGGACTTTTTTCAAATGTTCAACATACACTTCTGCAGGTCCCCATATGTTTAATTTTTGTCCCAACGGCCCCATTGATTGGATGTATTCAAAAAGGGCCCAACAGGACACACCACAATGCCTATTCAGATTGCAAGAGTGTTGGAGTTTGGCATTTAAAGAACGGGTTTTTGAACTCTTTTGCAAAATGAATTGCGGTTTTTTCCCCAGTATAAAACCCAAATTAACCTTCTTCTTCCAAAAACCCGGAACAATTGCACAATTGACGTAACCTTGAGGGGCAAATGACTACCTAATGGAAAATGATTTCCTTTAAACGTGAAAAACCTTATCTGTTCAAAAAAACCCCAAAAATTAAACCAAACCTTGTGAAAGTGCGGCAACTGTCTTACAGTATTTTTTTGCTCCGGTTCACTATTTTCTTCTATGGATTTAAAAAAATTGAATCCAGAACACGCAACCCCCCCATTGATGCAAGTAAGTAGTTTGCCTTAAAAAAATGCCTAGGGTTTTGCCTTTGACAAAAAAGATTTCCGGGCTTTTTTCCACAACTTTATTCTATTGCACATATTGGACCCAAAGGATCCCGAAAATCATGTCACTAAAAAATTTTAGCCTTTTAGAAAATTTTCCCCCTTTAACAAAAATTTTTTTCAATCAAACAAGAACCTTCTGGTTCAAACGGAAAAATTTTCAAAAAACCAGTTTTGAGGACACCAAAAAAAGAGGCCAACAGCCAGTGGTGTGTTCTGACAAACGTGGGTTTGGGCGGCGAATTAAATGTTCCATTTCGGGCCCCCAGTAAGGTCCCAGGGAAAAATCTGGATTACCTGTCTATGCTTTTGGATAATTTAAAGGCCTCCCAATCCTTTTTCCAAAATTTTCTTCTCAGTGAAAAAACCGAGAGGCGACGCCACCTCTTGGGAAAACCATCATTTGTTAGGAATTATTTTTTTTTTGGTTTTTTTTGTGTGTAAGTGGTTTGGTTTTTGTGTTTTTGGTTTGTTTGTGAACACTAAAAAAGGGCCAGGTTGGGGGAAGGGTTTTGGCCGACCCTTACCAGATGGTTTCGGTACCAAAGAGGATTATGCTTCCCTTTCTCCCCCCATGATCCTGTTGTTTTTCCTGGCCCGACCGTGGGGATGGAGGTTGGACTGTAAGCCAGGATTTTGCATTTCCCTTTCCCCAGTTGGATCCACACAGCAGCACACCACTATTTGGGGGTTTGAAAACAGTTGATTTGGTGGGAGAAAATGTTGTTGGGTATTTTTTTGATTAGTTTCACAAATAAAGTTGGCAGGGGTTTGAGAAAATGCAAAAAGGGGCCGATTTTTGACCTGGCTAAGTGATACCGGTTAGCAGCTTACAGAACACCCCTTCAAGGGGGAAAGGGAGGCAGGGGGGGTATAGGACAAGAAAAAGGTTTTTGGTGGGATCATCCGTTATTGAAAAGACGGAGTGACAATCAAATGGTCCGGCATCTGCACTCCACAGTGGGGTGTACAGATGTTTGTGCCCCTTTGTGCCCGAACAGTTTTGTGATGGTGTTCATTTGGGTTTGGGTTTTTTACCCTTGATTAGTAAAACCGGGGGCCCCAAAATTAATGGGGATAAACCCATCCCCCAGTGTAAGGAGTACCCCGTGGGTTTGGCAGTGTCAGGACATTTCCAACGAACGCCCAGGGCACCCAAGGGATAGAAGGGAAAACCCCTTTAAAGGGTTGGTTGTATTTTCATGCAAAGACGTGAGGTGGACATCAACATTCATTTTCAAACTTTTTTCCCTTTTGGTGCATCTGTATCATCTTGTTTTCCCTGGGCCCTTGTTTTTGGGTCTGTTTGCTTGTGGTTGTATTCTTTGTTGTTGGCTGTTTTTGTTGTGTTGGGTTTTTTGTCTGTGTCCTTTCATTTGTTTTTGTACTTTCATTTTTTTGATTTCTTTTGATAGAAATTTTAAAAGGAAAGGCGCAAATTGAAAAGAAAGTGTAAAATATAAAAAATTGATATTTTTAAAACGTTGTGTTAATGTTGTCATATCTTGTAAAATTTTATTTTTTTCTAAAATAAAAAATTTTTTTTCTCTTGTAATTTTTCTTCCTTCGTTAGTTGCCCCCCCCCCCCCCTCCCCCTTTTCCTTCCACATCCCCTTTGTATTAATTTTTTTTTTTAAAAAAATTCAATTTTTCCAGTATTTTTCAATTTTTTTTTCTGCGTTTTTTGAAAAATCGTCGTTATAGCTTTTCACATTTCCATTTGGAGTTTTGTTTATTTCTTGAAATTTTTCACGCCTCTCTGTAAATACATTAATTATTTTTGTGATATTTCATGGGCATGACTAGGCTGTTTTAACGTGGGCATTTTAAAAGGATTAGCGGAAGCTTTTTTGACATTTTTCCTTTTTCTTCTGTCAGCTTGGTTCATTTTGGTCAAGCTGTAACTAAAAAAAAGCTAAAGGGGTTTCCTTAAAGTGCATCAGCTGTGTGCAATGTGTCCTGTATGCTTTTAGGCTGTTCTGCAGCCATGAGCTAGTTTCTGTGGATTGGGTTTCATCTGACGTTCTGTGTTATCAAAAATAAAAATGAAGATTGATGATGACATTTTTTCTGCTGACTGTTGTTGACTGGTTTTGGGCTGTCTTTACCTGCTGAGTGCTGTGGTTTAGAATGGTGACTGGTGTGTCATGTTTTTCTGTTGTCTGTATCCAGTTTGTAGGAAGCATATTTGATAGATCCCTCTATTCTCACGGGCTACCCAAAATGTCCCATTTGTGTTGCAAATTAGGCCTTTGTTTTGTTTACCAGTCATGCCACAGTGTGACATGCTCTGTGCCAACAATATAGACATGCCACAGTGTGAACCATGGTCCTTTCCCCCAATAAGACATGCCATAGTGAGAACATTGGGCTGTGCCATCAATTTTAGAAATGCATAGTGAGACATGGTCTGCCATCAATTTCAACATCCATAGCGTGACATGGTCTGTGCCATCAATATAGGTATGCCACAGTGTGACATGGTCTGTGCCATCAAAAAGACATGCCATAGCGTGATTGTCTAAAAGCCCATTGTCTGTGCCATTAATAATATAGACATGCCATAGCGTGATATGGTCTGGCCATAAATTTAGACAATGCAAAAGTGCGACATGGTTGTGCCATCAATATAGACATGCCATAGTGAGACCTGGTCTGTTCCTTCAATATAGACACGCCACAGCGTGACTTTGGGCTGTCCCCTCAATTTAAAAGGGTTGTTGATATACCATAAGAGAAAGGTCTGTTAATTTGAAGAGGGTGGATAGACATGAACATCATACACTGAAAGCTGAGGATGCAAGGAGTGGAGGAAGCTGGACGTTTAAAATCTATAGTGGTGCCCATGTGGGCAGCCAGACTAATAACATGGGATATGTGATCATCATCAACATCAGTCCCGTGACCTGGCGGTCGTGGAGGAGACACGAAAGACGATGTCGTGGTAAGACTCCCCATCCACTCGGTCCTCGGCTCTGCGCAGTAGTGCCGAGTCATTCATCCTGGTCCCTTCTCTGATGTTGTAAAATCCTGACTTATTCCCGTATTCCCTCTTTCTGCCACCTTCGAGTGTTCCCTGCAGTACTGTTTTTGGCAGGGGTTTGTGGCGGGTGACGAGGCCGAACCATGTCAGCTTTTTTTTTTTCTTGACGGGTGGTGAGAAGGGTTCTGTGGACCTGCCAGCCGTGGATTTGCTCTTGACAAATTCATTGGTCTTTCCTTCTCTCCAAGATATGCCCAGCAGTTTTCCCATGGGATTTTGTTTCAAATGAAATGGATTCGCTTTGCTGTTTCAGCAGTCAATGTCCAGGTTTCACTTCCGTAAAAGCAGGATAGTCTGAATTAGGCTTTGTAGAGCTTTAGTTTGATTGGGGAAATGATCTCTTTTACTTTTCCTATGGTGGTGATTTTGTCATGGAAGATGTTGCCATGGCTAAATCTGACTTTGATTTTCTGTCGCGATCCCCGTCCTTTGTGAGTGTAGCGCCAGGTATTTAAAAGCGCTACCTCCTCAGTTGTTGGCCGTTCTGTACAAATTTAGAGTGGCGTTTCTCGGCTGTTCACAAGTACTTAACTTTTCCCAACTTACCTCCATCCTTATGCTCCAGCTCTGTTCAGGGTGGTCTAAAGACTTGCAGGCTCTGTGTTACTTACGCCCAGAGTCAATTCATGGCAAACCGGCAAGTTATTGAGGGCCCGCCGCCAATGGAATGTAGATAAAGTCCCTTGTAGGGTCTCTCTCAAAAATGTTTCCAAGAAAATTAAACAGGACTGGAGTAACAGGTCCCTTGTCGGGCCCCCACTGTGGTTTGAAGTAGTCTCCGACCTGATTGTGCAAAGGGCTGCACTCCGCGGGTTAAGTGTTTTAATGGTTTGCACTAGTCCTCTTTAAGCCAAACGTTCTGAGGACCGCCACAGGCTTCGTCCATACCTTTAAAAGCTTTCTTGTGTCGAGAAGTTTGGAACAGAGTCTTCCTGATGTGAAGATATTTTTCCATCAGGATGGGGAATGTTCTTTCGAGCAAATCAGGCTTGGGTTCTGTAGGCAAGATGTTTTTGCCTTTTTTCGAATCCCATTGGCGAAAATTTTCATGGCGTGGGTCGGGTAAACTTATGGGGGAGAGTCTTAAAGCAGGGCAGGCGTAAGACGAAGAGGCCCTTATGCATTAGCCAACCCTGGGCCAGTCTCCCTTCGAGCGTTAAAGGAACATGGGTTGATTTTTTCCCACCCAGCTTGACGTCCTGTCTGTCGAGGGACTTCCCTATTGTCAGAATGGTACTCCTCTTCAGTTGTATTGCAATTTGGTTGCCTTCCCTCTGAGGAAATATGCTTGTGTCATGTCTTTTTTTTGGTCAAGTTGAGTCCTTGACATGTGACAAAATTTTCCACATGCTGGGCATTCACGTAATTTCCGGCCCGCCTAAACCACTGGGCTGAGGGTTTCTTCTTCCTTCAGAAATTGGCAGTTTTTTCGTTCCGATTTATGCTCTGATCATGCATTGGAAATATGTTTCCTTGCAAGGTGTTACATTGCTCTTTCATGTTGGGTCTTCATTCAATGACGAAGAATGGTTTTTTGTTTTATGTTGTTTTTTTTTGTTGCCTATTTTTTTTATTTTGGGGGGTTTTTCCCATTTTTGGTTTTTGTTTAAAATTTTGCCTTTTTTTTTATTTTTAAATGGGTTTGGGGTTTTTTTTGCAATGGGTGTCGGGGGTTTCTTTTTAATTTGGGGGGTTTTTTTCTTTTTTTTAAAGGTTTAAATTTTTGGGTGGTTTTTTATTCTTTTCCCCTTGGGGTTTTTTTCCCCCTTACTAAAAAAATTTTCCCCAAATTTAATTTTCCGGTTCCCCCTTTTTTGGTTTTGGTTTTTTTTCTTTGTTTTTTGGGTTTTCAACCTTGTTTTATTCCTCCATTTTTCTTTTTTGGTCCTTTTAAAGTTTTTTTGGAGGGGTTTTTAAATTTTAAATTTTTTAAAAAAAAAAATAAAAAAAAAAATTTAAAAAAAAAAAAAAAAAAAAAAACTTCCGATTTGCTCCTCCTGCCCTAACCAGCTTGTTTCCTCTGCAAGGTGTTCTCTGCTCCTTCTTGATCAATTCAAAATAACTTTGAGCATGATCTTGCTGGCGTGGCTGATGAGGCTGATTGTTCTATAGTTTTGGCATTGGCTAAATTCCCCTTCTTGGGCAAGAGGTATGATGAGTGATTGTGTCCATTCTGTTGGCCACTGTTTTGTCTCCCAAATCTTCTGACAGATAGCTGTAACATGTGTGATACTGTTTCGCCACCATGCTTGAGCAGCTCTGCTGGTATGTTGTCTGCTCCTGGGACTTTTCCTACTGGTAAACTGCGGATGGCTTTTCCACTTCTTCCCTCAGTATAGGTAATGGCGAGGATACTCTTGATGTTGCTGCTTCCTCTTCTATTATGCTCTTGTCAGGTTGGATTGGGTAGTTGTATAGTTCTTGACAATACTCAGACCACCTGTTCAATGCAGCTGAGCTTTCTGTGAGGAGTTTCCGGAGCTGTCTTCAATGACTGATGATTTGGTTTGAAGTGGTTTTGTGAGTTTCTTCAGGGTGTCGTATGCCTTTTTACTGTTGCCCACTTTCATGCTTTTTTCGATCTCATCACATTGATCACTGATCCACTTCTCTCTGGCCTTTAACATTGACTTCTTCACAAGATTGTTGGCCTCCGGTATTCTTTAGGGTTGGAAGACCTGGTTGGTTTCAGTGCTCTTCTTGTATCGCAGAGGTCCAAGATGTCATTGGTAGTCCATGGCTGGTGTTTTATTCCTCTGACGACCGAGTACCTCCTCTGCTGTTTCTCGGACTGCCTCATTAAGTTGTTGGTGAGGTCATTGATGTCATTGTCCAGGAGGTTATTGCCGCAAAACGTCCGCCAAGCTTAGCTTGGAAGATCTCCTCGACATCTAGGATCTTTCAGTTTGTCCACGTCAAATTTGATACGTGGGTTTGCAGGCTGTTTGTTTTCTTCAGCTTCATTTTGAATACCAGCAGCACAAGGTCGTGGTCGTGCTATGTCAGCTCCAGGGTAGGTTCTTGTTCTGGCTCTGTTGATGCTGGATTTGAAGCGCCGTGGTGTTAAGATGAAATCTATTTGGTTATGGATCTTGCCGTTTGGCGCATGCCAGGTTGTCCTCCTTGACTGCTTGTGGGGATAGAGGGTATTGGCAATGGTAAGTCTGTGGGTGCAGGCAAACTCCAGCAGACGTAGTCCCCTGTCGTTGTCTCTCCAGTTCCAAAACTGACCAACTGTTCCGGCCCATTGGTTGTAAGAGTCAGGACCTACTTTGGCGTTAAAAACCCCTTGAATGATGATGATGTCTTTCTTGGGTATCTTCATAAGGGTCTCTTCAAGTTCTTCATAAAATTCCTCTACTTCTTCATCTGCATGGTCAGATGATGGTGCATAGATTTGTATGATGGTGATGTTCTTGGGCTTGGCCCACACTCGGATGCTGATAATCCTGCTGGAAGCCGGTGTACAGCTGATAATGCACCCCACTACTTCCTTTCTGACAATAAATGCCACTCCATGTTGGTGATGTTTCTCTTGACCACTGTACCAGATCTTGTTGCCTTCTTCAGTCATTGTCTCACCAAATCCTGTCCATCTCATTTCTCCTAGTCCAAAAATTTGCCCCTTTTAATGCGGTTTAAAGCTCATACTTTTAAGTTTTTTTTGTTTTTTTAACGCATTGGTAAATTTTAGGAAACTTTCCATTTTTCCAAGGTGGATCTTTTCTCTAGGGAGCTTAAGAAATTTTTAACTCCATAGCTGATTTTTTTCACTTCCACCCTGGTTTTTGATAAAGGGAAAAAGGCGCAGCTTTTTGGTAACCCGGGGCCTCGACCGTTTCCGGTATCATATTGGCTTTGTAAATTTTTCTCTTTTTGCTTTTCTGGGGCTTAGGAAAAATTTCCCTTTGGGGGCGCCAATTTTCTTCTACAAGTCCCATATGTTGTTTTTTTTTTATTTTGTTTTCCCCCCCCCAATGCGACAGGGTTTTACTCGGTTTCATGGATACCAAAGGGAAGTGATAGAAAAACTTCTCTGACTGAACCCACCTGGATATGTGATAGTTTATTTTTTAATTAAATTTTTATTTTTTTTTTTATTGTACCACTTTAAGTCAGGGGAATTTTTCTCTGTAAAAAATTGGGGGTGCTTTTCCCCCCCTGGGGGGGTGGGATTCCTCCAAGGGGCAGTTCCAAATACTTTTAAGGGGTACAAAGATCGTGAATTTTTGTGTTTTGTGGAAATGTGGTTTGTGTGGGTGTGTGTGTTTTTTGTGTGTGTGGTGTGGTTGGTTTGTGAAAAGAGAAAGGGGATACCCCACCCACAAATAACCAGAATAAGAAAGTGCACAAATATCCCCGTACAAAACAGAGCTTTGGGGATTTAGTGTTTTCAAAAACCCCCAAAACAGCAGGCAAAACAGCAATGCACTCTTCAGTGACCGTGAAATTTGGGGAAAATGGACAAAAAGATGATTGTCTCTTGATTCAAAGACAAGTGGCAAAGACTGGGGGATGAGAGTGGAAGACTGTTTTAAAAAGACAAAACGGAGAGTTTGACCAAAGTCAAGGGGCAGGGGATCAGTAGGGACATCAACACAGACGGGGGGTGGCAAGATTGATTGTTTTATTGGCGCACAAAAACAACTGTACTTTATGAGAAGCATTTTTATTTTAGCACAGGTTAGAAAAACAACCCCCGAAAAATTTGATGTTGTGACAGAAAGGGTTTCATGGGGGGTGGGTTTTATGCAAAAGGAAGGTCATCCATTCAAACCCGTGTGAAGAATTTACCCCCACTGTGGGGTTGGGAGCTGGGCAGGACATCCCAAAAACCCGGGGAACAAAAAGGGGGAGGGGAAGGCAGGGGGGAGGGTAAATACAGGAAAAGAAACCAAACCCGGCACTTTGTGTTTGGGGCCCGTTTCTTCCTGTCCTGGTGCCGTCGTATTTCTGCCTTGGTTTTTTTTTTTGGGGGTTTTGGAGGGTTTGAATATTTTGGTTGGTGTTATGTTCTTGTTTTAAAGCTTGGTTTTTTTTTTAATTTTTTTTTAAAGAAAAACAAATAAAAAATTTTAAAAATTTTTTAAATAAAAAACAAGTTGTAATTTTTATCCCTTTAGGCGTAATTATTTTGTTTTTTTAAAATATCTTTTTTTAAAATTTTTCATTTTTTCCAAAAAAAGTTTTCCCTTCCTATTTTATTTTCCGTAACTTGCTCCCCCCCCCCCCTCCCCCAATTTTTTCCCCCTCCCTCCAACATATCCTTTGTGTTAAATTTTTAAATTTTAAAAATTTTCAACTTTTCCAATGTGTTTTCAATTTTTTTTTTCTGTGTTTTTTTTAAAAAAAACCCTTATAATCTTTTTTTTAACTTTTCCCCTTTTAAAAGTTTGTTTTTTTTTAAAAAAAATATTTTAAAGGGCCAATCTGTTTTAAAAAATTTTTTTTGGTGATTTTTTGAAATGGGAAAAGACGGGGCTGATTTACGTGGGGCTATTTTCCATGGGATTGAGGGGAAGGGCTTTTTTCACTTTTTTCCCCTTTTTTCCTCTGTCAGTTTGTGTTCTTTTTTGGCCCAAGGTAACAAAGGGAAAAAGATGGGGGGTTTTTTCCTTTGAAATTGACATCAGCTGTGTGGGCAAGTGCCTGTATTTTTTCCCAGGCTTTTTCGCAGCCAGGGGAGCAATTTTCCCTTTTTGGATTTTTGGTTTCATCTGACTTTCCTTTTAAAATTTCAAAATTTAAAAAATGAAGAATTTGATGACATTTTGTCTGTTTGACTGTTGAAAACGGGTTTTGGGACTGCCCTTTACCTGCTGATTTCCTGGGGTTTAAAAAGGGTGACTGGGTGCATGTTTTTTCTGCCGTCTTTTTACCCCAATTTTTGACGAAGCATTTTTGATAGATCCCCTTTTTCCACAGGCTCCCAAACCCCTTCCCCTTAGTGTTGAAAATTAGGCCTAGTTTTTTTTACCAGTCATGCCATACGTGACATGTCTGGCCATCAATAAAGAAAAGCCAAAAGTGGGGACATGGCCCCTGTGCCATCAAATAGAAAATTCCAAAAGTGAGACACGGTCTGTCCCAAACAATATAGACAAGCCCAAAGTGAAAAAGGTCTGTCCATCAATAAAGAAAATGCCATAGTGAACGGGATTTTTCCCTAAATATAGACATTCCAAAAAGGAGAAAACTTTTTGCCA
This sequence comes from Rapana venosa, assembly GCA_028751875.1. Lineage (NCBI taxonomy): Eukaryota > Metazoa > Mollusca > Gastropoda > Neogastropoda > Muricidae > Rapana > Rapana venosa. The sequence continues at coordinate 39,696,149 of CM054162.1, forward strand.
TAAAAATAGAATCCATAGTGAGACATGGCCTTTTGCCCCCCAAATATAAACATGCCAAAAGTAGAAAAAGGGTCTGTCCCAAACAATATGGGTATGCCATAGGGAGACAGGGGCTTTTCATTGTCCCCAATTTTAAAGCCCGGCAGATTTCTCTCCGCCAAAATTGGGAAGCCTCCCTTGGGAGAGCGCTTTGCCTCAAACAGGCCACCCCCTTTTTTTCTTTTTTTTTCCTTTCTGAAACCTTTTATCTTTTCCCAAACACAGGGGCAATTTTTCTACAGACTTTTGCCAGGACAACTCTCTTGTTCCCAAAGGGGTTCTTTTATGTGTTTTAAAAAATTTAAAGGGGTAACAATGGGGACCTCATTTTAAATCGTCTAAAATCCTAAACAACACCCAAACCCAACCCCTTTGGAAAAATTTGGATGGGGAAAAGTTTTTGGGCCAAAAGGGGAATCGAACAACCCACTTTTCCGATGCAAAACCTTTTGATTTTTTATTTTTTCTAGGTAGGCGCATTCCCTTCTAAACCACTGCCCCACTTCATAACGTGAAAAGGGAATAAGGTAAAAATTTGAGAGGGGACAAGCTTAAAAGTTTTTCTAGGGGTTAAAAACGAAGGAAAACCCGCAAAAAAAAATTTAAATTTGAAAAGTCAAAAACCACCTGCACAGTTTTTACAAAAAAATTAAATCTTTATTTTTCAGAAAAAAACATAAAACAAATTCAAGCCCAATTTAAAAAAAAAGTAAAAGCAATCAAAAATGAAAATATTTTAAACCCAAAAATTTAACAAAAATCAGTAGCTCAGTTGGAAGTAAGCTTTTCCCCCCCCCCCACTGTTAAAAAAAACAAAAAAAGGTTCAAAATAGGGATCTTATCCCAAACAAGCATGCTTTACGGGAAAATTGCCCCCAAACTTTCTCTCTCTCTCTCTCCCCCCTCTCTCTCATCCCCTCCCCTTCCTCGAGGGGCGCCCCCTTCCCTTGGCTACAAAGCAAGACGGGGCCTTCAAAAAAGTGAGTAAAAAAAATTTTTGCTGTATTTTTTCCGGGCCAAAATAGGCCTCCAGTATGCCCTTCAAAGGACTACCTTTTCCCTCTCGAAACATTTTTTGAACACCTTTTTTTTTCCCCCGGGAAATGCCCCTCTCACTGGGGGTTTAAAAAAACGACGGCAAAAAAAACCAAAACCATAATGGGTCCCTGCCCCTTTCACCAGAAAGCCCCCCACTCCAGCAACAAAACACCCAGTGTGACAGTTTGTAAACCGCGGGAAAGGGGGCAGCGAAAATTTGCCAGGGAAAAAAAAGGGGGGTTTGGAGCACCCCAAGGTCATTTAATGAAGAAACATCGTATAACCCTGTCTCCCCCCCTTCAAAAATTTTTTCCCAATTCCCGACCCCCCGAATTTTTATTTTATAACACAGAAAATGAAACTGCTATGGGCAAAATTCAAAGAGGGCACGCCCACTAAACCATTCCCCTGGCGGGTTAAATTGCATTTAAACCCGGGCCCAGCCGTCCCCTCTCTGCAACCCTTTTTAAAATTTTGACCCAGGCCCCAAAACCCTTGCAGCCAAAAACCCAAATTGACCGGGGAGACGGGAAGTGACAAATTCTGACAATCCAAAAAAAACCAAATCACCCCTTTGGGGTTCGGGACAACCTTTTGGGTACCCCACGGACCTGCAATTTGGGCCCGGCCAAAGGGGTTCGTCCTGGGCTTTTTAAAGGGGGCCCTTTGGTACGGGAAAAAGGCCGGCCCCCTCCTTGATTTTTGGATACCCACCCTTTTCGTGGTCTCCCTGCCTCCTTGCTCCTTCCCTATTCCCCTTGCAGGACTGTTTTTTAAAAAGGCTGTTAGGGTCCTTGTTGTGGGGCCCAAAACCACTTTTTTTTCCCTCCGTTTGGACTGAAATTTTACCCAAAGGGTTTTCTTTGTTTGCAACCAGTCCCTTTCGTTTCCTACTGCCAGACGTAGTAAAGGGTTTTGGGGTCTCTTTTGGGTGAGGTTCAGGATCCGCCTTGAGGCCCCTTAAACTAAAAGGGCTTGAATGCGACTTTTCTAAATCGGCAGAAAAGGGTGTCCATGCTTCACAGCTGTACAAGGCAATGGATTAAATGATTGCCTTTTTAGACCCCTGACCTTAGGTGGGTTCTGTGTTGTTTTTTTTCTCCACACTTTCGCCACCTTAGTAAAAGGAGGAGAGTGCCAAGCAAGCGATCCCCCTCTTGTGTGCTCGGGGCCTTTTTTGGGGGATAAATGCTCCAAGGTTTTTTGAAATTTTCCCCAACCTCCTCTAGGTCTCGCCACTAAATCTTATGCTGGTGGGAGGGGTCGGTGGGAAATTTTGGTTCATTTGGGGATTTTGCCTTTTTCCTTGCTGATCTCCTTTCCCGGGGAAATTTGGTGATGTTCCAGTCTGGTTTTTAAGATCCGGGAGTTTCTTCTTCACGGGGCCCCCCATGAGATCAATATCGTCGCGAATCGAAAAATTGCAGTGGCCTTCCTCCTATTGGTTTGTGGCTTGAAGCCAAGGAGGGCCTCCTGCATGATTTCTCCAGGAACACCCTTGAAAAAAAAAAAAACCGGGGGGGGACGGCAGCCTTGCGAACTCCCAACCGGGAAATCCGAAGAACTCCCCGATTTCTCCACCCCCTGAGGGCTGCACTTGGGGGAAGCTGTCATACGCGCCTGGATGACTTGAATCTGTCCCCCCGTGAAGTTTTAAAACCTTTTCAAAAACTTTCCACAGAGCCTTGCCACAAAACCCATCGAAGGCCTTTTTGAACAATGAAGTTGTTGTAAAAGCTGTAGCTTATGTTGGGATGCTTCTCTATGAACAATTTTATGTTGAAGAACGTTCGACAGTGCATCGACCGGTCTGAATCCTGCCTTTCTTCTGAAAAAGGGTTTTTTTCTGCTTTTGGTTCAGTCTGTTCAAGGCAATGCGTAGCATAACTTTTCTTTGGGTGGGAAATCCAAATGATTGATTTTTAAATTTTTTGGCCCCTTCTTTAGGTCTCCCTTCTTTTGGGAATTGGGGAAACTAACATGGGGTTGGGTCCACTGGTTAAGGCCACTTTTTTTGGCTGGTCCAGATGCGTTGGGAAATGAAATTTTTTTAAGCCTTGAAACATCTCTGGGGCCCCGGTCTTTATGAGCCAGCCTAAAGTTTTTCCCAATTCCCTTTTTGACTTTTTCCTCCTTTCAGGGGTTTTTACGCTTTCTTCTACCTCTTCCCCCAGCCCCTTGTGCTTTCAGGATCTGAAGGTCCCGGGGCTTGGGCCCTGAAGTTTTGTTCGGGTCAGCCTTTTAAACTTTAAAATTTTACAGTCTTCCCAATATTTTTTCCATCCTTCATGAAAAGGGGCCTCCTGTAAGGGCTGACCCCCCTTTTTCCCTTTAATAAAAGGGGCTTTGGCTCTGGGACTTGGGTTTGAAACCTTTAGTCTGTAAGCCCCCTTTGGGTTTCTTCCCCTTCCCCTATTGCCCCTTTCAACCTTGGGGGCATTGTTTTGACATCCAGGGTTCCCCCTGGCCTCATCCCTCTTCTTCTTTTAATTTACCTGTTGACTTTCTATAAAACTTCGGCCGTTTCTTCTGGGTTTTTTTTTCTTCAAAAATGGCTTTTGACCCTACTTTGGGGCGCACAGGCCAGGGTATCGTTGGAAAACCCCCGGTTTGGGTTTTTTTTCCTCCCTTTTCCCCCCAAGGGTCTCCAGCGCTGTCTTTTTGAATGGGCTTTTCTGAAGGTCTTTTAGTTAGGTTGTTGATGTCATTTTGGAGGAAATTTAATGCTGCAAAAACCGCCCCCAAATTTAGCTTTAAAAAATTTCAGGGGACTTTCGGGGTCCTTTAGCTTTTCCCTGTTGAAACCCCCAAAAGGGATTTTTCTTCTTTGGCTTGGGCTTCACTTTATCTTAGGGTTTATTAGTACCTGTCGGGTCCCCTACCAATATCCCCCACAAGGGGAAAATTCTTGTCCCGGGTTTAAGTTATGCTCGACTTAAATTTGTTTGGGGGGCCCAAAATTTTAGTCAATCTGGTTTATGTGTCCCTTTTCCCTTTGGGGAGGCCAAATCGTTTTTTCTTGGGGTCTTGGGGGGGGTAAAGGGATTGGGGACAGTAAGATTGTGGCTGCTTGCAATTCCAAAAGTCGAGGGCCCTACAAAAAGTTTTTGTCCACGCCAAAACGGCCTACTGTCCCGGCCATTGGTTTAAAAACCGTCAGGGCCGATCTTCAAACCCGTCGCCCTGGATCACGAGAAAGTCCTTTTTTGGAGTTGATTTGAAAGGGGCTCCCCCAAATCTTTTAAAAAACACTTCGGAAATTTCTTCATCATCGAGTTTTGATTTGGGCATAACTTGTATGAAGGGCATGTTTTTTTGTGTTTTTGCTGCCACACGCCAAAGGGGGGAAACAGCTGCTTAATTTTTGGGGAAAAGCGATGACCCTTTTTTAAAAACCCCCTTCTTTTTGAAAGAAACCTACTCCGTTTTGGTGTTTGGAGTCGCGCCACTATACCATAGTTTTTTGATCCTCCTCTGTGTTGCTTCGCCCAATCCACCCAACGGGTTTCGGCCCTCCCAGTATGTCCCAAATTTTTAACTTCAAAATTTTGGGGGGTTTTCTCTACTTCCCACAGGGGTGGGAAGTTTCGGGATGTTTCCCGTACCAATATGGTCCCTTTCAAACCTGGAAATTTTAAAGCTGTAAAAATTTCTTTCCCCGTCGCATAAATTTTTCCCCCCTCCAAACCTGGAACGCTCCAAAAGGAATGCGCGGTTGTTGGGATTTTCCGGCCTCAACCGATCCGGCCCTTCTTTTTTCCCTTTCAGGGGGTTTCCATGTAGGTTTTTCGTGGGGGTTTGCTTGGCGGCGCCCATCCCTCCCAAGCTTTTTTTTCCCCCCTAGGGGGGTTTTTGGGGGTGGGGTTATCTCCCCACTGAGACGGTAGTACTGGTTACAGTTCCCCATTAAAAGAAGGAAAAACCTCTGACTTGAAAAACACCCTGACCGGGAAATTTTGACACTGAAAGCAATCTGTATCGTACACATCAACAAAACCGCCTGTGACCGACAGACTACACTAAAACAAAGAGTACGGGGAAACAAGAGATGAAACCAATCAAAACAAAAAAGAAATTCAACGCATCAAGGAACAAAAAACACCACTGTCCCCCGAGGATTGCAAATGTTGATGGAACAATTCAAACTTGCAGACAATGGCACATTAAAAAACCACTGAAGACAAATCTTTGACACGCCCATAGCGCCAGTTACACCTGCCCGGGAAACCGCTTGTGACAGTTTCCCCCCCCTGCTGACAATTCAACCAGAACTAGAATAAAACAATCTGCGGTTGGTTTCCACTCGGAAGAATCGTGAAAATTGTAAGTTTAATTTTTTCATAATTTTTTTTATTTCGTCCCCGCCCCCAACTACCCATTTGGAAGGGTTAAAAAACCCAACACAATAAAACTTGCAGCATTGTCATTTTTCTCTCTCTCTCCTCCCCCCTCTCCTCCCCTTTTCCCCTTTCTCAATTGTCCTCCTCTCTCCCCTCTCTCTCTCTCTGGGGGTTTTGGGTTTAGCAACGCGAAAAACTGCTTTTTTAGGCTCTCCTTTGATTCCTGTTTTTTTCGGGTACAGTGAAATTTGTAACTTCAAAGTTTTCTCTGACTTTGTAAGGACTATCCTTGCCTTTCCTGCATTCCGGCTGTTTTGGGGGATTGTTGTCTTATTTCTTTCTTCCAGACAAACGTCCAAACAAATCACCAGAAAAATTGCAGTGTTATGATTGAGGAGCCGTGCAACGTTCCATGCTTGGTGTGCTCCTCTTTCTCTTTTCAAGAATTTAAATCCACGCAATGTGGAATGTCGAACTGAACCCAGGACCTATCTGAAAATCTGAAGGACGACAATCTACGCGGTCCGGCATTGGAAGCAGCTCTCGTCGACAGCACTGACAAATCCAACCTCCTAGCAACACGCCAACACTGTCACCTGATCCGCCTTCAACAGACATTGGACGATGCTCAGGGATCTGCAGTTACATGCAGCACAACAAAAGACATTAAAGACATAAAAACTACGTTCTAAATCTCGAGGAGAGATTAACTGTAGAAAGACAAATGAAAAGGTGTTAAACTAGAATAAAGTCTGCGAAAAAAGAAAAGTTAAGTGTAAAACAGAGTTCTTGGAGAAATGTCGATGATCTAGAGGGAAGATCTAAAAAAGAAAAAACATGATAATTCAAGAATCCCCGAGATGAAAAAGAGTCAGCAGAATGTGAGATCACATGTCAAGAAATATTCACGACCACTAGAACTTTCCAGAGCATATCCTTTTGACATCGAGTGCATCGTCTCAGTGCCAAGCCCAAGGCCCCCATTGTTTGCCTGCCTGTATCATTGTTCAAAGACAAGGCAAAAATTCTTCAGGCAAAGCAAAGCTGAAGGAGTGGGTCTCATTGGCGAAGACATCCTCTTTTCGGGTAAAGAGAAATCCGAAGGAAGCTTGGTGCCGCTCCTGAAGACAGCCAAAAGACATGAAAAAAGGCGTCGAGGTGTACACCACCTCTCAGAGAGGAGAGAAGTGTGGGCCTGACACATGGATCAGCTGTCCTACGGAAAATAACGGGCTGGCCGGCCCTGCAGCAAGAATAGCTCCGACCCCGAAACTGTGGCTGGCTAAAAATGAAAACATCCAACCGCATGCACAGAATACCTATGTAACAGTTGCATGAGCTAAGAAATGAGGGAAAGGTGGTTGATTGTGTGAATTGTGCACCTGAGCTGAAGGGGAGAAGGTGTAAAATCCGTGCATGTTTGTGTATGTGGAGTTGCCTGAATAAAGAAAATTGTATACAAACAAAAGTGTGTGAGTAAGAGATGAATGTTATTTCCATTGGCATACAATCCAAATATAAATGAGAATCCGAATGCAAGACCAGATAAATTTATAATACTAATTCCCAAGCAAAAAACTAATGTTCACAAGTTTGAAGTATCGTTATGACTTGTTTTAATACAAAGTGATGCATGCTCTTCCAGATTCTAAGCTGTTCAGCATAAAATACAAAACACACAGTCGAATGTTGTGACAGTAAACAGAGAAAAATGAAAATAAAAGTACAGAAAGAGTGAGGATGGGGACATGGTAGAAAGAATTCGTCTGTAAGGGTCCGAGATGTGGAAAGGTGGTGCCAGAGAGAGGGCAAGATGCAAATAAGGAGAGAAAACTGAACAACTATGACGGTGACAGTGAGAAAAGAGATAAGAGTTGAGGGAGGTGGCGAAGAAGGATGGATGTGAGAGGGAGTTGAGAAGGGACGGTGAAGGGTGGTGGTGAAAAAGAAAAGGAATGTGAAGGAGGAAGGGAGAGTGAGGAAGGGCAGTGCAGCGCATGACACGTCAAGTGACTCCAGGATAATGGGATGAAGGAGATGGTCAGTAATGGAGTGTGAATCTAGGAAAGATAATCCTGCTGACCGAGCTTTTGAGTAACTAGTGCGATGTAAAAAAGGTATCCTTTCGTTCACTGGAACATGTGTGGTTGCTTCTAAAAAATGAATGACCCAATTTTGTACAATTTATTTCCTCTTTGATTTTGTTGTCCTTGTTGAAACGTAATTATTGAAAAAGTTTCAGTCAATTTGTTAAAAATGATAAAATTTTTGTAAAGCCTTGCAATAAAATGTAAGGAAGATTATTCAGGGGGAATAATTTGCTTTCCGCAAGTCTTCGCTTTTGTTCAAGAACTGAAATGTACATAATTAATTCTTTGCTGTTTTTTGATTGACAAAAACCTTTGGGGGGTTGCAAAGATTGTTACTATTTGTGATGTATATACCATCCTAAAATGCACCAATTACTGTTTGTATGATATGACAAAGATTGAATTTTGGAACAATTCTATGGATATGCTTCCTTTCTTTCCCGATGTTGAGTTTTGATATTGTCGAAAAAATGCCAACTGCAAAATTTCGAAAATTATGGAGGATATGAACTTCTACAGTTTGCAAAAACAAAATCACACATAGATTCAAAGACATTTCTGAAATAAGACATTAAATCTATATGAAAAATGTTGTTACGCCTGGTACTGTATTCGTCTGGTATTTTGAATGGAGTATGTAATGCGATCATCATGGTCGTTTCACATACATTTCTGATCGGAAATAGTGTTAATGACTACTTTTTAGCAACTGTTAATTTCTTTGAGGCTATTAAGGATAAATCACTCTTTATTATTAACAGAAGTGGAAATCAGATCATTTTCCACTCTTAATGTGTTAAAAAAACAAAGTAATTGAAATCACTCAAATGAGCTGATATATAAACTCAGTTTATTAATAAATATGTTGAAAAAAAATGGACAACAATTTTGTACTTCTTTTAATTCAAAATGATGTGCAGACGTCTGTGTAGTGTTGATGCTCCTATAGTTGATGTTAATAAGCTCTGTTAGTTTAATGACATCATTAAAGACATCTCAATGTAATGATAAAAATAATTCTGGTTTCAAATAATGAGCCAAGAATGGTTTGATCCTATACTTCGACAGAAATACAGGGTTAAGTATTGTATTGCACGAACGGAATAAAGAATCTAAATAAGAAATTAAAAAAGACTACAATGAGCCTTAAATGCTGACTCTTAAATTCTAAATGATCAACAGTTTTATTTGGGGATCAGTGCGTAAAATATTAATAGGAAGTCGCAGCCTCAAATGAACATTTCTATCTCTATTGTTATCATCATTTTAAAAGTGTACTAAAAAAGATGTTGAAAGAAAATAATATACAGAATATGATTTAAACAAGGAAGTGAGAGGTGTTAAATAGGCCCAACTCAAAGAAAAGTGTTTTACTTAGCTATTAGAAAATTGATCCAAACTATAAATTCTGCAGCCCTGATGGCATTATTGGAGAATTTTTCCCTAAGATCTCAAATGAGCCATTTTCAGTTTTAGTAATGTTATTCAATTATTATTGACACAGTATTATCCTGAAAAGGAGTTGGAAAATCCTGTATTTGCCATTATTAAAAAGGGGATTTAATAATGTCAACAACTATGGAGGAATAGCATTATGTAAACATTAGAAAACTAACAGTGTTTTGTCCCATTAACAAAAGATACAAGAATGAGAATCAAATATATCACTGGGATCAACCACGGGTTCAAGAAGGTAAGTACGGTAGATCTATGTTTACTTTGTAATGCTATCCAAAACAATAACAAATAATCGAAAAGTAATATGTAGAGCTTTGTATTTTGAAAAGACATTTATTCTGTATCTAGAAAACCTAGTAGGCCTATGTTGTTAAAAAATGTAATTACAGTAAATTTATGTCGTTGTTTGAAAACATGTTACCAAAAAGTAGCAAAATAAGATCGAAGCAAATTTTTCAGGAGTTTTAAACTGCACCCAATGGAGTAAAAGAGGGATTTTGAGTCCAGTATGTTTTCATAGTTTATAAATAGCTAGAGCCCCGCTAGAAATCTGCGGTCCGCAGTGATGTAAACTTATGTACATTTGATCTGAATGAATATTTATATTATTATTTGCTGACAGATATTATTTTACTATTGACAACAGTGACTGTTATCAAAGAAACTTGATAACTTGTTGGAAGGGCTTGCATCAGGTTAGAGTTAAATGTAAATAATGGTAAAACAAATATAGTTTTTTCGTAAGGGTGTATTTAGCACGAACCAAAAAATGGACATATCAATAATAATGTTGAAGTAGTGAATGTATATAAATTACCTGTGGTCTATGGTTGTGCAACTAACTAAGTTTTGGCTTTGCATGTCTAAACTAGTAAGCAAGCTAAAACTGTTTTGTTTTGCCATTATTTCGTGTGCGGTTTAATTGACTGCTGTAATTTTTTCTCATTGTTTGTAAACTATTTGAACTCCGGTACACCATAATGTTGTATGGAGCTGAAATCTGGCTTTGAAAAAACCATGTGTTTGACAATTGTACACTTATATGCTATGAAACATTTTTTTTGAATGGTAACCTTCAAACGTCCAAGACCTTGTGTATGAGAGCTTGGGAAATTCCCATAATATTCACCATACATAAATGTATTAAATACTGGTTAACATGACTCGTATGAAGAATGTAGAATCCCTTTAAAAGCATATGGATGTTGTATAATTTAGACAGAAGTGGTAAAAACTTGGTTACGGAGTGTTCTGAGTGCTTAAATTCATATGATTGTCTTTTGTATGGGATATCAGGTTACAGTGTATCTCAGCGTCTTAAAAAGTTCAACAAACAAAGGCTATTAGATTAAGATGCAAAATTGGCATGAAACATATTATGACATACAGATTTGCTCAAATAGCTGTGTCAAAACATCTTTTCAAAGAAATGTAATGACATTAAAATAAATCGTTATGTTAAAAGTGCACTTACTAAATTTTAGGTTTGGGTGTATCAGATATTGCATGACCACTGAAATAGATACCCAAACAGACAAGATGAACTGAAAACCCTTTATGACAAAGTGCATATAGAAGACGAAATTCCATTTCTTTTTTGTTGTCACAGCCCTTACACGATCTTAACCCTCTTTTTTGTTGATTCTACGGAGCCTAAAACTGCCCTTAGATTTTGATTCTTTGAAGGTTTCTACCTCCATCTACTTATTTACCCAAACAATTGTGTGTGGCATGACAAGTTATCAAGCGAAATTTTGTCACTAGCTATATGTCTTGGACTTTTGGCATTTAGGCGCAAGTTATGTGTCTGGTCACCAGATTGTCTTGTCATGTCACCTAATTTGTCCACCAATCACAGGTAACAAATATGTATACTATGAAAAACACACAAATCCTGCATGGTTTGCAATAGTCGAGCATGTTAGTGTCAATAGGAAGTGCTACACCCAGCTGATGGGTTTACCAATGGGTTATGTGCAATAGTACTTCAAGGATGGTCACACAATGTCCCCATAGCACCTGTTTTTTTATGGTATGTCTTGAGGAGACAGAATTTGTTTAACTATTTTTTTCTTTTGAAAACAAGTCATAATTCCATCAACATGTGACCTTTATACTGTACTGCATTTCTATGTGCTACACATTGTTGTTAATTACAGAAGTGTATGATTGTACATGACTGTCACAACCTGTCACCAGTTCACAAACAGGTGTGACAAATTCGAAACAACACAGAACTTCTGTAAACCCTACAAATTTTAATGTTGGTATCTCTAAAGTATCGTAGTGGTCACAGGTCACTTAACTTCACAAAAACACTAATTAGTTGTGGTGTTGTGGGGTTACCCATTTCTCTCACCTGTCGACCTTGGCAGACCCGGAGAACCTAGTTTCTTTTACCTTCTGCTATTTTAATTATCGCAGTTCTTTTCGTTTCTTCTGCCTTGCAGTTTCAACAAAAGGTTAATATTAAAAACAGTCAAAAGCAACTTAAATTTTTTGGGTTTTTTTTTGGGGGGGGGCGGGGGTTTCGGCCTCCGGGGGGAGGGGGTTTCAAATTGTATTGCAATCTAAAAATAGGAACTCTACGTGCGTGCGTGCGTGCGTGAGTGTGTGTGTGTTACTGCAGTGTTTCATATTGTACCTGTCTTGTCAATCTAAAAATGGTGTCTTCATTTTCAACTATCTTGTCAGTCTAAAATTGGGAACTCTCTCTCTCTTTCTTCCTCTCTGTGTGCTTGTGTGTGTGCATGCGTGGATGTGTGTTGGCGTATGTGCAGATGCATAAGAAAATGTATTTATGTCTAGTATTATGTAAGTGCCTGTGTAATCTCATTTATCATAGTGGAGGCAGTGGAGTATGAGATAATATAGACGTTTGTACTTTGTCAATCAGAAGATTTGGGAGACAAAACAGTGGCCAACAGAATGGACACAATCACTCATCATACCCCTGCCCAAGAAGGGGAATTTACGCCAATGCCAAAACTATAGAACAATCAGCCTCATCAGCCACGCCAGCAAGATCATGCTCAAAGTTATATTGAATCGACTCAAGAAGGGAGGCAGAAGAACACCTTGCAGAGGAACAAGCTGGGTTCAGGGCAGGCAGGAGCACAATCGAACAGATTTTTAACTGCCACATCCTGATGGAAAAACATCTTCAACATCAGAGAGACCTGTTCCACAACTTCATCGACTTCAACAAGGCTTTCGACAGAGTATGGCTCGAAGGCCTGTGGCAGGTCCTCAGAATGTTTGGCATTGAAGAAGGACTAGTGCAAACCATTCAAGCACTATACAACACTGCAAGCAGTGCAGTCCTTCTGACCAATCAGGTCGGAGACTACTTTAAAACCACAGCTGGGGGTCCGACAAGGATGCCTGTTATCTCCAGTCCTGTTTAATCTGTTCTTGGAAAACATTATGAGAGAGACCCTCCATGACTTCCACTCTACCATCTCCATTGGCGGCAGACCCCTCAACAACTTGCGGTTTGCCAATGACATTGACCTCATGGGCGGAAGTAACACATAGCTGCAAGATCTTACGACCAGACTTGAAAACAGAGCTGGAGCATATGGGATGGAGGTGAGCTCGGAGAAAAGTAAAGTACTTGTGAACAGCACGAGCAATGCCACTGCTAAAATTTACATGAACGGCCAGCAACTGGAGGAGGTAGACGCTTTTAAATACCTTGGCACTACACTCACAAAGGACGGGCGATCGACGACAGAAATCAAAGTCAGAATAGCCATGGCAACATCTTCCATGACAAAACTCACCACCATATGGAAAAGTAAAGAGATCAGTTTCCCAAACTAAAGCTCTACAAAGCACTAATTCAGACTATCCTGTTGTACGAAGTGAAACCTGGACATTGACTGCTGAAACAGCAAAGCGAATCCAGTCATTTGAAACAAAATGCCATAGAAAACTGCTGGGCATATCCTGGAGAGAACGAAAGACCAGTGAATTAGTCAAGAGTCAAATAACACGGCTGGCAGGTCCACAGGAACCCCTTCTCACCATCGTCAAGAAGAAAAAGCTGACATGGTTCGGCCCGCCACAACACTCTGCCAAAAACAGTACTGCAGGGAACACTCGAAGGTGGCAGAAAGAGGGGAAGACAGAACAAGTCATGGATGGACAACATCAGAGAATGGACCAGGATGAATGACTGGGCACTACTGCGCAGAGCCGAGGACCGAGATGGATGGAAGAGGCTTACCTCGGCATCGTCTTTCGTGTCTCCTCCACGACCGCCAAGGTCACGGGACTGATGATGATGATGATGATGATGATGATGATGATGATGATGATGATGATGATGATTTTGAAAAAGCCTTTGACAGCATTCATCGAGAAAGTGTATGGCGCATACTCCGAGCATATGGAATTCCACAAGAGATTATCCAAGTCATTAAGAGCTTCTACAACAACTTCACGTGCAGAGTAGGAAACAGCAAAACCAGTTTCAGTGTACAAACCGGCGTCAGACAAGGCTGCCCCATGTCAGCACTACTCTTCAACCTGACAATTGATTGAGTGATGAGACAGACAACAGCTGACCAGTCTCGGGGCATCAGATGGACCCCCTTCTCAACGCTTGAAGACCTAGATTTTGCCGACGATCTGGCACTGCTCTCACATACCCACCATCACATTCAAGAGAAGACATCCCGTCTCAGCACTTTCGCACAGCAAGTAGGCCTGAAAATCAGTCAGAAGAAGACAAAGGTGATGACACTGAACGTTCAGAACCCCTCACCGGTCACAGTGAATGGAAAAGATTTACCAACAACTGAAGAGTTCACGTACCTCGGGAGCACTGTTAGGCATGACGGCGGAGCAGGTAGCGACATCAAGAACCAGATTAGCAAAGCAAGAAATGCTTACAGAAATCTTAACAATATGTGGAAATCGTCCCAGTACAGCACCAGGACCAAACTAAGACTATACCAGAGCTGTGTACTTTCCACCCTTTTGTACGGCTCGGAGTGCTGGAGGATGACTGAGAGTGACCTCGACAAACTATCCACATTCCACACGAAGAATCTCAGAAGAATCTTGTGTCTTCTGGCCTGAGACCATCTCCAACCAATAACTTTTTGCCCGTTGCAACCAAGAAAGCATGGACATCATCATGCATAGGCGATGGAGATGGATAGGGCATATCTGCTGTCGGGAACAGGGAAACATCACCCGAACAGCCCTCCACTGCACACCAGAGGGAAAACGCAAACGAGGACGACCCAGGAACACTTGGCGTCGGACTGTCGAAACAGAGCTGAAGACCTTCCAACATACCTGGGGAACCATTCAGAAGCTGGCCCAGGACAGACAGGAGTGGAGAACATTTGTTGCTGCCCTACGTGCTAGTAAGGCACAAAGGCATTGATGATGATGATGATGACAGTGGTGTACAGAAAAATGGTTATAAAAAAGGAAAAGGTCTCCCATAGACTTCGTGATAGTTGGGGAGCTAGACATCAGAGACCTCAGCTTCTCCAGCAGCCAGCACATTGAGGGCGGCCCCCCACTTCTCCC
>CM054162.1:39711163-39728663 GCA_028751875.1 Rapana venosa
TGGGGGGTAAGGCATCCTCAAAAGGGGGAAAAAGGGGCGGGGAAGGCAGGGGGTAGGGTAGTACGGGACGACCCCCTGCACTTTGTGTTTGGGCTGCCTCTCCTTTCAGTGCACAAGAGTGAGGTGAGGACATGAAAAAAAAGGGTGCCAGTGCTTTTCACAGTGCTGTTTTTTTCCTGTCTCTGGTGCCGTTGTGATGCTCCCTGTGTGTTGTCTGTTGTTTGTCTGTGGGTTTTGTTTTCATAGCTGTGGTGTGTGTCTCTGTTCTCTGTGTGCCCTTCATTTGTCTTCAGTGTACCTTTCCATTTATTTTGGATTTTGTTTTGATAGAAAATACATTTATGGAAAGACGAAAGTTTGAAAGAAAGGTTAGCAAATATGAAAACAGATTTTGATAATGTTGTATAACCAGAGTTGATGATGCTGTAATATATGATTGTGTAGCTTTGTAAAATATCTCATTTTGAATTTTTTTTTTTTTTCTCTTGAAAAGAATGTTCTCCTTCTCTATGTAGTTGTAAGCTTGCTCCCCCCCCTCGCCCCTTCCCCCTCCCTCCAACAAATCTTTTGTGTTAATTTTTTCATTTGAAAATTCAACTTTTCCAATGTGATTTTCAAGTTAGTTTTTTTCTGTGTTTTTGTAAAATCGTCGTTATAATCTTTTCTACATTTCCATTTGGAGTTTGTTTTCTTTTTGAATATTTTTCACGCCTATCTATAAATATATTAATTTTTTTGGTGATATTTGCATGGGCATGACTAGGCTGATTTACGTGTGCTATTTCATAGGATTAAGCGGAAGCATTTTTCACATTTTCCCTTTTTCTTCTGTCAGCTTGTGTTCACTTTGGTCAAGCTGTAACTAAGAAAAAGCTGGAGGGTTTCCTTGAAAGTGACATCAGCTGTGTGGCAATGTGTCTAGTATGCTTTCAGGCTGTTCTGCAGCCATGAGCTAGTTTCTTGTGGATTGTGGTTTCATCTGACGTTCTGTGTTATCATAATAAAAAATGAAGAATGATGATAACATTTTGTCTGCTGACTGTTGTGGACTGGATGTGGACTGTCTTTACCTGCTGAGTGCTGTGGTTTAGAATAGTGACTGGTGTGTCATGTGTTTTTTGTCGTCTGTTATTCACGCGCGTGCGCGATCACACACACACATACACATACACACATACACACACAAACACAGAGCGTACTTTTACCTTAATTATATTGACTGATTAAGAAATTTTAATATAAATTTACTATCTTCCCAAGCAAAATATCTTTTGGAAGAAAACCCATTCGAACCATTTAATAGTTTTCACAGATGGCTCAGTCGTAAACAATATTGCAGGTGCTACATACATTATACCAGACTTGAAATCTGAAAATTCATTTCACATTGGGAATAATATATCAATTTTTACAGCAGAGCTATTAGCAATATTAATGGCACTTAATTTCTTTTTTCGATTTTCCGAAAGTTGTTTTTCAAATACTTTGTTGTGTGGATTCAAAGTAAGTAATTCAAGCCATCAGCTCTATGCAAACAAAAGCAAGATTTGAATTAGTTATTGACATTTGTCATTTAATTCATCTTATTACCTTAAAAGGCTTAGATATAACTTTTTGTTTGATTCCATCTCATTCTGGTGTGTATTACAATAAAAAAGTTCACATTTCAGCGAAAAAAGGGGTAAAATATTAACAGATGGTGGCAAGTTTAAAGCTCCATCTGTCACTACAAGAATGTTATCACCTCGTTCAAAAACGCAGCAAAAGTTATTCCAGTGTGAGGAAAAGAGACTTGGTTGTCTAGATATATATAAAGAAACGATAAAATTTGAATCCGTTGTTAAAAGACACGAAACTGATTCTTATCGTATACAACAAACTGTCTCTCTAGCTTGTCGATGGAAACTGAACTGTTTGAAGACAAACTATGTTGGGCATGTCTCTTGTATATGTGGCCATAGTGTAACTGTCGATCATAAAATTTATCTTGATATGCAGCATGCTAAAAAGCTGCATACCTGTTCTTACCTCGTCAACGTCATCTGCGATATTCAGTGATCTTCTACTTAGATATATTTTTTCAAATCGTGATTGCACAGTCCAATTGATTAAATATTATAATTATTATCGCCTCTAAAGACATTACTTTTCTGTGGACTATATTTTCTCTTGTTGGTAATAGTTAAAAATATTGTTTGGTTGTTTATTGGTTAGATTATGTTAGTACATGTGTTCTTACTGTTCTGTACTTAAGAGTTACTTTAGATTAGCATTTTCTAGAATAAACAAATAAGAAAATGCTAATCTAAAGTAACTCTTAAGTACAGAACAGTAACAACACAATTTCTAACAGAATCAAACCACTTCCATTTTCATGTAATACAACACACACTTTTGACTTATGTAAATAAAGAAATCATCAGAGAAAGAAAGACAGAAGGAAAGAAAGAAAGAGACAAATAACACTAAATAAACCAGTCACATCAGTTTCATTTAACAGACACTCGTAACTTGTACAAACAACTGGGTTTTTTTTTATTTCCTCCTGAATTTCCAGAGTGCTTTTCCACTGGCGTCTATATTTAGCAGGTGAAGGTCACAGCTTCGTATTGGGCAGATCCTAATGCTGCACACTGGTATTAATTTAGGGGTCATGTAGTATCTTGTATAGAGTGGGAGTCAAAAAATGTTGGTATTTTCAGAATTTTTTAAAAGTATGAAAAAGTGGACTGTGCACTTGTTTTGGGGGATTGAGAACATAGAGCATTACCAGATAGTCACGAGTAAGTGGGAAATAATCATCAAATAAGGATTGCTTGTGTTCCTACAGTGTTGACCTCGCGCATGCATATTGGGTAAGGAAGCTAGCAGACAACAGACTTCAGGGGTAGAGTGTTTGCTGATTTTTTTAAAATAAAATTTCAAACCTACCAAATTTGTTCAAAATCACAAGAGTTTTGAGTCAGAGGCTAGTCTTTCACAAAAAGAGGTTTTTATTTTCTGTGGACGCCTTATAGTACATGCGGTATGAATATAAGAGTCACATAGAAAAACTGAAGGAAAAGTGTGATTTTTTAAAATACGGGTGTGCAGCCTAAAGCCCTTGCCACACAAAACCTGCCATCTGTCTTGTGTCCAGCGTGTTGGCTTGTTGTCCAGTGAGTGGACAGTGCTGCTTCGCTGGCTGCTGGTCAGTAGAGGGTCAGAGGAGAGCTTGAAGAGACAGTGTCTGATGTCCGTGTATTTCAGCGGAATGCTGTAACTCTTCAGCTTTAATGAAATGAGGAAGAAGTCGCCTTCGCGGATTTCTGCAACACACCACACACCCCACCCAAAACACACCACACACACACGAACAAAGCCAACCAACCAATCAAAAAAAACCAAACCCCCACCACTCACCACACCCAACCTCAATCACCATCTACCAACCCACCAACCTCTCCCCACCCCACCCACCCAATCACCAACCGCCCTGCACCCACCCCAGTCCCCCAACTCTCACCCCCCAACCCCCTCCCAACCCACCCCCCCAACCCTCACCAACCCCTCAACTCCACTCACCCACCACCACCCAACCCACCCCAACCCACCAACCACCACCAACCCTTTTCTCACCACCCCCCAACCCCCCAACCCAACCTCAACCCCCCCAACCCCATCCCTACCTCTCACCCCACCCACCCAACACCCACCCAATCTCACACCCACCCCCCCCCAAATCCCCACCCCCAACTCCCCCACACCTCTACCCACCCCACCCCACCACCAACCTCTCCCCAACCCCCCAAAACACCTTCCCCCACCCCAACCTCTCACCCACCCAACCTTCCCCCCACCCAACTCACCAAACCCAACCAACTCACCCAACCTCTACCTACCCACCCAACCTCTCACCCACCCCCACCCTCACTCCACCCAACCACCCACCACCCTCCCCACATTACCCTCACCTACCCCCAACCTCCACCTACCCCCCCCAACCTGTCCCCCACCCACCCAACCCCCCCACCCCCCAAACCTCTCTCCCCCCCTTCCCCCCCACCACCCCCCCCCACCAAAAAACTTCACCCCCCCCAACCCACCCCCAACCAACCTCCCCCACCCCCCAAAATTTTCACCCCCCAACCCTCTCACCTACCCCCCCAAACCCCCCCACCCACCCAACCCCACCCCCCCAACCCTCCAAAACCCACAACCCTAAACCCAACCCCAAACCAACCAACCAAAAAAACCGCCAGCAGACAGCAGCCGACAGCCCGCAGACACCCAGCGACAAAAGCCCGACGAGGACAGCCGACAGAGAAAAGAAAGCAGACAGCAGCAGCCGCGACGATACCACCAAACGGGAGCCGAAAAACAGAAGACAACAGAAACAACAACAAAGACAGCCCCAAAAAAGACAGACAACAGACAAGAGAGGGAAACCGGTGTGCCAGATTGGCTGGTGCCGGCTGAGTTTTTAGAGGAGGAGGGGGGTAGCGGTGGGGGTTTGCTCCGGTCCACTTGTCTCTGGAGTCGGCAGGCCACCACAGGGCCCAACCGGATTTTGGTGCAGTGACCCCCGGGATGGGTAAAGCGGTAAAGCTAAA
Source organism: Rapana venosa (assembly GCA_028751875.1). NCBI lineage: Eukaryota > Metazoa > Mollusca > Gastropoda > Neogastropoda > Muricidae > Rapana > Rapana venosa. Next base: position 39,715,756 of record CM054162.1, read on the forward strand.
CCCACTTACTGTTTTTTAAAACCAGGAACTTTGGTCTGTTCGGTTCGTCTCAACCCAAAAACTTGATGTTTTTTAAAAAACAAGCGTTTCCCTTGACTCGGTTTTTTACCATCTCTTACTAAAACTGAAATAAAACTAATTTTTTTCAAAGGCAAACAAAAAAAATAAGGGGGAAATTTTTGCTAAACAATATCTTGCGAAAAATCAAAAATTCTAAAAAAACTAATCTTCTTTTTTATGATTTATGCGAATTTTGTTTAAAAAAAAAAAAAGTGAAAAACCTTCTCCGCTCCCCCGGCTGTTACAAAAGGGGAGAGTTTGGGGACCTGCAACGGAGCTTGGGGGTTCGGGAAGATTTCCGGCTTTCACGATTTTGGGAATCCCCGACCACGCATTAAACACCACACGCTTTTAAACCAAACATGGCCCTTAGCTACTGCTATTCCAGGGGGGTTTGATCCCAGCCTGCCACTCTCCTCCCTCCCCTCCCTGCCTTTTAACCTTTCCCGATTCCCCACGGGGTTTCCCCCGGGGGCGATAGAAAGATAAAAATTTAATAAAAAAAACCCTTTCCCAATCTGTGACGAAATCTTAGGCCACCCCCCTTTTGGCCTGTTTGCAAAAAGATTGGGGCATGTTGCCAATCAAACAAGGCAGTGGGTGAGAGAAAGGGACTATTTGTGTGGGTGTGTGTGAGAGTGTTGTGTGTGTTGACGGCATGTTCTTGTGTGTTTTTTAAAAAAAAGCATTGGGTTTAACCAACGTATTTAGTTGGCTGGTTTTTTTTGAGTATTATTTTTACTTGTTTGAGTTCTGAGTTTTTGTTTTATTCTTTCTTTTTCTTGCCCGTCTGTATAAAATATTCTCCGGGGCAATTAAAAAACCCATCTCTTTTTTTCATGTGAAAATTACAACGATTTGTTTGCCACGGAACTTTTAAATCTATTTAGTTTGTGTAGCAACCAAACAATATCGTGCATTTCCATGAAAGCAAGCTTAGAAAAATATTCCTTTTTAAAAAGTCCGCCTGCGAGCAGCCCATCTTTTAAAAAAAAAAGGGTCTCCCTATTTTCAAACAGTCGTAATAGATTTAAAACTCGTTTAGCCTGTCGAGGGATTGACTTAATTATATTCTCACTGCCCAAAATAAATTTTCTTCTCTGTTGTTTTTTTGTTTGTAGTGTTGGACGTATAAAAATAAAACTCGAAATGTTTTTGTACCTTTTTTGAATAAATCAAAAAAAATACGTCTTCCCACAGCCAGTCTGTCGCAATTAGAGAGCGTGTGCTTTTTTTTGGTAAAAACTTAGCGGGGCCTTATAAAACTCTTTTAGTCTATTTCCCTTCTATTTTGATGTCACCATTAACAAAAATATATTTTTAGGATCCACATTTTCTTCTCTTTCTCTTTTGTTATTTACCCTTTGAGCCGTTTTAAATGGTCTTCCAAACCCCTGTGTTATCATATCTGTTGATCTTAAGTCAACCCCAATCAATTTAGTGAAAGGTATTCATTAAGCCTAACATTTTTAGATGTAAAGTTTTGCTTGAACACCAGTAGTGGTATCATTGGGGTTGCCCCGAACCAAATATTTTTTACCTACCCAATTGTTGATATGGAAATAACCTGAGGCGTAGATTGATTTGGCTGTCCCTTATGTACTGAAAAATTTTTTTAAATCCCGGGTTTAAATTTAAAACCTCTCACTTAATCTGGAAAAGGGGGGGTGGTTTTTAAACAGATTAATATCCTTTTTAATGATCTTGCTGGGTGTTCGTTTAGTTCCACACGTATCTGCTTTACTTTCTTTAAATTTTTGGGTTTAAAGCACTTTTTCCCTTAGTAGCAAGCCTTGATGATTTTGCGTGAACCAAAGGTGCAAGTCGGGTGATTGACAACATCATACTCAAAAGATTACCAAATTTTTTGTACTTTGCGTCGGGTCAGGGATGTAAAAACACGAGCATGTCATTAAAGGTCATAAACGAGGTCTGTCTCGAGTGCCCCTGAAGAAAGGGCAGTGAGACTGAGCAGTTCAAAGTCAAAGGGAAAAAAAACCCGTTACCATAGGCTTTTGCTAGGGCCTCTTTTTTTCCTTTTTCCCCTTATCCCCGAACTTACTCTGTGTTTTGCCCCTCATCCTGTATGCCTTGATAAATAAGATCATTTTTTTTCTTTTGTAAACCCTTTAAATCAGTAAGATCAAGAATTGTCAGCATTGTTCAAGATAGTACTTCCTCCCCTTTAGCGACACTAATCTTTTTTTAAAAGCCCTACCAAATTTTGCTCCCAATTCTGTTTGGTCCCCAGACTCTAGTTCAATTAAAAAAGCAACCCTGTTGTCCCTGGAACAATGACATCATTTTTTCCTAAATTGGGAAACCAAAAACAAAATTGATTTTCAAATAGTGGGGGGTTTTTTGAAAAAACGATTGTTGTTTTTTTTTTAATATAAGGTTTTTTTAAACGTTTATGGAAAAGGATTGTCCAAATGTTTGTTGCGCCTTTTTTTCTATAGTGAAAAATAAAAAAACAAAAATAGAAAAAGGGAAGCTAATATAGATAGGAGATGTTTTTACCCAGCTGATGAAAAGGGTAAAGCGACAGCCTTGTAAACCCTTCTTCATCAAAAAAGGAATTATTAAAAAGCGGGTTTTAATTTTCCACAATTTTGGGACAACCAACACCAAAAATAAGACCATATGACTATGAAGGAAAAAAAGCAATTGAGTTAACTGAAAAAGGCAAAAGGTTTATTAAAAAAAGAAAAAAACCCTAATCATTTTTAGCAAAAACCCCTCAAGCAAACTAATTTTGCTACAAGAAAATTTGGTTATTAGGGGATGCACTAATTAAAACCCCGACTGCCTAGCAAGTGTTGCAAATAAAAAATGCTGAACAAAACCAACCAACAAATATTAAAAGCTACACTTAAAACCCTGCCTCGGCAAACAAAACAACAAAACTATTTAGAGTTGGAAACTACTTCACACAACAGGAACACAGCACTGAAAAAAATAAATGAAAAACCCCTCCCCTGGGGGAAAAATAAGGGGTTTCATAAAGCATACGAGTATTAGAGGCGAATGTAAATAATTAGCAAAGTAGGCGATTTAGATACGCTAGAACTAAAAAAGAAAAAGTGCAGAAGCGCGATGCAAATTTTGACCGGGAGGAAAAAAAAGAATCACACAGGCACAAAACTGAAAGATGACCCCAAGCAAGATTAAGGTCAAAACAAAAAGCAACAACTACAATCTCGGGTTAGCAGAATAAAAAAAAAATTCAGGAATTTTTTATAAAAAACAAAACATGGGAAAGAATTGTAAGTTTCGCGAGAAAGGGCAAAACACTTGTCGTACAATTACAGAGGGGGTTTCGCTTTTTCACACTTGTGTATGCGTGACAGGAAGACACTTCCCCCACCACCCCCACCACCCCCTTCCCCCACCCACGGGCACGGGCGGGGTTGGGAAAACAACTGGGCCCACTTAGCTGACCTTTTAAAAAATTCCCTAAAAAGTTGGCGACGCATTCCTGGTAAAATTGGGTTTCTGTTGTAGTGGCTATTTTTAACAGCAGGAAAATTGTGGGTTTTATGGCCAAGCTTTTTGGGGCGTTAGGTTTTGTTGTTGGTTTTCTTCTTTCTAAAATAAAGTAACAAGGCTGTTAAAAAAAGTATACTTTTTAAAAGCAGTTATTTCATCATAGTGATGCTTTTACGGGGGAAAAATTAATTTTTTTTCTTTGCTCTGGGGTGGGGGTAGTGTTCTTTCCCTTTTGCTTGTGTCGGATTACTACATTTTTGTGACTAAAACTTTTTGTACTGCTGTATTTTTTACCTTTCATTTTTCCAAGCAACATCACCCCAGCTATAATATATTGTTGTTGTAGTTTTTAATTGTTCCTTTTGTAAGCTTTTAAAAGGAACATATATAAACCATGTCCCTAAGAAAATTCCTTAGACCGTGTAGGAAAAACATTTGATAATGCTTGATGTTTGATGGAGGTAAAGCCGATTTAAATACTGTTTTCAAATTTGTAGAAACTGCTTCTTGCATAAAACCCCGTGCCCCCAAAAATTACTCGATTGCGGGCCCGTGCCCCAAGCAAGCCCCACAATAGGTCAAAAGGGGTCATTAATCCTCTCAATCCGGTCTTTTTAAACCCTTCCCTTTTCAAGAATAAAAGTCGCCCATGCATACATGTGAAATTTGCTCTATTAAACCCAAGAAAAACTCTTGCACCCACGTAAGAAAGATTTTGGGGAGGCCTCAAGCTAGTTATCCCTCCGTGCACACCCACAAATAAGATTTCCCACCCATGTTTTGCCCTGGTTTGTCTGAATGCAGTCTTAGAATAAATTTAAACTCATTGCACGCTCTCATCCCCTTCTTTTAAACCCTACTAAAAAAAGGGATTAAAGTTATATCGTGGGGGGGGGGGACTGCAGTTAGATGAAACCGCCTAAAGATGTAACGGGAAACCCCTGTACCAGCTTTACAAACTGGTTTGGATGGTTCAGGGTCAGCTTTGAACACCACCCCCGTATTGCCTGGATAGCAAAGTTTAAGGGTTTTGATAGAACTGTATGGATTACACAACCTGCTTTCGCAGTGATCACCTTAATTGGGGGGTTTTTAAATTTGATTTCAGTGGTTGGGAACTTTTATTTAAAAGATCAATGTTCTGACACAGCAACATCTGCTTATTAAAAACCATAGTTTTTGGGTTAAGTGAGATCCAGTCGTATTTTGCATTTTTATTATATTTATAATTATTTTTTCTATAGTAGATAAAATGTTTTAACACAAACAAAACCAGCGGGTGGCCTGTTAAAAGCCTTCCCTTTGAAAACCCGCTGTCCAAAAAACGTTCTTTGCATGAGGTTTCTACAAAAAAATTGGACAAACATCACAGCGCAACAACTTGCTTAAAAAATTGTTTAAAAATGATTTTTAAAAATTTCTGTCAAGAAGTTATTATGTTTTCTCCCACACGGGAAAAAGGCCTTTCCCCCAGGGTATCAAGCAAACTCAACCAAGTAGTCTAAGCACTTTACAGTCATCTTCAAGTATAGTATGTCACAAGTCTTATAGACATGTTTGGGGTTTGACATAGCCCTTTTTAAAAAGAAGGGGAAAGATGATTGGGAATGTCATTGTGGTGGTGATGTGGTTATGATGTTAACGCGGAAATAACCATGTCGGGAAAAGACCCTTAACATGGAGTAAACCCTTTTGCTTTTGTACACCGTTCAGTTAAACACAACACAAAAAAGTGGTGATGAAAGGCTTCGTCCTCATCATCCCTTTCTGATCTAAAAAGAACCTTCCAACGCAGGGAAATGTACTGTGAAGCGCAAAATAGCTTTATACACTTCAATTCAAAGACTAGAAAAGGTTCCCATAAAACCCCTGTATAAAATCAAAGAAAAGCACAAAGAACAGTTGACTGAAAAAAATTTAATATACTTTTAGAAAAAAATAAATAAAAAAAATATACATACTAACCATGTCACGCGGCCTGTAATAAGAGCCCTGAAATGCCAAACTTTGAGCTTAAAGACTTGGTGTGTACAAGATTTTGAGAAGGATGGGGAAGGGGGAAAGATTACGCTTTTGAGTAAAAAATGATGGATACAAAAGGACAGCAAAAGAAGAAGTAAGAAACCCCCTGGTTTTCTAAACTTAAACATTTGCGTATTTTGAAGCTGAAGCATTAGCAGATATTTTATTCAAAGTAACTAAAAAGTAATAAAGGGCACATAAAACCAAGCGCGCTGGCAGATAAAGTTTGAGTTTATTAGTCCAACACTCTCTATGACCTGCCAGAATTTTCCCGTAAACCAAAAAGCTGGCCAGAAAACAAGCACTAGCCATCAATCCCCAGCAGAAATAAAGAAAGGATAATAGATTACGAAAAAGGCCTTTATTGCTTCATAAAAAAGTCGTGACAAACCCCATCAACACTTGCACACCCCTTATATTTTCCCTTGGATGTCGTACACTTTGGGTGTTTTTTCTGGTTGCAAGGAAAAAGTTCTTTCTTGTTCATGGAGGGGATTATTTTTAACGGAAAGACCTCGACGTTGATGCCCTCAATTTGATTGCTTTTCGGAACAGCGGCAGTGACAATGACATTAAAGGGAATTTTTCCAGTAAAAAAAGTAATTTGCCCCTAGCCCCACACAGTGAAAAATTAGCCCCTTTCAATCTACACCACATTGACCTCGTTCCCGTTTTCACGATGTTGTACTCCCCTGAAATCAATTAAAAGCTTACTGAAGAACCAAAAAAAAAATTACACACAGGGTTTTTTTTTTAAAATATAAGAAGAAGAAGAGACGCCGAAATATCCTAAATTTCCTAGTGCCCCAGACCCAAACCCTTAATGATATGTTAATCCCTTTTCGTTTGAAAAACTTACACGAGCGCATATTGAAACAACTAAAAAGTATAAAAAAAGCAGGCGTGGTACAATCAGCATTTACTGTTTGGTTTCTTATTACTACGGTAAGCAACTTGTCTACACCCCCGGAGGAAAGGATTTCTCTCTTGGTACTGCAATTGCTCTCCCGCTCAATAGCATTGGGGGTCTGTTTCGGAAGAGGAGCGTTTATTTGTCACATCAGTCTTTTTTGAAGAAGGTTGTGCGTAAACTAGAAAAAATGATGCTGTTGTTGGCTTTACATTAGCCAGCTAAGCTATTCGGTCATTATACAAAGCTTTAACAGATTCCCATATCAGAAAGGGGGGTTCAAGGTCTTGGTGACACGATTACAAGCGTCAAAAGTTTTCCCCAGAACAAAAACAAAAAGCTAAACTGTGGACATTGACTCAAAAAAAAAGGAATATATAAAAAAGGGGGTTTGGGTTGGCCTGGCAAAATCGCTGGACTTATTAAGGGGCAAGAAAGTGGTGATTATGCTTCTACCGTGCAAAAAAAAAAAAAAACAAAAAGCAATTAATTAATTTTAATTAATTTTTTTTTTATATAGAGTTAGAGTTTTAGTTGAGGGTCAGTATGGGCAAAGTGTTTTAGACAAAAGACTAAAAGTTACCAAGCGCAAAAAAAGTGGTACAAAGCAATCAAATGCATCGCACAAATACCAAAAACCCCAAACTAGATCCAAGAAAAAAGGGAGTTGGTTGCTGAAATTCTAACAACACAGCAAAAAAAGATGAACCCCAATTTAAATGTTCATGTTCAACCACAAAAAGCATGAACTCTTTGAAGGTAACAAAAAGGGCAGATAGATGATGCCAACTTCGAATATTCTGGAAACGCAGAATGAGGGGGGTCAGGAGGACAGTTTGGGAGGTTCTTGCATAGAATAAAGCAAAAAAAGTTCCCCTTGTTGGTGAAGTTACATTCCTTGCCCCCCATGTTTTAGCAAAAAAGGGTGTGTGAACATTCAGAACAAAGATGATAGGGTTTTATGTGGTGTGTGCTGGCTAAATGTTTCTGTAACAAAGAAGCAGAGAGGTTTCAAACTTCATGAACACGTGAAACTTGACTTTACCGGCATTTGATTTGTGGCTGTTGGGATTGACAAATTTGAGGGAAATAAAACCCCCCCATCAGTGTAAATGTGTTTCACCGGGAAGATGCGGCCCCAAAGACCAGGGTTTAAAACCATTTGGATCCAAAAAAAGGTCTCCCAAATAGGTAATCCCGAAAAGAACCCTGTAGACCCCTTTCTGAGTAATGCAAAGTTTATTTACACTCTGAACAATGAGTAGACTAAAGGCAAGAAACAAAACATCAGCACAAAAAAAGAGTTTTGAGATGATGCTTGGTTCGTTTACATCTTTACAGGCAGAGGGCAAACACAGAAAAATTGTAAGGTGAGAGAAAACAACACTGAAATTGTAACACAAGGCCCGGAAGCAAGGGGTACTTCAAGAATATAAAAAAGCTACAAAGAGCCATAGTAGTGTATGCCAAATTTGATTAAACTGGCCATACCAAGGGCCGCACCAAACAGTGCCTAAAAAAAATCTTATCGTAATCATCAAAGTTGTTATTTTCTTATGTTGTTTTTTAGATCGGATGGGCACACTCAAGCCTTTTGTATAAAGGGCCAGCGCGGTAAATTTTTTTTAAACACATGAAAACGAATTTATAACCCTACCTTTAACGCTAAAACCCACAAGATCATTTTGTTATAAAGACCGGAGATATGCTTCTGCCACACATTGCGGATTTTGGTAATTTATTAACCCGGAGGTGGCGACAAAACCAGCAGGATCATGACCATGTGGTAAGTTTCGTGGAGAGCACTAGTAAGTGAATTACAATAAAAAAAATCCCAAAACATGGAAAGGCAGTCTTCTTCCAAATCTAAGGTTAGACTACACCTAAATTTTGCAGGCATAACGATGAGTATAAGGAAATTTCACTCATCAGAGAAATACCTGATTTACATAAATACTTTCCTTCTTTGATTCTGCACAAATTGATGGGGTTCTAGAGTCCTGTCTTCATCATGAGTCTTGTCAAATTTCAGAAAAATACTTCGCCAAAAACTCGTGCGAAAAAGGGGTTATCCTTTGAGTACATGGACTCATGGGGAAAACTTTTTTGAAAAGTGCTGCCCCCAAAAGAAGCATTCTTCAGCGATTTAGGGTAAAGGAATCAGTGTTTATGACTACAGCGTTTTAGTGGGCTGGCAAAATGCAGTGTGGACATGGCGATACCATGATCATATCTACTTTTGAGCGTTTGCTTGTGATGTCTTTGAGAATACAGAAAGACTGGAAAAAAACATTATGGACTGACCCATCCACTATATTACAGCACCCGGAAAGCCTTGGTGCTTTCTTTAAATTTTGGGTGCAGATGATTTGTTGTTGACCCCCAATGCTCCAAATTTATTGAGGATGGTTGCGGGTGGATCAGTATGGCAAGCAAGACTACTGTAAGGCCCAAAAACAAATATTTAGAAGACTATGATCCCAGCAAGTTTTTTAACTACATCCCGTACTTGGGCGCAAAAAATTGTATGGGTGGGCGAGTGTCGTCCACCCTAAGAAACTTTCCGTTGTTTAATGGCCTTTTGTGTTGAGAGACTCTAAAAGCGTTGCCCCAAAAGGGGCCTAAAGACTAGGTTGGTCTTAGAAGTAGATTTAGTCATCCCCATGAACTACTTGGGGCACAATGACTACCCAATGGCTGCGAAAGGCTCAAAACATCTCAAAAACCCCAAAGCTTGTACCAAAATTAAATGACAAGGCAAATTGTTTGTACTACAGACTGCTACAGTTTTCCCAAAGGGTGGGAATTTCTTAGCGTTATCGTACATTGTGTTTTTCCAAGGAATTCATGAAACCCCTAATCATGAAGAAAAACTGATCTGGAAAGAAGGCAACGATGCATCGAAAAGGATTACTTTAGCTCATGAACAAAAGCTGCTTTGGTAAAAAAGGAGAACCCCCCAAAAAAAGATGTAGATTAGTCACAAAAAAAAAATGAAGCCATAAAGCTAAAATCAAAACCAAACTTCAAGACTAAGGGAATTCCCCGACGTCGTATGGAAAAGAGGGAAAATTGCGGTTAAACAGAAAACCAGTATTTATTTTGGGGTTTTTGGGGCGGACTGTCAAGTGTTTATGCTGGAGTTCTTGTTGATTACTTTAACCTAAACCCTCCCGCTGAAAGGGTTCTTGTACACAGCCAGACTCTTTCATCCCAGACTACCCAAAAGAATACACAAAAACCTTGTAGAGGACGTAGGGTGGGGTCGAGTCTGGTTGACCCATGATTATCCCAAAAAACAGTCCCTTTCAATTATCAGTAAAAAAAAAAGTTATTTGGAAGATGAAGGATGAATGAAGGCATATTTTCAAGAATAGTTGGGGGGCCAAGATGTATGGTTCAAACCCAAAAGGTGTTATAAAAAAGGAAAAGGGGTTGGCAAAAAAGGTGGTCAAAAAAAAGCATCATCATGTAACTACAAAAAGGGTCGTTTGAGGGAGTATTTTTCTGAAACCCAAAAACTCCCCAACCCCGCAAAATAAAACAAATGTGGTTAGAAAAAGACATTGATTGCGCAAAAAACAAAACGAAAAATCTTCACCCGAGCACTCATCCCTTGGCTGGGAACAAAAGTAATTATTAATTAATAATTTTTTTAAAAATTTTAACGTGTTAAAAATTTGATTTTAGACTCACAATGGGTTTTTTTACCTTTTAAATACTTGGGAGTGTACAATGCCTCGTCTCTGCTTTTACAGGCGACATTTAGACGACTTTGGTGACAAATAGAAAATAAAATTTGATCATGGCCAAAAGAAGAGGTGTAAATAATTTCTAGGAGTTGTTAGTATGATAGAGAGTGTCCAACCCCTTCGTATTATCAAGTTTCCCAAAAAAGTAGTAAAAAAAAAACAGTTTAATGAGACCATACAGTCACTTTTTGAGAAAAAGTGGGCCCACCTTACTGAAAAACGGGGGCAGTATTAGGGGGCACTAACTGCAGTTCCCCTTAACAAAAGCCCGTTGTGGGCAGGTAATGACAAATAAAAATAGGAGTATCCCTCTCCCAAAATTTTTTTATTTCATAAAGGGCTATGCTCCAGAAGGGGTCTGTTGCTGTTTGTGACTGTCGCTGGTTTAGCTTCTCCAGGGGCAACAAATCTCTTTCTTCCCCAAAAGGGGGTTTGTGTTGCTTAAAATGTTTTTGGTTGTGCTGCTGTATTGTTTTGCCTTTTATAGCGTCCCCAGGTTTAAACCCCCGTGGCTTTAGTTATCCAAGTTCATGCTTCAAAACTGCGGGGAGTCTTTTACCCCCTTGTATTTCGTGTGCCTGGGATCATGATTTCTTGGTGGGCTGATTGCAAAACTTTCTCTAACATTGTTAAAAAATTTAACCCTGCTTGAGATTGTGGTTGCCCGGTATACTTTTTTATTGCTACCCCATGCTTTTTGTAACAAAGTTAAATGCTCCTTTTAAAATCTTTTTTCCATCACGCCTAATAAGTTGGGTATTTTTTTTGGGGGGCCCCACTATAGATTTTTTGCAAAACAAATGCAGTTGCGGTGGCACCTTTTCAGTAAGGGGGTCTGATCTTTTTAACCCAGAGCTACGTCCATCAGTAAGAGATACTTATACCTCTTTTTTTGATTGGTCATGTTTTAAATATAAAAAGGGCTATTTGGTGAGTATCATTTTGGTTTAGTTGTGAAGGAGGGGCTTTTAATGCGCCTTGGTTTAGGCAAATGATTGCATATTGCTTGTTTAGACGGGAAATTTTTGCACTTGGGAAATTACTCCTGTGCAAGCTCAGTTTTTAAAAAGGTTCCTTTCCAGTACCTTTTTGGGGGTGTTGATCTTAGAGGTTTGGACCCTTTTTTCTAATATAATAAGTAAAAAAATTGATGTGGTTAACCAAACCTTTTTTGGGTAAAAAATTACTTTGTCATGCCCCCACAATAAAAGCAATCTCGCCTTCTTCTGGGTTTCAGTGGGTTGATAAAAATCACGAAGCTGTGGCTTAGTAAAGGAGAAATTTTTTTTGCCCGTCAAAGTAGTTCCCTTTTTTTGCCCGTCAACATCAGAAAATGCTTTTTTCAGCATGCCTTGTTCACGAAGTTTTTTTATTAAAAAAGGGCAACGAGCAAATTCTTTGTCTTTCGTATTCTGCCTGGCTCTGTTCAGTTGTTCTATTGCTTTTTCATGTCTCTTCCTTTCTTCGTCGTATGAAGTTTAGAAAAAATGTTGCTGCCCGTAAAAGCAAAAAGGGCTTTTTCTACGACCCCCAACCATCACACAAAAACCATTTTATTTTTGGACTAATATTTTCGGAAATGATTTTCCCCGCTTTTTCCAAAAAGTTTTTGTAGCATGGGCGTTAAAAAAAAAAACTGCTTGGGCTGTTTCAAAGTCTAGTTTTCCTAAACCGCAGGCCCCCATTTTTAGAAGACTCTTTCCCAACATAGTAACCGACATAAGACTGCCAAAAACCCGGGAGCGTGGTGACCAGATTGACTGCTTTTTCTGTACTAAATTCACTAAAATTTAAAAATTTTTTTTATATCTATTAATACTATTAAATGGATCGTTGTCAGGTGTTTGCTTTGCAATGGTTGGGCTTGGTTGTGGTTTTTGGGTTTTGTTTTGTGCGGTTTTGTCTTGTGGTTGTTGTTGCTCCTACCTTTTAGGCTGTATAACCATTCCCCTAGCTGTTTACCATATATTAAGTAAGACTGAATGTTTGTTTTTTTGGGGGTGCTGGGTTTCCTTTTTTTTTGTTTTTCTATAGGGATCTGTTTTTCTAATGTTTCTCCAATAAGATCTTTTTTGGGTTTTTCTTGGGTTTCTAAGTTTTTTTTGTCATTTTCCTTCTGCTAACCCCTTTTCCAGCTTAACTCTCCCCGGTTTCTTTGTTACAGATGTCACTTGTGAAAGGGGGGTTGCTCTTGGTTTTTGGCATCTCCTGGCTTCCCGTTGGTTCGTGGTGTGTTCTGTTCCTCCTCTTTTTCTATGTGGTTAAATTTTATATTTTTAAATTTTTCAACTAGCAGCACTGGTGCTAACAAAAGCCAAAAAGGTAAACATATCGCGCCAATGTCTCCAGCGTTTAGACAAAATAGGATCTTTTGAGAGGCTTGCTAAAACAGCTTTGAGTCCCCATTAAGACCCACTTGTTGCTTTAGCATATAGACCAATAAACGTATGCCTAGGCTTTTCACTATCTTTGCCCAAGAAGGGGTTCATACTATTAAAATACTTTAAAAATTTTGTGGTGATAAAAAGCTGAACCCTTTTTTTTTTTTAGTTGGTTCCAAGTATTGCTTTTTTTGTTCAAGCGCAAGAAATCAAATTTCCTTTTATCCGTAGACCTTTTCATCTGTTATTTTTTTGACTAGAACCCGTAGATTCATCAACAAAAGTTCGTCGCAT
>CM054162.1:39733663-39791163 GCA_028751875.1 Rapana venosa
CCCTCATCAGCCACGCCGCAAGTCATGCTCAAAGTTATTTTGAATCGACTCAAGAAGGAGGCAGAAGAACACCTTGCAGAGGAACAAGCTGGGTTCAGGGCGGGCAGGAGCACAATCAAACCCGATTTTTAACTGCACATCATGATGGAAAAAACATCTTCAACATCAGGAGACCGGGTTCCACAACTTCATCGACTTCAAAGGGCTTTTGACAGAGTTGGCAAGAAGGCCTGGGGAGGTCCTCAGAATGTTTGGCATTGAAGAAGGACTAGTGGCAAACCATTCAAGCACTATACAACACTGCAAGCAGTGCAGTCCTTCCGAACAATCAGGCGGAGACTATTCAAAACCACAGTTGGGGTCCGCAAGGATGCCCGTTATCTCCAGTCTGTTCAATCTGTTCTTGGGAAAAAAAAACATGAAGAGAGACCCCATGACTTTTACCCTACCATCTCCATTGGCGGCAGACCCTCAACAACTTACGGTTGCCGATGACATTGACCTCATGGGGGAAGTAAAACAGAGCTGCAAGATCTTACGACCAGACTTGAGAACAGAGCTGGAGCATTTTGGGATGGAGGTGAGTCGGAGAAAAGTAAAGTACTTGTGAACAGCACGAGCAATGCCACCGCTAAAAATTTACATGAACGGCCAACAAAATGGAGGAGGTAGACGCTTTTAAATACCCCGGCGCTACACTCACAAAGGACGGGCGATCGACGACAGAAATCAAAGTCAGAATAGCCATGGCACATCTTCCATGACAAAAACTCCCCCCATATGGAAAAGTAAAGGATCAGTTTTCCCATTTAAAACTAAAGCTCTACAAAGCCTAATTCAGTCGATCCCGCTGTACGGAAGTGAAACCTGGACATTGACTGCTGAAACAGCAAAGCGAATCCAGTCATTCGAAACAAAATGCCATAGAAAACTACTGGGCATATCCTGGAGAGAACGAAAGACCAATGAATTTGTCAAGAGTCAAATAAAACGGCTGGCAGGTCCACAGGAACCCCTTCTCACCATCGTCAAGAAGAAAAAGCTGACATGGTTCGGCCACGTCACCCGCCACAACACTCTGCCCAAAACAGTACTGCAGGGAACACTCGAAGGTGGCAGAAGGAGGGGAAGACAGAACAAGTCATGGATGGACAACATCAGAGAATGGACCAGGATGAATGACTCGGCACTACTGCGCAGAGCCGAGGACCGAGATGGATGGAGGAGGCTTACCACGGCTCGTCTTTCATGTCTCCCCACGACCGCCAAGGTCACGGGTCTGATGATGATGATGATGATGATGTATGTATATTTTATATGTATATATATATATATATATAATATATTATTATATATTATATATATATTTTATATATTTTTATATAATATATGTATGTATGTATGTATGTATGTATTGATTATGGTGATCATATATTTCAATAGACGGTTTTAAATGATTGCGCGTGCATGCGTGTGGTGTGTGTATGTGTATGTGTGTGTGTTACGTAAAGTGTTGTTGGCTTTTAAGTTTATATTACTTCTTAATCTGTATTGTTTAATAATGCATGCTGTGTAACTGTACTTTTAAAATGCCACTCATCATTTCTCTAGTTGAGACATTAAAGTATTCTTGAGTCTTGAGTCTTGAAAATGCTTCCAGATGGTCAGTCATCAAGAATCAGATTTTTTTGTTTTCGTTCCTCGGCTAGAGCTCTGAGGCTCACCGATGGTGAGATTTTACGGATGCGACCGTTTTTACCCACCGTTAAGGTAGCCGCGTTTCGACTTCAGGGATAGAAGGTTTTAAAAACTAGCAACACATTCCAAAGGAGGCTGTGGCTGCCTGTAACCTATCACCTTTCGTTGTAGTAAAACAGAACAGAGCCTAATCAGCCTACCACTCGCTTCTACAACTCTGCGACTTTGCTGAAGGCGGCTTACAATGCCTGCTGCCACCACCAAGTTTCAGGCTACAGCAAGCGAAAGTGGTGATGTGAGTGGTGTCTCTTAGGCTTAGGCTTCTGTCCCAAGACCTGGGGTCAGCGTGTCATGCATCTCCAAGTCCACCTGTCTTGGGCCAGTCACGTGCACTCTGCTAGCTTACTGCCTGTCCAGTCTTTTGCATGCATCATCTGTCCACTGAGGGTTTTGGTCTTGGTCTTTTTTTTACCTCTTGTGTACACTATAAAAATAAAAACAAGCTTCGGGGTTTATTGTAAAGGTGTTCCATAACCTGTGTGGTTGTAGGGAGGAGGCGTCAGAGACCTCAACTTCTCTAGTGGCCAGCATATCGAAAGGTGCCCCCAAATCTCCTTTTCCCTCGCTGCTTTACCTTCCCTGACCCTTAAGAGGCAGGTACCAATTTACAGCTGGTAAACTGGGAACTGTACTCAAACCAAGGCGCGCAAACGGTCACCTATCCAAGTGGTAACCAAGTGGAAAAAAATGCCAGTGTTTTTACATGTGATAACCAAAGTGAGGTATGGAGTCTATCTCAAAATTATATAGGGTGTGTGTACATGTGTGTGTATGTGTGTGTGTGCGTGTTGTGTGTGAGGGTGTGTATATGTGGTGTGCATGTGTGAGTGTGTATGTCTGAGTTTTTTTTGTGGTGGGTGTAAATGCGCATGCGTGTGTGCGTTCGTGCGTGTGTGAGGTGTGTGTGTGTTTTTGCGTGGACTTGCGCGCGAGTCTAGCATATGTATATAATTCTTTTGTTAATTTCATTATAACTGCCATTATGATGAGATGAGGGAGATGAACAAACTGGGTCAATGATGATAAAAATGCCGCTTATTGTACACAACTATTTGTATTTTTAAACACGTTAAGGGTTTACTATGATATGGGTGTCACCCCCAACCACACCCACCCTCTTTATTTTTGTTGTTTGTATTGTGGCCAAGGCCAAAAATACATGAAAACATTTTCAGAGTTCAGAGTTCAGAGAGTTCTCTCTTACATGCCCTTTCTAAGTGGGATAGTGATGGAGACAAGGCAGAGAAGTTTTGAAGGGAGATATCATGACAAGAGAAGCAGACCACACACCAACACACACACAACACACCACATACAGAGTGCAGTTTAGGTTTTAAAGGAGTTGTATCCAGCAGTTTAGTGACAGGGAGTGTGTGTGTGTGTGTGACAGACACCATTCAGCTCTCTGACAGTGGTCAGTCCTGGTCAAACAGCTCACAGTCAGGTAAGTAGGTCAGTAGGCAGCCTGCCCTCTTCTTTGCTTTGCTTCTGAAAGCTTTCAGACAAGTCTGATGACCAGGGACACCTGCGTGCTGGACCAATGATTGCAGCCACACCCGAGTTCACCTGACGTCTGTATTTTTATTTTATTTATTTATTTATTTTTTTATATCAAGGATAATGGAATAAGCGTTAGGTGCTTTTTTTACATCTAGTCCCCGTGTGTATGTGGATTGTGAATTTTGTCATCTGTTCCCACCAGCACACAATGGCCTACTCTTACGAAAAGCGGAACAGGATTTAACGTGTGCGCAAGATGTTCTGCGTGCGTTCGCACACGGGACCTTGATTTATAGTCTCATCCGAAGGACTTTTGGGGAGAGTGGAGTCTGCACTGAGGTTAACTCCAGGAAGAAATATCCCCTTGAACGGGAATCGAACCCGGGTCGTCCGATTGCGAGCGCAATGTTCTGACCACTATGCTATCCCGTCCTGTACAGTGCAGGAGGCGTGACTGAGAGACCTCCTTCCTGATGAAACCTTTGTACCTGTATCCTGCTGCACAGCCAGCAGTTTGAGTCAGGTAGCTGCTTAGGAGAGAGATGGAGAGGGAGGAGAGAGAGAGAGAAGGGAGAGAGAGAGAGGGGGAGAGAGAGAGAGAAGAATATGGAGTAATGGGTATTTGGGGGGGGAACATTCCACCATCCTCCCTCCCTCAGAAAAAAACCCTGTTACTAGATTTATTTTATAATAATGAAAACTGTGTAAAAAAAAACAAATTGGTGCAAAACAAAGGGCTTTTGCATATTTTCCTTCTTCCATGTTCTGAGGTTCAGCAATAGTGGATTCTGCTGTGCAAAAGTTTTTGCCCACCATCAAGGTGCACATTTCAGCTTGGATAAACCTCTGTATATTTACATGGAAAATTTTTTTTTTTTAAAAAAATTTTAACATAAAACAATTTTTCCACCAACATTTTCCCCCTCTCTCTCATCCTCTCTACTCTCTTCCTCTCACTTTCTCTCTCTCTTCCCCACTGTTGTCCCTTCGATGAGACTATAAAACCCAGGCCCTGTATGTTAACCCGTCTGCTTTTTAAAAAAGAGGCCCTTGGGGCCGGGGGGAACATATAACAACTTTACAAAAAAGCATACACCGGGAACTGGATTAAAAAAGACATGTGCTTTTTCTTTTTTTTTGATATGAAAAGAATAACAAATTTGAGTGAGTTTTTCTATGGATTCATTAGGGTACGGAAACACCTTTGCGTTCAATTCACTTTAAAAAAGCTTTTTTAGAGTTTTGTTTTTTTGTTTTTTTTAAAGGGCTTCCCCCTGTATTGTTTTGTGTTCTGGCCCTTTTTGTTTTCCAGTGTAACCGTTACCAGGGGTCTTCTGCGTGTTTTTGCTTAATACCAATTTTCGTATTATTGGGTTTTTTTTGTACATTGAAGTGGTCATTGTGCTTTTTTAATGTTTTTTGTTTTTGTAAAAGGGGAAAATCAGTTAGGCAAAAAAGCTGGTGTCCTCGCACGCCTTTTGTTTTTCTGGCTTAAGGAAAAAGAAAAGTTTACGGGGAATTTTTCATTTAATATGTTTTTATTTTTCTTCAGATCAAACCCTGTTGGTGTTTGGGGTGGATTTTGATGGTGTTCAACTGGGGTGAATGTTATTTGGGGGTTGAGGTCGAAAAAAAAAAAAGGGGGACAGCCTGGTATGGTCTTTGTGGTGGGTGGTCTATAAACAATAATAAAAGACATAAAACCAATAAACAAAAACAAAAAAAAACGAAGAAACATACAAACAAACAAACCACCACCAAACTCCCTTCCTTACACAAGCAAACTACCCCCCCCCCCCCCCCCCTTTCACAATCCCTTGTCCCAGATTAGACCATAATCATCAGCACCCACATTACGCTTTGTTTGTTTCTTTACAAGATTTAGGCTAAATTTTAAATTTTTTACTTATTATTATTTTTAAAAAAATAAAATAAAATAAAAAATTTTTCCCTCTATGTCTCTGTCTCTCTCTCACTTCAACACCACATACACACACACACCTCTCTCTCTTTTCTCTCTCTTCTCTCCTCTCTCTCCTCCTCTTAGTATGAGATTTTTTACCCAAAAAAATTATTTTTTTTTTTACTGGGTGAACACGTTTCTTTTTTGCCCTATTGCACGTGTGTTTTTCCCAGCTTCTTTTATACTGCACAGTCCATTAGAACAGATCAAAAATTTTTTTTTTCCCTTTCCTAAAAGGTTACATAGCCCGATTTTTTTTTGACTGTGGGTGGTATCAGTGTGCAATGCCATTGTGTGGGCTGGGTGTGTCACTGGAGCTACTGTATGGTATGGCAGGCATGCACGCTGGAAGGCACAGAAGTGTGGTACTGACTTACATAGAAAAAAACGTCATTGACAGGGAGTCAATCCTGTGGTACTATCATACTATATCACACCATACCCAAGTAAAACTTGAAATCTTAACAGCAGCAGAGAAGCAGCACAAACAACGCGTTAAAGTTGGTGGTGGTACAGTGTTTTGGGGTGGTGTAGGGGACAGTAGGGGTTTAGAATGCCAACAGTGCTTACACCGACAATGTGGTGTCTGCAACAACTTTTTTTTTAATTTTGATTCTGAAATGTTCCTTCAGTTTTGTTGACGATCTCTATCCAGAAAAATCTGAACTGGAAGCATCCCCCTGTGAGCTGCCTCCCGAGTGTGGTTTTCTACCCTGTGGCAAAAGAAAGCCCCCAAGGTGTGCATCACTATCCCGTGCACAGAAACCCACGAGTGTGCTTTTTCTATCCTTGGCAAAAAGAAAGCCCGCGAGTTTGCATTAAAACCCATCCCTGTGAAAAAAAAAAAACCCATGCAGGGGCATCAATCGAAGAATGGAAGCTCTCCGAGTTTGTCAGGTGTTCAGGGTACTTGGCACGGAGAAATGTCTTCTGAGTGCTTTTCTGAAAGAGAACTCAGGGTTTTCCTCCTTTTCCCTTATTCTCAAAGGGGGAAATTTTTTTTTTTTTCCCCGAACGAAGAACACCTACAACTCATTGTGGCGTAACCCTTTAGTGCGAGCACAAAGACTTTCAATCTCTATAAATTGGGCATCTTCCCTGTTGAATCTGTGTTTTTTAAAAAAATTAGATCACTGTTTACCATGGTACCTTTAAAAACCCCCAACACAACCCGTGTCAAGGGTGTCATCTGTCCCTTTACGCTTTTTGTCCCAACAGGTTCTTGCTTTCCCTTTTTTTTCAATGGGTGTACAAAAAGTTGAGATACCACAGTACGCCAGCCAACCTGTTCCCCTTTTCAGTGCGGGTTTTCATGGGGTTTTTTGGCTGCTTTAAAGACAACAGGGGTTTTGGTTTTTAAATGCTTTGCACAAAAAGGGGTTTCGTTGGGGTTTTTTCTCAAAATATATTGCTGTTTCCAAACATTGGCAATCTTCGGCATTTTCCCGGGAACAAATTTTCCAAAACAAGTTTATAGCCATTGACTGCGAAAAAATGAACTGGAAAGGAAAAGACTGATTTCATAAAAAACAAGAAGTATTTACCGGTTCATAACGGAAACCAGCACAATCTTCAGCCCAACCTATTGATGAAAGTTACTACCAAAAATGGTCCTAAATGCCAACAGTGCTGTTTCCCGCGGCGCCTTTTTTGCTGGGGGTGGTTCTCGAAAATTTTCAAATTTCAAACATGACACTTCTGCAACGCTCAGTAATGGTAGCCAATGTAAAGTACTGGTGTAAAATCCTATCTTCCACCTTTTTACACAGATTCACCTCCCCCTGCATCTCTCATTTTTCCTTAAACATTTTTGTCTAGTGAAAATGAAGACAAATGAAGATTTTCTGATGCCATGCCATGCTTGGCTTTCCCCTCTTTTTTCTCAAAATATACGATCCCCTTTTTCCCTTTCAACCTCACACCAAATTAACGCACTGGCGTAAAGATCGGTCCTGGGCCTATTCAACGTTTTCATCAGTTCCGTTTGCGGAAGAGCTGAAAAAAAAAAAGGCACTAGGTCGCAGGGAAGTGTTCGTCTGACCCTCTCCATAGAATGGGGGTTTCCCCGGGGGCGCAAGAGGGATTTTGCTCTCCCTTTCTGCCCCCCCATAAATCCTGCTGAGTTTTCGGACCTGGACCTGCCCCTTTATGAAGGACTGAAGGTGGCTGCAAGGTCTCCCAGATCCTTTTCATGTTTCCCCCTCGTGTTGATCCACACAGCGCAACAGCCCTAAATTGATGGGGTAAAAGATCGTGTTTCTTTTTTGTTGAGTGTGGTGGGGGTTTTTTTTTTTGTTTGTGTGTGTGTTGTGTGTGTGTGTGTTGGGTGGGTGTGTTTGTGTGTGTTGTGTTGTTTTGTGTGGGGGTGTGGGATGCCCCACTAGGAAATAAGCCAGAATAGAAAGAGTGCATAAACATCCTGTACATAGAGCACGCCCCCAGTGTTCCCATACCCAGAACACGGAATCTTCTTCAGGGGACAGGGTTTGGGAAATGGGCCAGATGATTGTCTGCTGTGATTCATTGGGCAAGTGGCAAAGACTGGGGGTGTGGTGTCTGACCGTGTAAAACTGACAAAGACGGGAAATTGACCAAAGTCGTATGGCCTGGGCATCAGTACACATAACACAGAAGGGGGTGTACAAGATTGATTGTGTGATTGGTTTTCACAAGAACAAATTACTGTGAGGAAGATTCTATTTTGCACAGGTTAAAATCTACCCGAAATTAGAGTTGTGACGGGGGGTGGGGCATGAGGTGTTTAAAGCAATAGGAAGGTCAGTCCATTTTACTGGTGAAGATACCCCCACTGTGGTTGGCACTTAAGGGCACCTCACACGGGGGGAAAAGGGGGAGGACAAGGCAGGGGTAGGGTAAATCGCAGACCACCTGGGACTTTGTTTGGGGGTGCCTCTCCGTTTCAGTGCACGAGGAGGTGGGACACAAAATGGGGCATGCTTTTCCCCAGGCGTTTCTTCCCCCGTTTGGTGCCATCTGTGAGTCCGTGTGTCCCGTTTTGTCTGCTTTCTGTGTCTGTTTTCATAGTCTGTGTGTGTTCTGTGCTTCCCGTGGCCCTTCATTGCTTCAGTTACCTTTCCCTTTATTTTGGATTTTTCTTGAAGAAAAATAATTTATGGAAAGACGAAGTTTTTAAAAAAGGTTAAACAAATATGAAAACAGAACTTGATAATTTTGCATAACCCGAGTTGATGATTGTAATTTGGTTGTGTCTTTGTAAAATATCCTTTTTGAAAATTTGTTTTATTTTTTCTTGAAAAAATGTTCTCATTCTCAGTAGTTGTAAGTTGCTCCCCCCTCTCCCCTTCCCCCTCCCTCCAACATATCCTTTGTTTAATTTTTTCATTTGAAAATTAACTTTTCCCAAATTTTTTTTTCAAATTTGGGTTTTTTTTTTTTTGTTTTTTTTGTAAAATCGTCTTTTTTAATCTTTTGTACATTTCCATTTTGGGGTTTGTTTTTTTTTGAAATTTTTTTTCAGCCATCTGTAAAAATATGAATTTTTTTGGGTGTATTTTTCAGGGCAGACTAGGCTGATTTACGTGCGCTATTTTAAGGGTTAAACGGAAGCATTTTCCCTTTTCCCTTTTTTTTCTTCTGTCAGCTTGTGTTCATTTGTCAAAACTGTAACTAAGACAAAGCGGAGGGTTTTTTTGAAAGTGACTCAGCTGTGTGGCAATGTGTCCTGTATGCTTTCAGGTGTTCTGCAGCCTGAGCTAGTTTCTTGTGGTTGTGGGGTTTTTCTGATTTTGTGTTTCATAAAAAAAATGAAGAATGATATGACATTTGTTGCTGCTGTTTTGGATTGTTTGGACTGTTTTTTCGCTGGGTTCTGGGTTTAAATGGGAACCCCGTTGTCTGTGTTTTTTCTGTCGGCTGTTTTTCCCTTTGTTGGAATTATTTGTAATCCCTCTATTCTCACAAGGGGCCAAAGGTCCCCTTGTGTTGAAAATTTTTCCTATGTTTTTTTTCCCGTCATGCTACGTTGACATGGTCCCCGTCCATCAAAAAGAATGCCATATTGAGACTGGCGTGCCATCAAAATAGGCATGCCATAGTAGAATGGTTGTGCAATCAATAAGACATCCTAGGAGACATGGCGTGCCATCAATAAAGGGAGCCATAGGTGACATGGTCGTGCTATCAATAAAGACTCCCAAATAAAACTGGTTGGCAATCAAAAAAAAGGGATGCCATATAGAATTTTTATGTGCATAAAAATAGGCAGCCATACGGCTGGTCTGTGCTAATCAATATAGACATCCATGTGAACATGGGCTGTGCTATCAATAAGGTGCCATAGGGTGACATGGGCTGGCCATCAATATGACATGACAAAGGGGACAAGGTCTTTGCCCTCTATTAGATTGCCAAGCGTGATAGATCGTGCCATCAATATGCATCCACAGTGTACATGGGGCTGTGCCATCAAAAATAAGCATGCCCTAGCGTGATAAGGTCTGTGCCCTGGTCCCGTGCCTCAATTAGACAAGCATAGTGCGAATGGTCTGTGCCATTATATAAAAACGCCCCAAAAGTGCATGGTCCGTCCCCCCAAAAAAGGATTGTTGATAACTTAACGGATTTAAGGGTTTATCAAATTTTAAGGGGTGGGTAGACTTAACCCTCAAACCCTGAAAGCTCGGAGGCAAGGAGGAGGGGCGGGGGTAAAATCTTTAGTGGGGTTTCCATGGGTCAACCAGACAATAATAGGGGAAAGTGATAGGTTTTTTAATTTTTTTAATTTTTTCTTTTTGTCCACTTTTTAAAAAGGGGAGATTTCTCTCTCAAATTTGGGATCTCCCCCCTGGGGGAGAGCGCATTGCCTCAAGAGCAGTGCCCCCATTATTTTCTTTTTTTTTTTCTGTCTGTACTGTATATTTTTCCCTGTCACAGGGCTTTTCCCTACGACTTTTGCCAGGGACAACTCTCTTTTTGCCCTGGGGCCTTTTATGTTCGTTTAAAAATTTTGGTAAACATGAGACCTCTTTTATCCTGACATACGAAAGACAGCACCCGACCTTCACTCGTGTTAATGGTGGGGGGAAATGTTTCGGGCCAAAAAGGTCGAAACCCCCAAAACCTTCCGACCCACACCTTTTGACTTTTTGCTTTCTGGCAGCCGCGTTACGTCTAGACACTGACCCATTCATAATTGTGATAAGGGAATGAGAGGACAAGGAAAAGAGGGACAAGCTGTAGATAGCTTTTCTATGGGGAAAAACAGAAGGAAACTGCTCAAAAAAAAGCTGCATTGCAAAGTGCACTAGTGTGCGCACATCCCCTGCACATGATTAAAAAAATAAAAAATCTTTTTTTTCAGAAAAAGAACTATTTAAACAATTAGAAAAATAATAAAAGCAATCAATACTTAATATTGTCATCCCCAAAAAAAAAAAAATATACTCAGTTAGAAGTAAAACATTTCCCCCACTGTTAAAAAAACCCAATGAAAAAAGTATTCACATAGGGTCTTATTACAAGCATGAATACGGTTTAAATTTCACCATTGCATTTTTCTCTTCTCTCTCTCTCTTCTCTCTCTCTTCTCTCTCTTTCCCCCTCCATTTTTCTCTCTCTCTACATCTCTCTCCCTCTCCCTCCTCTCTCTTCTCCCCTTTTTTCCCTCTCCTGCAGAATGGTCAGACAAGAGGCAATGTTGGGGGATCTGGGCTTCAAGATTTTTCTAAGAGAAAGGGCATCAAAGTATCATCTGACCTAACTGTACCAGCGGAATGGAGCGCATTTGGGGGCAGGGGAATTTTCCTTCTATCGCCATGGGAAGTGCATGCCCGAGATAACGCCACTCTCCATCCCAGATGGAAAGAAGCACTTCAGCAAACCACCTCATACCCACAAAAACACTGGCCCCCCGGGCCCAAATGCAGCAAAGCAATCACTGGCAAAAAAAGATGCATTTCTTTGAACGCGGCCCGAAAACTTACAAATTCTTGTCATTTTTTGGAAAGAGTTTTAAAAAAAGGGGTTTTGGCAATGGGAAAAAAATTTACAACAACATTAGCAAGTGATTGGTTTAACTATTTAAAGAAAATTTTTGCAAAAACCAGGAAACTGTTTTAAAGCTATATCAAAAGTTTAAAGTTTTGAATTTTTTAGATCATTTTTTTAACAAAGATAATCTGAAGAAAAGGGAGTTCATGCAATTTCAAGACTCAATTTAAAAAAAAAGGAAGTGGGATGATGAGGGGTCAGGTGAAATTTTTAAAAAAATTTGGGGGAAAATGTTTTAGGGGTTCCTGGTAAAACTTTTTAATGCTGCTTACCTCAATTTAAAATCCATCGAAAAGGTCTAAACTAAAACAACCCAATTATAAAAAAGGAAATCCTGAAAAAACAGAATTTAAGGGGATATCTTTTTGGGGATAAAATCAAAATATTTCACCCCGGTTTAAATGCAAGGTTATACAGTGGTTGCAAGTAATTAAATATTTTTTTTGAGAGTCAGGCAGGGTTTTCGTAGGGGTTATTCACATTGATCAAAAATATCATTTAATGCAATTGTACAAAAATTATGCTAAAGAAAGGAAAAGGTTAACGTTGCTTTTGTGATTTAAAAAAAATTTGATTTTGTCCATAAGAAAACTTCTAAATTGTATTAAAACCGGGGTAAAAGGAAAGTTTTAGCACTTTTAAAAAAGTACATTCGTTGCTTTCTATGTGCGTGTAAAATTTTTGAACTGACAGAATTCTTTAAAGCCCAGTTGGGGTCAGACAAAGGTTGGTACTGTCCCCCACATATTCTCAGTTTATATAATTAGTTAGGTAAAATACTAGATGAAGGGGAAACGGAATCCAACTTTTAAAACCGGTCAAAAGGAAATGTTTTTTACAAAATTTTCTGCGAGTAGTTTATTGTCAAAAACGCAGGTGGTCTACAAAATCGCTTAATGTAATATACAGGTGTTGTAAAAAATAAACTAAATGTAAACACGAAAAAACAAAAGAATGGGATTTCAGAAAGGAAGGATATTTGGTCGACTTTTAACAAAGGATTTCAAAAAATAAAAAGCGGGGTATCAATAGTTACTGTTATTTAGGGTTTTTTTGAAACAATGATTTTAAATGAAGAGAGGCACTAAGCATTTGTAAATAAGGGGAAAAAAAGCAGTTGTACAATTAAAAGAGCTTTCCAAAAGTAACAGAAATACGCAAATACTTTCTTTTAAAAATTTTTGATGCAAAAAAGAAGTTTTCTGCTTATCCATCAGAAAAAAGGGGGCTATCAAAATTTGATCGGGTAGAAAAGTTCTAGGGGCTCAAACGGTTCCTTGGTATCCCCGTCAAAACCCCAAATAAATGGTTTAGGCGATTTGGGTCAACCCTCTATATGTGAATTCTTTTGTCTTGTTCGAAGACTTGATTATGCCTCTTTTGGGTTTCCTTGGGGAAATTTGGGCTCAACAACACCCCCCAACGAACTTTTTTTGGGGGATCCTTTTTAGCTTGCCCTGTCATTCCCGGGTGCCTTTGTTTCTTTTGTCAACACTTCTACAAGGTCTGCTTTTGGGCGACCAACTTTCCCCCTTCCCTTGGGATTTCGTCAAAGGCCTGCCTGGGACACTTGAGCAGGCTTGCGGATGGATGGCCCATCCATCCCCACTTTCCCTTTTTTTTTGAGGCCGATTAGGGTTTGTCTGGCCGTCCACAGTTTTTTGTTGGATATGATTCCGGCCAAACCGATGTTAGATTACCTGGGCATTTGTTGGTAAAAACTGGGTTTGTGGGGTTTTTGGTTTTTGTTACCCGCCAGGTTTTTGAACCATAAAAGTAGGCCGATTTGACATTGGTGTTGTAGATCCGAACTTATTTTTAAAGAAGGGGTGTTGCCCCAAATGGTGAGGGGGTTGAAACGGACGGGGGTTGTTGATTCGGCACTTGATGTTTCATCTGTTCCCCCATCTTTACTGACGACCTGCCAAGGTAAATAAAATTGGTGCTTTTTTGATGGTTTCTTGCTGCAGTCGCACGGGGCATGTTTTTGTTGTTACCCTATGATCCCGTCTTTCCCGGTTGTTTGGAGGCCCGTCTTTTCAGTTCGCGCAACACGACAAACTTCTCTTGTGGTCTTTTGCCTGTGGGAGAGAAGGCTGATGTGTCTGCGAAATCCCCGGGCTTCCCGCTGCTTCATCAGGGCCACGTAGTGATTCTTCTCCTGCTGTGGTCCCCCATTATCCATCCACCACCCAAAAGGAAGGGTTTTTGGGAACAACAGACAGCCCCGACGTAATGGCTGTACGGAGAAGGCTTCGTCAGTTTCCCTTCTGGGATGACTTGACAGTGGATCTTCCTCTGTTTTAAGAAAATTTGGGTTTTTTTTACTGCTTGAGTACGAAAGATTGGCCAAAAAAAGATCCAAATGTTTTTTGAACTGGAAGAAATGGAAAATATTGCTGGGTATCCAAAATAAAAAATTTTTTTTTAACATGATTTTTTGGTTGTTACAGCAAGGAGTGGGGTGGTTAAAATGTTTTTTTAAATTATTTTAAAAAAAGACCATGTTTTTTTCATTCGAGAATGGGCAGGCACAAAAAGGATCGTGAAAGGTATGAATGTCAGGTCCTTTAAAGATAAACTTGGGAAAAAGATAAAATATTTGCAATGTTTTGGTATTGTTTTTTGGGTTGCATATCGCAATTAAGATTTTTAAAGCCCCCCCCATTTAAATTCAAAAGCACACCGTTTCAGTATTTAATGCAGAAAAAAGCTTGTCCATTTTGCAGAAAAAGCAAGGGAAGATGAACCATTCCTTTTTGTTTGCCTACAATTTTTCCCTTTATGGGGCAAATTCCTGAAGGGCTTTCTTTGAACTCTGATCCCCGATTGCTCAGTCACAATGATAAAAAATGCATAAACTTCCCGGTAATTTTTCCCTTCCCTTTAACCCCTTTGAAAAAAGCATTTTATTTTTATTCTAATTTCTTTTCAAATGAATGGATTTTGTAAATTTGGAAAAAGCTTTGGTGTTGCTGTTTAAAGAGCTTTTTTTGTTAAAAACCATTGTTTGATGTGGGTTACAAATTTTTTAAAAAAAGGGAAAAAAAAAAAAAAGGTTATCATTTAAAACCACCCAAAATGAAAAAAATGCACAATGTTTTTTACATGTGATACCAAAGTGAGGTAGGAGTCTAAAAAAAAACTCAAAATTATATAGTGGTTGTACATGTTGTGTATGTGTTTTGTGTGTGTGGTGTGGTGGTGTGTTTTTTGTGTGAGGGTGGTGTTGTGTGTGCAGTTGGTGTGTATGTCTGAGTGTTTTTTGTGGGAGGGTGTAAATGCGCATGCGTGGTGCGGCTTCGTGCGTGTGTGGTGTGGGGGTGTGTTGCATGCACATATTTTGCATATGATATAAATCTCTTGTTAATTTCATTATAACAGCCATTATGTGAGATGATGGAGATGACAATGGGGAATCATGAAAAAATGCTCTTATTGGAACAACATTTGATCTGTACACGTTAACGTTACTATTATATGGTGTCCCCCCAAAACCCCACCCCCCTCTTTATTTTTGTTGTTTGTATTGTTGCCAAAGTACATGAAAAATTTCAGAGTTCAAAAGTTCTCTCTTACAGCCCTTTTTTTAAATGGTATAGTGGGTGGAACAAGGCAGGAAGTGTGAAGAATCATTCAAGAGAACAGACCCACCCCAACACCCACAGACAATGCAGTTAGGGTTTTAAAGGATTGTTTTTCCACGTTCAGTGACAGCATGTGTGGTGTGTGTGTGACAGACACCATTTAGCTCTCGACAGGGTCGTTGGTCATCAGCTCTACAGTCAGGTAAGTAGGTCAGTAGGCAGCCTGCCCTCTTCTTTGCTTTGCTTCTGATGCTTTCAGACAAATCTGATGACCAGGGACACCTGCAGTGCTGGACCACTGATTGCAGCCACACCTGAGTTCACCTGACGTCTGTATTTATTTTATTTATTTATTTATTCTTTTATATCGAGGATAATGGAATAAGCATTTATGTGCTTTTTTACATCCAGTCCCCGTGTGTATGCGGATTGTGAATTTTGTCATCTGTTCCCACCGGCACACAATGGCCTACTCTTACGAAAAGCGGAACAGGATTTAACGTGTGCGCAAGATGTTCTGCGTGCGTTCGCACACGGGACCTCGATTTATAGTCTCATCCGAAGGACTTTTGGGGAGAGTGGAGTCTGCACTGAGGTTAACTCCAGGAAGAAATATCCCCTTGAACGGAATCGAACCCGGGTCGTCCGATTGCGAGTGCAATGTTCTGACCACTAGGCTATCCCGTCCTGTACAGTGCAGGAGGCGTGACTGAGAGACCCTCCTTCTCTGATGTAGACCTTAGTACCTGTATCTCTGCTGCACAGCCAGCAGTTGTAGTCAGGTAGATGGTTAGTGAGAGATAGAGAGGGAGAGAGAGAGAGAGAGAGAGAGAGAGAGAGAGAGAGAGAGAGAGAGAGAGAGAAGAGAGAGAGAGAGAGAGAGAGAGAGTCACACAGAACATAGGAGTCAGTGGATACTGTGCTGGGAAGATTCCCAGCCATACCTCCCTCCCTCAGAAAAAACCTCTGTTACATAGTATTTATTTGATATATACATGAAACTGTGTAAAAAAAACAACAAATTGGATGCAAAACAAAGTCTTCTGCATTTTTTCCTTCTTCACTATGAGTTCTGAGGTTCAGCAATGGTGAGATGTCTGCTGTGCAACAAGTTTTTGCCCACCATCAAGGTGGCAGCATTGCAGCTGTGGCTATAAACCTCTGATCATATTTGACATGGAAATTTTTTTTTTTAAATATGGTAACATAAAACAATTTTCTACCAACAACCTCCTCTCTCTCCACTGTCCTCTTCTCTCTCTCTCCTCTCTCTCTCCTCTCTGCTCTCTCTCTCTCTATCTCTCTCGTCTCCTCTCTCTCTCACTGTCTCTCTCTCTCTCTCTCACTGATTCTCCTCTCTCCGAGAGACTATAAACCGAGGCCCTGTATGTTAAATCCTGTTCTGCTTTTTGAATGAGTAGGCCATTGTGGGCTGGTGGGAACATATGACAACATTTACAAAACTGCATACACACGGAAACTGGATGTAAAAAAGACATGAGTGCTTATTCCATTGTCCTTGATATGAAAGAATTAAAAAAATTAGAGTGATTTTGCAATGGATTCATTGGGAATACATGGACCAACACCTTTGAGTTTCAATTCACTTTACAGATGATATTTTGAGAGTTGTTTTCTTGTTTTTATTAAAGGGCATCTCCTCTGTATTGTTTTGTGTTCTGGCGATTATGTAGTGACATTGTAAACACTGTTCACAGGATGTTCATTCTGCAGTGTTATTTGCTTATATACCATTTTCCTATGTATTGTTTTTTTTTGTACATTGAAGTGGTCATTGTGCTTTTTAATGCTTTTCGTTTTTGTAAACTGGGGATAATCAGTTAGGCAAAATAGCTGGTGTCCTCAGCACAGCCTTGTGTTTGCTGGCTGAAAGGAATGAAACATTTTACGGGGATTTGTCATTTAATGATGTTTTTTTTTCTTCAGATCAACCATGTTAGGTTGTGGATGGATTCGAGGGTGTAACTGGAGGTGAATGTATTGGAGATGTTGAGTCGAAAGAAAAAAAAGGTGACAGCTCTGGAAATGGTCTTTGTGGTGGGGGGTCTATAAACAATATGAAATGCCCTAAACCTATAAACAAAAAAAACCCAAACAAAGAAACATACAAACAAAAAAACCCACCCACAAGCTCCCTTCCTTACACAAGCAAAACACCACCCCCCCCCCCTTTCACAATCCCTCTTTTCCTAATTATGCCCAAAGCATCATCAGCACACCACCATTGAGCGCTTTGATTTGTTGCTTTACAAGATTCAGCGCAAATATAAATTCCATCATTATTATTATTTTTTAATTAAAATAAATAAAACTAAAAATCTCTCCTCTCTTTGCTCTGTCTCTCTCCTCTATAAACGCACCCCATTACAAAAACTCTCCTTCTCTCTCTCTCTCTCTCTCTCTCTCTCCTCTCTCTCTCTCTCTCTCTCCCCCTCCAGTATGAGATTACACCAATAGAATTATTTTTTTATACTGGATGTAACACGTTTCTTTTATGTCATATTGCACGTGCTGTTTGCCCAGCTTCTTGTATCACTGAAACAGTCCATTAGAACAGATCAGAAACTTTTCCTCTTTTCCCTAACAGAGATTGCATAGCCTGATTTTTTCTGACTGTGGTGTGGTATCGGTGTGCTATGGCATTGTGTGGCATGGCAATAGTGTCACATGGTATGCTAACTGTATGGTAGGCATGCAGACACAGCATGGAATGGCACAGTATGTGTGGTTACATGACATGGACATATGATATAACGTCATTGGGCAGGGGTAGTCAATCCCTGTGGTACTTGTCATACTAATATCACACCATATCCACAGTAAACTTGAAATTATTAACAGCAGCAGCAGAAGCAACACCAACGCGTTAAAAGTTGGGTGTGGTAGCAGTGTTTGTTTGTTGGGTGTAGGGGACAAGAGGTGTGTAGATTTCCACACAGTGCTATACACACGACAATACTGGGGTCTGCAACAGACTATTTTTTTATAATTTTGCATTCGACATGTTCCTTCAGTTTTGTTGACAGATCTCTATCAGACAGAAAAGTCTGAACTGGAAGCATCCTCCTGCTGAGCTGTTCCCTGAATGTGGATTAGCTATCCTGTAGCAACAGAAAAGCCCACTGAGTGTGCATTAGCTATCCCTGTGGCAACAAAAAAGCCCACGAGTGTGCATTAGCTATCCCTGTTTGGGAACAGAAAGCCCCTGAGTGTGGAATAGTTTTCCGTGGCACAGGAAAGCCCTCCGAGTGTGAGTTAGTTCGGTGGAAAAGAAAGCCCCCCAATGTCATTAAACTTCCCTGTTTAAAACGAAAGCCCCGAAGGACTTCCCAATCACAAGTGGAACTTTCCTTTGCCCCGTGAAATAGAAATACTTGGAGGGACGAACCTGTTCTAAAAAAACTGCTCTCTCTAAAAGGAACCTGAAGAGGTTTTTCTCTTCCAGTGTTTATCACAATGATTCCTTCTTCCCTCCCAAAAAAGAACAATACGCTTTACAAACTTTTTGCCTAACGGTCCTTTGATTTACACAATAGATGTCAAAATTCATGAAATGGGGCATCTTCCTCTGTTGAATGCTGTGTTTGGTAAATACTTATATCAGTGTTTGACACATGGATACCTTCAAATCCCTCAACTACAACCTCTGTGTCAATGGGTGTCATACTGTCTTGACAGTCTTTTTGTCCTCAACGAGTTCATGTGCTTTCCCTTATTATCTAATAGGATGTATCAAAGAGTTGACATACCACAGATAGCAGCCAGCCAACCTGTTCCTATTGCAGTGCAGGAGTTCATGGTAGTTTTGGCCGCTTTAACAGACAACTGGGTTGTGGTGTTAAATACTTTGCACAACAAGGATTTCGTCTGGCTTTTTACATCAGACTATATCTGCTGATTTCCAACACATTGCACTCTCCCGGCAATACGGAATCATTGTCTCAACTAAAAGAGTTATAGCCATTAGACTGGGCAGAAATGAACCGGTAACTGGAAAAGATCTGATTTCATATCAAAACGAAGAAGCCATTTACCTGGTTCAAAACGGAACCAGACACAATCTTCAGCCAGACCTATTGATGAAAGTGACTACCAGAAACATGTGTCCTGAACTGACCAGCTGT
Source organism: Rapana venosa (assembly GCA_028751875.1). NCBI lineage: Eukaryota > Metazoa > Mollusca > Gastropoda > Neogastropoda > Muricidae > Rapana > Rapana venosa. The sequence goes on from CM054162.1 coordinate 39,752,647, forward strand.
GTGCTGTTTTCTGCAGGCATGCGTTCTTGCTGGGATGTGGTTCGTCGTACATTTTTCAAATGTTCAGACATGACACTTCTGGCATGGCTCAGTAAATGGTCAGCCAATGAGAAAGTACTGGATGTACCTATCCGTATCTTCCGCCTTTTGACACAGACTTCACCGCCTCCTGTCATCATCTCATTTTTCCTATACAACATTTTAGTCTACGTGACAGATGAAGACAAGCCTGAAGATTCTGCTGACTGCCAGTGCCATGCTTGGCATGTCCACTCATTATGTCTCAGACATATTACGATCCCCTTTTCCACTTTCAACGCTCACACCAAATATAATCGCACTGGCGCTAAAGATCGGTCTGGTGTCCTATTCAGACTGTTTTCAACAGTTCCAGTTTGCGGAAGAGCTGAAAAAAGAAGGCACCAGGTCGCTGAGGGAAGTGTGTCGTCTGACCCTCTCTCACAGAATGGGTTTCCAGGCTGGACGACAAGAGAGGATTGATGCTCTCCCTTTCCTGACCCCCCACATGAAGTCCCTGCTGAGTTTTCTGGACCTGGACCTGCTCTTTGATGAAGGACTGGAGGGTGGACTGCAAGGTCTGCCCAGATCCTTGTTCATGTTCCTCTCTCAGTGTTGATCCACACAGCAGCAGCAGCCACTACTTGAGGGTGTACAAAGATCGTGATCGTGTGTGTGTGTGTGTGTGATGTGTGTGTGTGTGTGTGTGTGTGTGTGTGTGTGTGTGTTGTGTGTGTGTGTGTGTGTGTGTGATGCCCACTACGAAATAAGCCAGAATAGAGAAGAGTGCACAAAGATCCCTGTACATCAGAGCTGCGCATCAGTGTTTCATACCCAGAAGCAGCAGGCTATACAGCATGATCTTCAGTGAGCAGTGATTAGGGAATATGGACACAGATGATTGTCTGCTGTGATTCATTGGACAAGTGGCAAAGACTGGGGGATGTGAGTGGTCATGACTGTGTAAAACTGACAAGACACACCAACCCCCACATTTTTCAAACAAAAAAAAACCCATAAAGAAAACCAAAAAAACCCCCCCACCCCCTACCCCCCCCTTTCTCCCCCCCTCCTTTTACTTCATCCCACCCCACCCATGCTTCGGGCCCCCCCTTTTCCAACTTTACCCCCTTTTTCCCCCCCCCCCAAAATATAATCACACTTTTTAAACTTTGGGGGTTTATTTCAGCTTTTTTGTTTTTTGGGGGGGGCAGAAAAAAAAAAAAAAAAAAAAAGGTCCTGGGAATTTTTGATTTTGGGGTTTCCGGGGGGGCAAAAAAGGTTAAAATGCCCCCCCCTTTTTCCTGACCCCCCAATGAAGGCTGAGTTTTTTACCGGGACCTGCTTTTGAAAGGGGGACTTACTCCCTCCCCCCCAATCCTTTTTCTGCCTTTCATGGACAAAAGCAGCAGCAGCCATACTTGGGTGAACAAAGTCAAATTTCTGTTTTTTCCCCTTTTTTGGGTTTTTGTGTGGGTTGGGTTTTGTGTGGGGTTGTTTTTGGTTTCGGGGTAGGGGTGTGTGGTGTGGGGGTTGATCTATCAAATGCCAGGTTGGGCACAAAAGATTTGAATAACTTCCCTTTTTCTACCCCCACTATAGCTTGCATTTCGGGGAGCAAGGTTTAGGGATAGGGCCCAAGATGGTCCTGTGTTTCTTTGACAAGTGTTGACCCCGGGGCAGAGGAAAGGGTTTGGCGAAAAGCCCGGGTTCGTTGTTGGGGCTTTTTTTGGTGGGGGGGTCTGGGGTGTTTTTTTGGTGGAGTAAGGGGTGTGTGTTTGAAATTTTGGGGGGGGTGGGAGTTGTTGGGTTTAAAAAAACCCATCTAAGGGAAAAAAAGCATAAAAAAAAAAGAAAAAAAAATGGCGGCTTTGGCCCGGGGCCCTCCCCCGGGGGAGCGGGCCCGAATTTCACCGGGAAAATCCGGATTAAAGGGTATAAAAAAAAAAAAATTTTAAATAATGGAAAAGAGGGGGGATGTGAGTGTCATGTGTGAAAAAAACTGACAAGGAGGGAGAGTTGCCCAAAGGCATAGGGTACTGGCATCATAGCACCAAAACACAGACGGGGAGGTACAAGAGATTGGTGTTTGGCGCACAAGAAAAAGTGATTTGAGGGGAAGCGTTCTATTTTGGACGGGTTTTAAAATCTCCCCAAAACTTAAAGTTGTGACAGGAGGGTGGTCTTTAGTTTTATTTGCAATGGGAAGGTCAGTCCATTTGCCATGCTGAAGATGACCCCCATGTGTTGGTCCTGCAGGAATCCCACAGGGGGAACAGGGGGGGGCAAGGAGGGGGTGGGTAGTACAGGACAGCCCACCTGGCACTTTTGTTTGGGCTGCCTCACCCGTTTCAGTGCCAAGGGTGGGGAGGACGAAACAAGGTGCCCTGTTTTTCCACAGTGCTTTTCTTCCTGTCTCAGTGCCGTCTGGGTGCCTGTTGTGTGTATGTCTGCTGTTGTAGTCTGTTTTTTTTGGTGTGGGTGGTGTCTTTGTAGGTCTTTTTTTCAAGTTCGTGTGTGTGTCTCTGCTCTCTGTGTGCCCTTCATTTTTTTTTCGTGTCCCTTTCCCATTTATTTTGGATTTTGTTTGATAAAAAATCTTTTTCAAAGAAAAGTTTGAAAAAAAGGGTTAGCAAATGTGAAACAGAATTTGATATTTGTATAACCAATTTTGATGATGCTGTAATATATGGTTGATGCTTTGTAAAAAAAATATTTTTTATTTTTCCCGAAAAGAATGTTCTCCTTCTCTAGTAGTTTAAAACTTGCTCCCCCCCCTTTTCCCCCCCCCCCCTCCCCCAACATATCCTTTTATTATTTTTTCATTTTAAAAAACAATTTTCAAAAGGATTTTCAATTTTTTTTTTCTGTTTTTTTTGTAAAATTTGTCATTAAATCTTTTTACATTCCATTTTTGGGTTTTTTATTTTTGAAAATTTTTTACGCCCATCTGTAATATAAAATTTTTTTTTTGGTGTATTTGCATTGGCATGACTAGGTATTTACTGCGCTATTTTCATAGGATTAACGAAGCATTTTTCACATTTTTCCCCCTTTTTCTTCGTCAGCTTGTGTTCAATTGGGGCAAGCTGTAATAAAAAAAAGTGGAGGTTTCCTTTGGAAAAGGGGAAAAGCTGTGGCAATTTTCCTGTATTTCCTTTAGGCTTTCTGCACCATGAGCAGTTCTTGGGATTGTGGGTTTTTTGACGTTCTGTGTTTAAATAAAAAAGAAGAATGAGTAAAATTTTTTTTTGCTGACTGTTTTGGGTTGGTTTTGGACTGTCTTTACCTGCGATGCTGGGTTTTGAAAGGGATGTGTGTCATGTTTTTCTGTTTGTCTGTTATTCCGCGCGTGCGCGATCAAACACACATTACACATACACACATCACCACAAAAAACGAGGTATTTTTTTTCCCTTTAATATATTTTTTAAAATTAGAATTGTAATATAAATTTTTTCTTCTTTCCAAAAAAATTCTTTTGGAAGAAAACCTATTCGAACCCTTTTTAAAATGTTCACAGATGGGTCAGTCGTTTAAAAAAAAATGCGGTGCTACAAATATACCAGACTTAAAATCTAAAATTTTTTCACTTGGGGAAAAATTATCATTTTTACGCAGACATTAGCAATATTAAAGGAATTTAATTTTTATTTGTCGTTTTTCCCAAATTGTTTTTTAAATACTTTTAAGGGTGGATTCAAATAATAATTCAAACATCAGCTCTATGCAAAAAAAGAAGATTTAAAAATCATGAAAATTTTTCATTTAATTATTTTTAAAATTAAAAGGGTCAGATATAACTTTTTGTTTTATTCCATCATTCTGGTGTTATTACAATGAAAAAGTGACATTTCAGCGAAAAAAGGGGGAAAAAATTTAAAAATTGGCAATTTTAAGCTCCCCGTCACTACAAAATGTATCAAACCTCTTCAAAAAGGGGAGCAAAAGTTTTTTCCAGGTGAGGAAAAGAGACTTGGTTGTCAATATTATAGAAAGATAAAATTTAAAACCGTTTTTAAAAGACCGAAATGTTCTTATGTATAAAAAAACTGCTTCTTGCTTTTCGTGGAAAATGAAAAAGTTTAAAACAAACAGTTGGGGGGGGATGTCTCTTGTATATGTGGCCCTAGTGTAACTGCGATCTATCTTGATAGCAGCATGCTAAAAAGTCTACCTGTTCTTACCCCGTCACGTCATCTGCGAATTCGTGACTTTTTACTGGATTATTTTTTTTAAACGATTCACTAATTGATTTAAATATTAATTATTATCGACTCAAAAACATTACCTTCTGTGGATATATTTTTTCTTGTTGGTTATAGTAAAAAAATCGTTTTGTTGTTATTGTTGTTTGTTAGAATTGTGTTGTTACTTTTTCTTAAAAGTTATTTTGATTTGCATTTTCTAGAAAAAAAATAAAAAACAATCTAAAGTAATTTACGTACAAAACAGTAACAACACAATTTCTAACAGAATCAAACCCCTTCCCTTTTTTTATAAAACAAACACCTTTTGACTTATGAAATAAAAAAAATTCAAGAAAAAGAAATAGGAAGGGAAAAAAGAAAAAAAAAAGAGACAAATAACACTAAATAAACCAGTCACCATTTTTTTTTTAAAAGACCCTAAAATTGTCAAACAAAATGGTTTTTTTTTTTTTTTTTCCCGAATTTCCAGAGTGTTTTCCGCTGGCGCTATTTTTAGAGGGGAAGGCAAGCCTTTTGGGGGATCTAATGCTGCACACTGTATTAATTTTGGGGGCATGTAGATCTTTTATAGAGTGGAGTCCAAAAAAGTTTGGTATTTAAATATTTTTTAAAATATAAAAAAGTGGACTGTGCACTTGTTTTTTGGGGGGTTGGGACTGGGGCAATCAGATAGTTACAGAAAGTGAAAAATAAAATTTAAAAAAGGATTGCTTGGTTCCTACGTGACCAACTCACCACCCACCACCCAAACCATCACTCGCAAAATATTCACACCAACCACCCAACCCACCACCCAACCTCTCACCCACCCAACCCACCACGCCAACCTTCTCACCCAACTACCCAACCCATCACCCAACCCACTCAACCCACCCACCCCAACCCACCCCACCCACCCAATACACCTCACCACCTACGCCCAAACCTACCCCACCCACCCAATTTCTCACTCAACCACCCACCCACCGGCAAATACCCATAAACCTCTCACACTACCCACCCAACCTCTCAAATCACCCACTGGCAATCCAAACCCACCACCAACCTCTCACCTTACCCACACTAACCTCTCACACCACACCCAAACATCTCACCCACCCACTCATCCAACCTCTCCACCCATATCACCAACCACTCTCACCTACCCACACCATTCTCACACCTACCCACCCAACCTCCTCACTCCACTCACGAACCAACTTCAGTGCTGTGGTTGGCTGATAGCAGACCGAAACTCAGGAAGAACAGGATGGAGAGAAGGGATGTTGTTGAGCTAATTCAAAACTACTCCTTAGCGAGGTCCCTTTAGAGATAAAAAGGTCGGTGGAAATAGATCCGTAAAAATCTTCAGAATGTTAGGTCAAGTCATGTATTTTTTAGTAGTGGTGGACTAAAGCAGCTTTGAAGAGCTGCAGGAACATTTCCAGAAACAAAGATGATTTACTGTCCTTTGTGATAGGGGTATAAGTAGCTGAACAACATTGCGCACACGTGAAATCCTGTTCTGCTTTTCGAAAGAGTAGGCATTTAGTGCTTGGTGGGAACAGATGACAGAATCTACAAAACCGCAAAACACACGTGGACTAGATGTAAAAAAAAGCAACATGAGTGCTTATTCCATATCCTGGATATAGAAAGAAAATAAAAAAATAAATGTACACAGTACAAACCACCCCCTTACCTTCCGCAGAGAAGTAGTTGGTGCGGTGTCTTCGTGAGGTCTGTGTACACCACTCACTCTCTGCTCTCTCTCTCCATCAAATCTCTCTCTCTCTCTCTCTTCTCTCTCTCATCTCCACATCTCTCGCTCTCTCCCTCTCTCTCACTCTCTCTCTCTCTCACACAACACACACACAACAACAGCAGACACACACACCACACACACACACACCCCACACACACCCTTACCCCTCCACAGAGAAGTAGTTTTTGGTGCGTGTCTGTGGCCAGGTCTGTGTAGGGCATAAGAGCAGACTGTCCTTGCAGAAAGAAGTTGAGGGTCGTGCTGCCATCCCCGTCAAAGATACGTACGTCTGCTCCTCCCCCGCCTTGTACAACAGACACACCCATCTGGCAACATACGCACATCACACACACACAGGCACACACACATATCACACAACAAGGCACACACCACACACAGGCACACACACACACACACAACACACACACACACAGGCACAAACACACAGGCACACACACACAAACATCAAAAAAGAAACACACACAACACGCAAAGAGGCACACCACACACACACGCAAAGCGCACACACACACATAAACCGCAACGACCAACAACACATGCAAGTATGCAAGTTTAATGCATGCACCGACATATACCCAATAGCATGCACGTACGGGTATGCATACAGACACAAGACACAGACACACACGCGCGCCGCGCGCGCTGCACGCAACCACGCGCACACACACATGCATGTATATACACTAACATATACCAAATCACGCAACATAACGCTAGTGCATACACAGACCAGAAACAGACAGACATACACACCCCACGCAAACACCACACACACACAGAGACACACACACACAAACACACACACACGCACACACACAGCCAATCGTAAAAAAATCAAGTTCCCATCTGTCAAAATAATTTCCTAATGCACGTTCTCATCAGCTCGATAGACATTTTCTATGAAATAACATCAATATGAACGCACTATGTTTTGACTTCATAAAAGCTTTTGACGTGGTTAACCACACTGGTAATGTGTAGATTACAAATGTATAGACTTACTTAAAAACTCTTTGTCTCAGCTTATGTTTCGTTAATGGAAGAAAACAAATCATAATCCATAATAAAAAAATCAGTCTTGATGTTAGCTAAAAATGGAGTCTTCATGGATCTCCACTAGGTCCACAGTTATTCTCAGTTTTCTTCAATGAATAATATAAACTTTTTTTTTTGGGGGGGAAGTGTTGATTTGTTTTGTCATGTTTTTTTCATTTAATTAATGTAAAATTACTAATACTGGTTATATAATATTTATATATCCACCTACTTACTTATATATATATAGTATATATAATATATATAATATAAATATAATATATATATAAATATATATATAATTGATTATGCTGAACATATATTTCAAGAGATGGCTTTAAATGATTGCGCGTGCATGCGTGTTGTGTATGTGTATGTGTGTGTTACGTAAGTGTTGTTGGCTTTTAAGTTATCATATTACTTCTTAATCTGTATTGTTTAATAATGCATGCTATGTAATTATATTTTTAAATGCCACTCATCATTTCTCTAGTTGAGACATTAAAGTATTCTTGAGTCTTGAGTCTTGAAAATGCTTCCAGATGGTCATCATCAAGAATCAGATTTGTTTTTGTTTTCGTTCCTCGCTAGAGCTCTGAGGCTCACCGATGTGAGATTTTACGGATGCGACCGTTTTTACCCACCGTTAAGATAGCCGCTTTCGAACTTCAGGGATTAGAAGGTATAAAAACTAGCAACACTTTCAAAGGAGGCTGTGGACTGCCTGTAACCTATCACCTTCGTTGTAGTAAAACAGAACAGAGCCTAATCAGCCTACCACTCGCTTCTACAACTCTGCGACTTTGCTGAAGGCGGCTTACAATGCCTGCTGCCACCACCAAGTTTCAGGCTACAGCAAGCGAAAGTGGTGATGTGTGTGGTGTCTCTTAGGCTTAGGCTTCTGTCCCAAGACCTGGGGTCAGCGTGTCATGGATCTCCAAGTCCACCTGTCTTGGGCCAGTCACGTGCACTCTGCTAGCTTACTGCATGTCCAGTCTTCTGCATGCATCATCTGTCCACTGACGTTTTGGTCTTGGTATTTCTTACCTCTTGTGTACAATACCTAACAAAGCTTCGTGGTTTATTGTAAAGGTGTCCCCATATCCTGTGTGGTCGTAGGGGAGCGAGGCATCAGAGACCTCAGCTTCTCCAGTGGCCAGCATATTGAGGGCGGCGCCCATCTCCCTCTCCTTGCTGCTTTACCTTCCCTGATCCTAAAGAGGGCAGGTGGACATTTACAGCTGGGTGAACTGGGGGACTGTACTGAACCCAAGGCGCAAACGGTCACCCATCCAAGTGGTCACCATGCTCAATGCTGCATAAACCTTAACTTTTGGAAAGCGAGTGCTTTGAATACTATCCAGTCCCCATGTTTATCGTATACATCATCTAAATATCTGGTTGGAAAAAATGACTGTGATATCAATAATGTGTTACACACACACACAAACACACTACACACACACACACAGACACACAACACACAACACACCACACACACTTGTAAACATTTCCATACTTATATCTATAGTATTTTACACATACACACAGATGATTTTTTGGTATATCTTTATGTATTGATCAAAACACGTGTTTACATTATGCTGAAAGAGGAAAAGAACTCAAATATGAATATGTATTTCATTATTCCGGATAACGGAATTCTGAAAGAAGAAAAAAAGTTCATTTAATCTTCTGTTCTCTGTCTCTGTAGTTTCTTCTTCTTCTTCCTCTCCTCTCTTCTCTCTCTCTCCTCTCACTCTCTCTCTCATCTCTCACCACAAATGACAACTTTACGAAACTGTCACACACGCAGTGTACGATGAAAAAAAGAACACCGTTTTTGAGGTGCTTATTCCGTGATCTTCAAAATAAAACGAAAACAAAAATAAAAAACAAAACCACACACACACAGACCATTGTCAATCAGTCCAGTTCTAAGTAGCTGTTGATATTGATCTATTTTACACACACCATCTACACACGCACACACACACACCACACACAATACACCACAGACTCACACACACACCACACCACTAAGACTCACACACCACACCCACACCACACCACCACAACAACCACACACAACCGCACACATAACACACAGCCTACCACCCACCTCACATAAATAAACACACATTTTTGACTAAATCACTTTTAGTGAGCAGACACACCCACTACCTTGTCATGGCCAGCTTTCCGCTGCCCACGGTGACGATGTAGCCATTGAGTGGTACGTTCTAGCCAGGCTGGACTCTGTCCACGGCCCATGCGAACACAAACAACCGCAGTCTACTCGGTACGTAGTGTCCCTTTTGTCCCCAGCCCATTTGTACATCGAATGGCTTGCCTGTACCCCCCTTTTCCACAAGGCCACAATACAACCTTACAGTCGAAAGGACCTGGCTGAGCGTAGGTAATTGTAGCGTTTGGGAAAATAATGTAAAGTAAGGGTAAAGAGTCCCCTAACCATAGTCAGGGGAGCGAGGGGTCAGAGCTTCTCTTCTCCAAAGGGGGCCCCATTGAGGGGCCCCATTCCCCCTCCTTTGCTATTTTCCTTTTCCCCCCCAAAAGGGGGGTACCCATTTACAGCTGGGTGAACTGGGGGAACTGTACTGAAGCCAAGGTGTGCAAACGGTCACCCATCCAACTGGTAACCAAGTCGACGGTGCTTAACTTGGATGGGGGAAAGCGAGTGCTCCGACCACTGAGCTATCCCGTCCCCATACCCACAGTAATACTTGAAATCATTAACAGCAGCAGCAGCAGAAGCAACAGAGGTAATGTTGGTGGTGGTAGCAGTGTTGGTGGTGGTGTAGGTGACAGTAGGTGTGTAGTAGTGGCAGCACCTGCAGCAGTAGTGATAGCTGCAGAATGCCACACAGTGCTATACACACGACAATTGCTGGTGTCTGCACCAGACTATTTTTTAGAAAAATTTGCATTTTGACATGTTCCTTCAGTTCTGTTGACAGATCTCTATCAGACAAAAAAGTCTGAACTGGAAGCATCCTCCTGCTGAGCTGCCTCCCTGAGTGTGATTTAGCTATCCTGTGGCAACAGAAAGCCACGATTTGCTTAGCTATCCTGTGGACACAAAAGCCCACTGAGAGGGCATTAGCTACCTGTGGCCAACAGACACCCAGTTAGTGTGCATAGCTATCCCAACTTGGCAACAGATAAGCCCACAGCGACAGGACATCAATCACAAGAATAGGAAGCATCCTCCCACCAAGATTGTCAGAGTGATCAGGGAGTAACAATTCACAGGACGACATGTCGTTCTGTAAAGCAGCATTGTCTGCTAAAGAGGAACTGCAGAGATTTCCTCTCTCCATGTATACTCACAAGAGAAATCCTTTCTCTTCCTGGCCGAACGTACAACAACTAGCATACATCTTGTGACTTAACTTGAGTGCTGAGGCTAATAAACTGTCATCTCTATGAAGTTGCCAGACTTCCCTGTTGAATGCTGTGTTGTAATACTTATACCAGTGATTTGACACATGGATACCTTCAAATCCCTCAACTACAACCCTTTGTCATTTGGTGTCATACCCTGTCTTGACAGTCTAATTTGTCTCAACGCGTATAGATGTGTTATCCCTTATTACCAGAATAGGAATTATCACAGATTTGTGTACATACACCCACAGAAAAGCAGCCCAACCAACCTTTCACAATTGTCATGCAGGATTTCATGGTAGTTTGTGGCCATTATAACACACAACTGGGTTGGGTGATAAATATTTTGGCACAAAAATGAATTCACTGGCTTTTTACATCTGGGACAGATCTCCTGAAATCCACACAATAGACACTACTCCCTTAGCAATACCGGTAATCATTTCTCAAGCTAAACAACGATTATAGCCGATTAGACTTGGCCTAAATCAACCGTAACTGTAAAAGAACATATTTCATATCAAAACGAAGAGCCATTTACCTGTTCAAAACATCCAGACACAATTTTCAGCAAGACGCTATTATGAAAGTGCCTACAGAAAACATGAGTCCCTGAACTGACACACTGTGTTTTTATTGCAGGCATGATCTTGCTGTATTTGTGTGTCTGGTCGACATTTTTCAATGTTCAGACATGACACTTCGGGCATTGCCATTAAATGGTCACTCAAGTGAGAATGTACTGGATGTACCTATCCGTATCTCTCCGCTTTATGACACAGACTCACTGCCTCCATGTCATCATCTCATTTTCCCTACACAACATATTTACTACTTGACGAGAATAAGACACCTGAAGATTCTGTGCTGACTGCAGTTCCATACTTGGCTATTCCACTCATTATGTTTATCAGACATATTACGATCCCCTTTTCCACTTTACAACGCTCACGCAAACCACACCAAATATAATCGCCCAGAGCTAAAGATTGGTCTTCTGTCCTATACATAAACAGTTTTCACAGTTCCAAGTTTTGGGAAGAGCTGAAAAAGACGGCACCAGGTCGCTGAATGAAGTGTGTCGTCTGGACCTTCCTCTACGTTTCACATAATAGATGTTTGCCATAACTAGGAAACTTTTGAAAAGCTATACCAATGTTAATGCGTATTGGTGATGATGAAGAGTCAGTTTCTTTAACAACTAAATATCTTAATATGATGACTCTCATTCAATTAGTAAGACCCAAGTTAAGCATAGGCAAGTGTGATTGACAGATGTCATGAGGCGAGTGTTAAAAATTTGTGGGGTAAAATGTGATAGGTTCCTGTCAAACTTATTAATGCTACATATTCTCAGTATATATAAATCAGATAGCTAACTACAACAGATGCTATGGGAAAACATGGTATCCAACTTTTACCTGTCAAATGGAAGTTTATCCTACGTTTTTGGTGTGATGTATCTTAATAGTCAACAACTGCAGGATGGTCTACAAACAAGCCTAAAGTTATTATACAGGTTTTGAAAATGAATGAACTAAATGTAAGACACGGACAAAACAAAAGTAATTTAATTCATAAAGGAGGAAGAATAAGGTCTACATGAACAATGGTGTTTCAATAATAGATAAATCAGGATTATTCAATAAGTACTGTCATTTTAGGGTTTTCATTTACAACAATGATTAGTATGAAGAGAGGCCTCTAATCATTTAGTAACTGATGTTAAAAAAGCAGTTGTACAATTTAAACAGAGCTTTCCAAAAGTATACAGAAATGACTGCAAATACATCTATAAGAATGTATTCTACAGCAAACAGCATCCTATCTTGCTCTATCAATCAGAAATATGGGGCTAACAAAATTTGAACATGTAGAAAAAATTCATAATGATGCAATGCAAACGGGTTTCCAAGTAGTTCCCATCAAAATCCGCCCAAATAGAATGGTGTATGGCTATATGGAAATACCCTATATATGTTAATTCTTTTGTCTCTGAATCTAAGAAATAGTTTAAATTACAGCATAAGAGTACAGAAATATTTTCATATAAAGCATACGCAAATTGTTGTATTTGAACTGAAACCGAATGGAAAATATTGCTGGTTTCCAAAATAAGTGAATTTTTATGAGACAATTTAATTGTTTGATACATGCAAGTAAAAGATAGTTAACATGTTTTTGAAATTATTTAAACAACAAAGACTCATTGTATATGTTTACATTACAATAAGTGGACAGTGCACAATAAGAGAACAAGAAATGGATGACTTTTATCGCGTTCCTTTAAAAAAAATCATCGAAAAGATAAATGTAAATGCAGAATGATTAAACGAAATTGGTTTTAGGGTTTGCTAAACGCAATAGCTCCAATTTTTTTTGTAAGAACACGGTCTGCGCTGGTGGCGTCGCTGTACAGCTGTTTGATGACTACGATCATGTCTCGAAACAACAGCTGGAGTAAGGCATGGCTCTACACCACCCACACTTTCAAGTACTTCCTTGAGAAGAATCATGGCTATGCACTGAACTCATGAAGGATCAGTCAGCATGGTGACAGAACGCTCTACAAAGAAAAACCTCCGCTTATCGCAGGATGACATATGCCTGAATAGCTGATCAAAAAAGACCTTTGCTAGCCTAACAGAACACTTGAATAAGGCCATCCGAAAACATACTGCAAGGAAACAGTGAAGAGAAGACCAAACTGCAGACTTATACACCAAACGCATTAGCACTAATATCATGGTAAAGACCATGATATCAGGAAACAGTCAAAGCTTTCAAGTACCAGGGAGCCATGTAACATACCATTATCCAAGCTTCCAAATAGTAGGCAGGACTATCACAGACAAAAACATCAAAGTCAACACAAAACACCATGATGGAGAATAAAAAATATCTCACTTAACTCCAAGATCACCTTATCGCTTCCTTGTCAAACCATATTGCTGTATGCCTGAGAATCCAGAGACCCTACGTGCATGATTTGAGAGAATGATAACCATATTCGTGGAAGATTAGATCTTGTCGAATACGCCTGGCACTCTAACAAAGACCACATACAGCAACGAAAATCGTGCATAAACAGAATCCAGCAAAACATATGGACCCTAAGAGAAACCTTCTAACGATATGGTTGAAAAAGGCGTAACCTTAAATGGTAAGGGCATGTCACAAGATCCAAAGACTTGCAAGAGACACTAGTAACAATTTTCAGGTCCGAAGAGGAGAAGAAGACGAGGCAACCAAGAAAATCTGTGGAGGATACACAAAGTGGAATGGACATGGCCTAGAACTCAACAAAGATCCCGCTTAGAAATGCTGAACAGAATATAGAATGGAGGAACTGTTGTTGAGTTCTTTGAGGTTTTGCCCCCACGGTCTCAGACTACGGACAGAAAATAATAGATATCGCAATTAAGATTTAAATGCACCTCCCATGAATGCAAATTCAACACCGTTCCAGTATTTTTAATTCGAGAAGAAAGCTTGTCCATTTTGCAGGACAGCTAGGGAATATGAACACATTACTCTTTTGTTTTCCCAACATATTCCCATTACGGGAACACACTCCTGAGGACTTTCATAGAGACCCAGATCCTCGATTGCTAAGTCACAACTAAAAATGATAAAGAGATAAACTGTCCATCAATTTTCCATTCAAATAACCTAAAAAAAAAGCATTTATTGTATTGAATTTCTTTTCAACATGATTGGTTTTTGTAAATATTGGCAAGATATTTGGCTTGTTGCTGTTTAAAGTCTTATTTGTTCAAACCATTTTTGATGGGGGTTTACATTTAAATTTAAAAATAAAAAAAAATAAAAAAAAGGTTTTTTCTTTGGGCCACCCATTAAAAAAACCACAGTTGGGTCCGAAAAGGGATGCCTGTTATCTTCCAGTCCTTTCAATTTTTCTTGAAAACATAGAAGAGACCCCCATATTCCCCCCTACCACTCCATTGGGCATACCCCCCAAAAACTTAGGGGTTTCCGATGACATTGACCCCATGGTGAATAACACAGAGCTGCAAGTCTTTGACCGACTTTAAACAACTGGGGCATTGGGATGGAGGGAGCTCGGAGAAAAATAAAGTACTTTTGGAAAACACGAGAATGCCACCGCAAAAAATTTTCATGAACGGCCAAAACGGGGAGGGAGACCTTTAAAAACCTCGGGGTCACTACAAAGACGGGCGATCGCGACAAAATCAAAGTCAAATAGCCATGGCAAAACTCACCCCCATATGGAAAAGTAAAGAATCAGTTTTCCCAATCAAACTAAAGCCTACAAAGCCTAAATTTAGTCGATCCTGCGACGAAGTGAAACCCGGACATTGACTCTGAAACAGCAAGCCAACCCTCTTCAAACAAAACCAAGAAAACTACTGGGGATATCCTGGAAAACGAAAACCAATGAAATTTTCAAGACAAAAAAACACGGGTGGCGTCCCAGGAACCCCTTCACCATCGCAAGAAGAAAAAGCGACATGGTCGGCCCGTCACCCGCCACAAAAACCTGCCAAAAAAACGTACTGCAGGGAACCCGAATGGGAGAAGGAGGGGAAGCGAACAATCATGGTGGACAACATCAAAAAAGGAAACCGGGGATGAATGACTCGGCACAAAGCGCAAACCCGAGGCCCGAGAGGGTTGGGAGGAGGCTTCCCAGGGCATCGTCTTTCAGGGTCCCCCCCACGACCCCCAAAGGTTTAAGGGGTCTATGGAGGTGATAGAAAAAATCACAATTTTTTTACATGTGATAAAAAAAGTGAGGTATCCATTTATCCCAAAAATTTTATATGTGTGTGCGTAATTGTGTGGTATGGTGTGTGCAGGTATGTTTGAGGGTGTGTGTTATTGTGTGTGCGTGCATGGGTGTTTTGCCCTTAAGGTTTTTTTGGGTTTGGGGTGGGTGCTGTTGTTGTTGACTTTTTTTTAAGTCTTTCCTTTTTTAGTGATATTGACCCCCGCCCCCTCCCCCCTTTCCTTTCCAAAAAAAAACCCAAACCAACCAAAAAAAACAAAAAAACAAAAAAAAAAAAAAAAAAAAACCGGGATGTGGAATTTTGGTTTTAAAAAAAAAAAAAAAAAAAAAAAATGCGCATCTGTGTGCTGCGTTGGGTGCGGGTTTTTGAGTGTTTTTGTGTGCAGCGCATGCAGGGGGGGCCTTGCAATGAAATAATTTTCTTGTTAATTTCTTTTAAAACACCCCTTTATAAAGAAAAGATGGCAGCACGGGCAATGATGTTAAAAATGCTGCTTTTTGACCAACTTTTTGTATCTGTCCCAACGTTAACATCTTCTATGTTATGAGGTTCACCCCACCAAAAACCCCCCCACTCCTTTTTTTTTGGTTTTTTGGGTATTGTAGTCCAGGCCGAAGTACTTTAAAATTTTTTTCAGAGTTCGAGTTCAAAGGGGTTCTCTCTTACATCCCCTTTCAATTTTGGTAAAATTAGGGGGACAAGGCAGGAAGTGTGAGCAGATATCAGGACAAGAAAAAGAAAGCCCAAACCACACACAACACACACACACACAACCACAGACAAATGCAGGGGTTTTGGGAAAGAGTTGTAGCCACAGTTCATTTTTCCAGCAGTGTGTGTGTGGGGTGTTTTGTGTGTGTGTGTGGAAAAAGGAAACCATTCAGCCTCGGGCAGGGGTCAGTCGGGCCTCAGCTCTACAGCAGGTAAGTGGGGCCCGTGGGAAAAGCCTGCCCCTCTCCTTTGCTTTGCTTCTGATGCTTTCAAAAAGTCTGATAAACCAGGGAAAAAACCTGCAGTGCTGGACCACTGATTGCCCCACACCAAAATTTTTCACCTTTATGTCTGTACAATGAGGAGGCTTTCCGAGAGCCCCCTCCTTCTCTGATTTTAGACCTTTGTACCTGTACTCTGCTGCACACCCAGCAGTTTGTAGCCCGGTATTTGGTTTAGTAACAGAGAGGAGAGAAAACAGTCAAAACAAAACCCTGGGGTTTAGTGGATACTGGTTTGGGAAGTTTTCCCAGCCATACCTCCCCCCCTAAAGGAAAAAACTCTGTTAAAATATTTTTTAAATTTGATATATACATGAAAGGGTTTTTTAAAAAAAAAAAAAATTTTGTTTTAAAAATAACGTTTCTGCTTTTTTTCCTTTTTTACTATAATTCCTATTTTAGCAAGGGAGATTTCTGCTGGCAAAATTTTTGGGCCCCCTTCAAGGTGGCAGCATTGCAGCTGGGGCTATAAACCCCCTCATATATTTGACATGGAATTTTTTTTTTAAAATAGGGAAACATAAAAAAATTTTCCTCCCAACACCCCTCTTCTTTAAATCTCCCTCTCCCCCCTCTCTCTCTCATCCTCTCTCCTCTCACTGCCTTTTCTCTTTTCCAAATTGGACTATAAAACCGACCCCCTTTAATTTTAAAATTTCCGTTCTTGCTTTTTTGAAAGGGGGGGGCCCCTTTGGGGGGCCGGTGGGAACATTTTAAAAAAATTTACAAAACTGCAAAACCCCAAGGGGAACGGGAAATGAAAAAAAGCATGAGTGTTTTTCCTTTGCCCTTTGATTTTAAAAAAATTAATAAAAATAAATAAAATAAAATAAAATCTTTTCCCTTTCTCTTTGCCCTCTGTCTTCTCTCTCTCCCATCAACACCCACATACACCACACCCAAACCCTATCCCCACACAAAATTTTTAATAAAAAATTTAAAAATTTAAAATAAAAAAATAAAAATTTTTAAAAATTTAATAATAATATTTGGACTTTAAATAGCGCTAAATCTTGAAAAAAACCAAAAAAAAATCAAAGCGCTTGCCCCAAAAATCATTTACGGGCTTTTGAAAACTCCCTTTAAAAAATAATGAGAAAAGGGTTTCAAAATCCAAAAGGCGCGCCCCAAACGCACACGCCCCCGAAACGCACACACACCACACACACACACACACACAGGGAACAACACTTAGAAGGTGAAAGAGGCTGTTTGAAAATTAGGGCAGATATGGGGGGGGAAAGTCTCGGGTTGGGAAATAAGTGTTTTTAAAAGGCTGGATTTAAGGGTTTAAGTGAAGGCTTTTGACAATTGAAAGGGGGAAGGTCATTCCAGGGGGAGGGCCCAGAAACAGAGAAGGGGGCGAGGGCCCAAAACAGTGGTTTTTTGAATTTAGTGTTCGAAAGCACAAAAGAAATTCGGCCCCGGGGAAAACCGAAGGGGGGGGTGGAGTGTACAGGTAAAGACGTTACAGAGATAAGAGGGTCCCGATTTTTGGGGGAATTTGAAACAAGGGTTTGATTTTATACTCCAGTTTTGGAGACAAAAAACCCAAATGAAGAGATTGCAAAAAGGGAAAGGATGTTTTCAGTTTTTTTCTTTCTTAGGCCCCAGTCAAATTTGCAGAGTTTTTTGCGTGAAGAGAGTGGATAATGATGCGGGAAGGCCACCCAAAAAAGAGAAACAGTGTAAAAACGTAAAGAATAGAGATGTGAAAAGTTTGGGAAAGTTGCTTCAGTGGCAATACTTGCGAATCGCGCTTATGCCCGAAAGGGGTTTGTAGCAAGACTGGCAGGTCTGGGTGATAAATTTTTTCATAGTTTTTGTTGTTGTCAAAAAACTACTCCTAAATATTCACAATTTGGGAACAAAGGAACTGACGTTTTTGGGCCGTTTTCTTTTAAAAAATTTTTGCAATAGAGGAAAGTTATGTTGGGCCCCCTTATGGGGCATGGCTTCTTTTTTAAGGGATTTAAGTTTTTAAATTGTTCTGAGTAACCCAAGTTTTGAATGTTTTGAAGGCAGTAGGGAACTTTTTTCAGGGGAAAAGGCAATTTTTTCAACTTATCGCTGCACTGAAGTAGTATAATGGGCATAGAAATTTAGGGATCAAATGGGGTTTGGTTTTGTTTATTATATGTCGTGGGGATTTTAGTGTAGAGAGAAGAAAAAACGGGGCCCGGGACTGCCCCCTGCGGGACCCAAAATTTCCTTTTTTGACAGGTTTGTTTGAATTTTGTTTACAATAACTTTCGGAACTGGTCGGTGGGTTTTAAATTTAAACCAGGAAAGGGCGGGTGCCTTTAATACAAACAAATTTTGGGGAGGCGAGAAAGAAGAATTGAGTGATCAAAATTTTATCAAAGGCGGGCGAAAAAGTAAAAGAAGAGTGAGTGGGGGAATTTTTCCCCCTTTCTCAGAAGCAAGTTGAAGTGTATCTAAAGTAGGGTTAACTAGGGGGTTTTTCGGTGCGGGGGTTTGGGGCGTTGGGCAGACTGAAAGGGAAAAAATCATTGGAAATGAAGGTAAACTGTTGAGCTTTTTGGGAAACAATTTTTTCTAGTACTTTAGAGACAAAGGAAAATTTTAAAGAACGGGCCTAAAATTCTTAAAGAATGTTGGGATCGAGGTCTTTGTTTTTTTCATTTAAGGGGTTTGTGATTTTTCCCTGTTTTAAGGTTGGGGGAAAATTTTCCCTGACAAAGGTTTGATTTTTTCTATTTTAGTGAAAATTGGCAAAGTTGTAAAAAGGGCATTGTAGCAAACAGGACCGGGTTGGGATAAAAGGTCGTTTGATTTTATAGTCATTTCCTTCGAATTGTCTTTGATTTCTTTTTCACTTGGGGGGATGGAAGGAAAAGAGGGGATGCCAGTAAAACTGGGGTAAGGAGGCGCGGGCGGAATTGATTTTGACAATCTGGAGGTATGTTTCGCCCTTTGTCTAAAAAAAGGCAAAAAAAGGGAGGGAAAGTTCAACAGGTGGGGTTTTAGGCAGAGGAGTTTTTTTGCAGCCCAAAGGAGATTTGATGTGGGGGAAAAAAAAAAAATTTTAGGGGTTTTCCAGAGAATTTTGGGAAAAAGTGGTAGTCTGCTTTGCTGAAGGGAAATTAAAGGTTTTTGACTTTGTTTATTTGTTTTTCGGAAAAGCTGTTTGTTTTTTCGGTTTTTTGACTTCCCCCCCACTGCCTTTCCTAGTTGCCGGCGTTTGCCTTTGCAAAAAAAGGTGTCTTGGGTTTCCCCAAGGCCCCCAAAGGGTCTGTCGGGAGGAGATAAATCAATGGGGTGCATGTTCCCAAGCAGTTGGGGGAAAGAATATTTGTTTTTGTGATCAGGAGGTAAAGTAGTGGTCAGAGGTTTGTAAAAAAACCGTTCGGAAGTTTGGGGAAGAAAAAGGTAAATGCCCTGGGCCCTTTTAAGTTTTGCGAGATTTAACATATTTTTCCCTTTCTGACCGGTTTTTTTGATGTTGAGATGGAAAGGAATGGGGGAATGATCAGAATGCATTTTTCTTTTGAAAAGAAACAGATGTGCAAGATGAATGAAGAAATTTGAAATTCAGCCGTTTTAATATTTGCCCCAGTTTTGTGCGTTGTGCTTTTTCCCGTTGAGAGAGAAATGGTTGGACAGAAAAAGAAAAGACTTTTTGACTTTGGGGAAAAGGCCGGGTTTGCGAAGGGGGAAAAGTTGAAGTCCCCAAAGGGAATTTATAAGTTTTTGGGAGAGGGGGCGGGAGTGGAAAAGGGAAACCTGACGGGAAATTTTCTTGGTGAAACAGAGAAAAAGTTAGGTTTTTTTTTTCGGCTGGGAGGGGCGGAAAGGCCCGAAGTTATTTTTTTGAGTGGCCGGGTGGGTTTGAGTTTGATTTCGCAAACTTCAAAAGTTTCCCTGGGGAATTAATTTTGAGGTTGTGACTGAAAAAAAGAGATGGTTCCAATATGCTTTGGGGAAAAATGGCAACCCCACCTCCTCGAGAGAGTGGGGGAAAAAGAAATGGTTTTATTCCGGGAGGATTCGGGTTGTTTTTTTTTTGGCTCTTTGCCATGTGGTTTAACCATTTTTCGGAGAGGAAGGTTAAGTCAATGTTTTTTTCAGAGATAAAAATCAAAAATGTAGTGGGTTTTTCCCCACTTGGACAAAACAGCTGCACATTGAACAAACAAACTTGAAGGAAATTAAAGGGAGGTGGAGGGTTTTTGAAGATGAAAGGGGGAAAATTTTAAAAAGGCATCTTGGGGGGAAAAAAAGGCGTGGGGAGATGGGGCTAGGGGAAAACAAAAGATTTTGGAGGGTGAATCAGGAGTAGAAGATGGTGAAAAAAACTTGTTAATCGGGGGATTAGGTGTTTGAAAAAATCATGTTATAAATCATCAACATCAAAAACAAAAAACGTTATCAGAGTCCCAAACAACGAACAGTGAACAGCTGAAGGGGCGGGTGGACGGAGTAGGGGGAAAGAAGCTTTGCCCAGTGGTAACAAAGTGACTCAAGGGGAGGGGGGGACTTAGGAGGGGCGTCCCCACTGGCAGACGTGGGCCTGCCAGTGTTCCGTCGGGTTTTGCAGTGATAAATGCCTAAGTGTTGATGTGTTTGTTTAAATATAAAGGAGAAAAGGGGTATTGTTTTTGACAAAATTAAAGGTCCCGGCATAGCCCCAAATTTTCTCCCGCTTTTAAAAACCGCTAGGGTTAGCGAAACAACACAAAAAAAATTTTTGATTGTTTGGGGGTGGTGTCTTTGTGAATCACGTGAAAATTTGTTGAACGGCATTTGGGGCAGATTAAAATGGGCCCCACAAAGACCTCACAGTCGGGTTTAAACACAATTCGGTCGAATAAAAATTTTGAACAATTCAAACAAAGATAAAAATTTATACATCGAACTACTCAAAAAGTAGAAAAATAACAAAAAAAAAATTTTCCCAAATAATTCAGGGAAAAAAACATGAACAAGAAGATGAAAAAAATTTTCTCAAAAGGGAAACCAAAAAAAACACACACATCCATCATTTCAAACAGAGAGCTACCCACAGTGTTTGGCCGACGGGCCCAAAAGGGCCATAAATTCTCTTTTTAAAAGTATGGGGTTCCATGCAATAAAACGGGACGGAAAAAAATATTTTTAAACATTGGGCTTATTGATTTTGCATTTCCCTTGTGGGTGTGCTTCCCCTACTGTTTTGGGGTATCCACTTTTTTTTTAATTTTTTTTGCAAAATCAAAAAACACCGAAAAAAAAATTTGCAGGGCTAATGTGTTTGTGTAGTTTTGGTTTTCACATCAATATAGGGTTCATGAAAACTACTCAATACAAGTTTTTTAAATTTATTTTAAACCCCTGTTTTCTCATAGTCAAAGTAGATGAAATTGGTTTGCTATGATTTTAAAAGTATTGTGTGTGTTTGTGTTTCTCAACTTTTTTATTTGAAAAAAAGCGGGGTCTCCAGTATGCAGCAAAAGGGGGAATAGTATCCCAATTTTTAAAAAATTTTCCCATTTTTTGAGTTAAAGGCAAAAAACAAAAAAAAGGAAAAAAGAAAGAAAAAACTTTTTGCAAATGTGTTTTTTAAAAGGAAATATATAAACCAAAAGAAAAGTAAAATTATTTAAAGTGTGAGTTTTAAAGGGTCAAATATCAAAAAATGAAAACAAAAAAATTTCATTGAAAATGAATTAACCATAACGTAGGGGACAATGTTCTCCCTCATTTGTTTAGTACAGAAAATTTTGTTTCCGATAAAGTTTAGCTAAAAAAAATTTTAAGCAAAATTTAAATTTAATCTGCACCTTAGAAGTTTTTCCCCATAAAATGAAACGCATGAATATGAAATTAAAAGTTGATTACTGTTTGTTATAAACTGCGTTTATCGTGTTGCTTTCCCAGTTCTCTTTGCCTGAAATTTGGGGCCTAAGGGCCGATGTGAAATTTAAAACCAGTTTCAGATTTTCAGAGTTCAGATTTTCAGAGTTCTCTCGCTCTCCTCTCTCCTCCCCTCTCTCTCTCTTCCCCCTATCTCTTCCCCTCTCTCTCCCCTTCTTTCCCCTTCTTTTCCCCCTCTTTTCTCTCCTCTGTCCCTCCCCCTTTCTCCTTAGTTTTAAAATTACCCCTTTAGAAATTTAAATTTTTTTTTTATGGATGTAACACGTTTCTTTTATTCATATTGCACGTGCTGTTTGCCCAGCTTGAGCCCAAACTGCACAGCCCCTTAAAACAGATCAAAAACCTTTTTCCCTTTTTCCTAACAGAGATTGCTACCTGATTTTTTTCTGACTGGGGTTTTGTGGTACCCGTGTGCTTTTGGCATTGTGTGGCATGGTTTAGTGTCACGGGTATGCTACTTTTTATGGTATGGCTTTGACAGGACACAGCAGGGAATGGCCCCGAAAGTGTTTTTTTCATGCCTTTCAACAATAAGTCATTGAGGGGTAGCAATCCTGTGGAACTAGTCTTTTTATATAAACCATACCCAAAGTAATCCTTAAAATTCATTAAAAAAGCACGCATAAGCGCAGAAGAAACAGGGTTTAATGTTGGTGGGGGGTTAGCATTGTTGGTGGTGGTGTAGGTGACATAGGGTGTGGGTGAAGCAGCCCCTGACAGCAGTGATAGCGGCAGAATCCCAACACAGTGCTAAAACCCAACCGAAAATCCGCGGTGTCTGCCCAAAAAATTTTTTTTTTGCATTTGACTATTCCTTCATTTCTTTTGAAAGATCTCTATCAGACAGAAAATTTCTAAACAAACCCTTCTCCTGCTGAGCTGCCTCCTGAGTGTGGATTAGCTTTTCCCTGTGGCAACAAAAAACCCCAAATGAGTGTTTTTTAAGCAAACCCTGTGGCAAAGAAAGACCCCTGGTCCCACAAAATTGGTTTTTGGCAATCCTGTGGAAACGAAAGACCCTAAAGTTGCATTAGCTACCCTGTGGCAACAAAAAGCCCACTGAGTTTTGATTAGCTATCCCTGGGCAACAAAAAAGACCACTAAAGGGGTTTTTTTAGCTATCCCTGTGGAAACCCAAAAAAGCCCACTGAGTGTGCATTACAAAACCCTTTGGCAACAAAAAGGGCCCATGATTTGGCTTTAGCTATCCCTGTGGAAAACAAAAAGCCCACTGAGTGTGCATTGCTATCCCGTGGAAAAACAGAAAGCCCACTGAGTGTGCTTTTGCTTTTCCCTGTGGCAAAAAAAAACCCACGGGAGTGTCCCATTAGCAACCCCTGGGGCAACAAAAAGCCCACTGAGTGTGAATTAGCTTTTCCCTTGTGGCAACAGAAACCCCACAAACCCAAAAATCAATCACAAAAATTTGGAAGCTTTCTCCAGGTTTGTCAGAGTTTCAGGGGGAAGTATTTGGGCACAGGACGACATGTCTTCTAAAAGGCTCGGGTCTGCAAAAGAGGAACGGGAAAGGGGTTTCCTCTTTTCAGTTATTACCAAAAAGAAAAATTTTCCTTTCTTTTTGGGGGCCCAAAAGAACAACTCGGGGACATCATTGGGGGAATGAAACCCCTTGAGTGCTGACACAATGGGACTGCTTTCATTTTTTTTAAAATTTGGGCCCCTTTTTTTCTCTTTTAAAATGCTGTGTTTCGTAAAGATTAAACAGTTTGACACAGGGATCCCTTTCAAACCCCTCAACTACAGCCCTGTGTAAAGGGGTGTCTACTGCTTTACAGTCTTTTGGGGGCCCTTCAGGGTTTTTCTTTTGGGGCCCCCCTTTTATTACCTAATAGGATGTATCAAAGAGTTGAGATACCACAGAAAAGCACCCAAAGCCAACCTGTTTACTTGCAGTGCCAGGAGTTCTTTGAAATTTTTGGGCCATTTTAACAAACAATTTGGTATGTTTTAAGTGCTTTGCACAACAAGGGATTTTCTTCGGGGTTTTTACTCAAAATATATCTGCTGATTTCCAAACCATTGGAAATCTCTCAAAAACCCCCGGGGAAATTTCTTTGCCTCCAACAAAAAATTTTTTAAGCCTTTTTAGATTTGGGAAAAAAATTTGAAGGTAACGGGAAAAAAAGATCTATTTCTTATCAAAACGAAGGGGGCCCATTACCGTTTAAAAAGGGAAAGGGGAAAAAGACGCGATCTTCAGCCAGCCCTATTATGAAAGTTACTACCAGAAACATGTGTCCTGAACGGACCACTGTGTGTTTGTCTTCTGCAGGCATAAAGTTCTTGTTTGGGATGGGGTGCGGCGTACATTTTTAAAAAATGTTTCAGGTCATGACACCCTTAAGGGATGGCTCAGTAAATCATCAGCCAAGGAGAAAATACTGGATTTTACCTATCGTATCTTCACTTTTTTTACCGACTTCACCGCCTCCGTCATCAACTCAATTTTCCCATAAAAAACATTTTGGTCTACGTGACAGAAGAAAACCAAACCGAAGATTTTTTCTGCTGCCATGCCATTTCTTGGCATTTTCCCCTTAATTTTGTCTCAGACATTTTTCACCCCCTTTTTTTTTCAACGCTAACACCAAAAAAAATCGCACTGGCCCCAAAAAATTGGTTTGGTGTCCCATTCAGCTGTTTTCAAATTCCCCGTTTTCAGAGGGCTTTAAAAAAAAAAGGCACCAGGTCGCTAGGGGAATGTGTCGTCTGACCCCTCTCTCACAGAAAGGGTTTTCCAGGCTGGGGCGACAAGAGGGGGAAGATGCCCCCCTTTCCTGACCCCCCACATGAAATCCCTGCGAGTTTTCCGGACCTGGACCTGCCTTTGATGAAGGGGGCTGGAGGGGGGGGACTTTAATCTGCCCAGATCCCCTTTTTCATGTTCCTCCCCTCAGTGTTTATCCACACGCAGCAGCACCCCCTACTTAAAGGGTTTTACAAAGATCGTGATCTTGTTGTGTGTATGTGTGTATTGTGGGTTTGTGTGTGTGTGTTTGGGGGTGTTTGTGGTGTTTGTGAGCCCCACTACGGGAAAAAAGCCAAAGGGTAGAGAAGAGTGGGACAAAAATCCCCCGTACATCGAGCTGCGCATCAGTGTTTCAACCCAGAAGCAGCCCGGGTATACAGCAGTGTACTCTTTTAGTGAGGGAGTGGGTTTTGGGGAAAATGGGGCCAAAAGATGATTGTTGCTGTGGGTTAAATTGGGCAAGTGGCAAAAAACGGGGGGAAATTTAAGGGCATGACTGTGAAAACTGACAAAGCTGGGGGAGTTTACCAAAAGGGCATTTCTTACTGGCATCATACACAAACAAAAAACAGACGGGGGTGTTTCAAAATTGAATTTTGTGATTGGCTGCAAGAACAATTGGACTGTGATGGGGAAATGTTCTAAATTTTTAAAAGGTTAAAAAAACTACCCCGAACTTAGATGTTGTGACAGGAGGGGGGGCATGAATTTATAAAGCAGATAGGAAGGCAGTCATTTTTTCCGGGGGTGAAGATGACGCCCCACTGGTTGGTCACGTTTTGGAAATTCCCCACAAGGGGGCAGGGCAGGGCAAGGCAGGGGGTTTTGGGTAAATACAGGACAACCCCCTGGCCCCTTTTTGTTTGGGGGTGCTTCATCCCTTTCGTGCACAAGCGTGGGTGGGGGCCCTGCAACAATGGGGTCCCCGCTTTTTCCAAAAATGCGTTTCTTCCTGTTCCCCTTTGGGCCGTTGTGATTTTCTGCCTGTGTGTTGTCTGTCTGCTTTTCTGTAGGGCTTTTTTGGGAATGTTGTGTGTTTTGGTTTTTTCTGTAGGTCTGTTTTTATATGTGTGAGTGTGTGGGGGGTGTGTGTGTGTGTGGGTCGTCTTTTCTGTCGGGTGCTCTTTTTTTGGGCTTCAGTGTACCTAACAAATTTATTTTGTTTCTTTTTATAGAAAATTTCATTTATGGAAAACCAAAATTTTAAAAAGGGTTTGAAAAAAAGAAAAACATAACTTGATAATGTTTTTATAAACAGAGATGATGATAAAGCTGTTTTTTAGTTTTTGTTTAAAAAATTCATTTTGAAAATTTCTTCCCTTTTTTTTCTTTGGGTTTAAATTTTTTCCTTCCTTTTTTTTTTCGTCAACCCCCCCCCCCCTTCCCCCCCCTCCCAACCCTCCCCTTTTTATTAAAATTTTTCCCTTTAAAAAAAAAACAACTTTTCCCCCTTAGAATTTCAAGTTTATTTTTTTTTTGTTTTTTTAAATCGTCATTTTAAAACTTTTCAAATTTCCAAAGTGGACTTTTTTTTTTCTTTTAATTTTTTTTTCATGCCTTCTGTAAATCCATGAATTTTTTTTTGGGGATATTTGCATTGGGGATGACTAGGGGTGATTTTCGTGCGCTATTTTTATAGGATTTAACGGAAGCATTTTTCACATTTTCCCTTTTTTCCTTTTCAGCTTGTGTTCACTTTTTGGTTTAAGCAAAAAATAAAAAAAAAGCTGAAAGGGGGTTTTTTTTGAAAGTGACATGAGCTTTTTGTGGCAATGTGTCCTGATTTCTTTAGGGTGTTTTTGCAAACCAAATTTGCTATTTTTTTTGGAAATTTTGGGTTTTTATCGACGTTCTGTGTTTTCATAATAAAAAATGAAGAATGATGAAGAAATTTTGTCTGCTGACTGGGTTTTGGGAAATGGTTGGTGGACTGTCTTTAAACCCGCTGAGTGTGTGGTTTTTGAAAGGTGGGCTGGGTGCAAGTGTTTTCTGTCGTCTGTTATTCAAAAGGGTGCGCGTCACACCCCAAACCCTACCCTACACACACAAAAAACAAGCGTAAAAAATTTACTTTAATTATATTGGGCTAAATTTTTAATTGTAAAATAAAATTTTTTCTTCCCAAGCAAAATACTTTTTAAAAACCTTTTCGAACCATTTAAAAATGTTCAAGTTTTTTCGTCGAAAAAAATAAAGCAGGGGGTACATTCATTATAACCGACTTAAAATCTGAAAAATTTATTTCCCTTGGGGAAAAATTTTAAACAATAATTTTTCAGCGAGCTATTGCAATTTTTTAAAGGACTTAAAAATTTTTTTTGTCGATTTTCCCCAAAGTTTTTTTTTTCAAATTTTTTGTTGGGGTGGATTCCAAATAAAATTAAATTTAAGCCATAAACTCTATGCAAAAAAGCAAGATTTTATTTAGTCATTGAAATTGTCATTTAATTATCTTTAAACCCTTTAAAAGGCCCGATATAACTTTTTGTTTTTATTCAATCTCATTTGGTTTTATTTTAAAAAGAAAAAATTGCCCATTCAGCGAAAAAAAGGGTTTTAAAAAATTAAAAAGATGGTGGGAAAAATTCAAGCTCCACTGCAATAAAAGAATGTTTTCACCTCGTTCAAAAACGCAGCAAAAGTTTTTTCCTTTTGAGGGAAAAAAGACTTGGTTTTCTAGAAAATTTTAAAAGAAACGTTTAAAAATTTTTAAACCCTTTTTAAAAAAAACGAAAAAAAATTATTTTTCGTATAAAAAAAACTTTTTCTCTAGCTTGTCGATGGGGGAAAATGAATGTTTGAAGACAAAATAAAGGGTTTGGGGAAGTTCTCTTGTATATGTGGCCTTTGTGAAAAGTCGATCATAAACTTGATATGCGCATGCTAAAAGGCTGATACCCCCTTTTTACCTTCAAAAGTCATCTGGGAAAATTCAAATGATATTTCTGAGAATTTTTTTTCAAATCGTGATTTCCCCAACCAAAATTTAATTTAAAAATTATAAATTTTTTTCGCCTCTAAAGAATTACCCTTTTTGTGGACTATATTTTCCTTGTTGGTTATAGTTAAAAAATAATTTTTTAGTTTTTTTATTGGGGAAAATTATTTTAGAAATTTTTGTTGTTTCTGTTCTTTTATTTAAAAGTTACCCTTTGATTTGCATTTTCTAGAATTAAAAAAAATAAGAAAATGTTTAAACTTTAAAATAACTCTTTTTGTACAGAAAAAGTAACAACACAATTTTTAAAAAAATCAAACCACTTCCCCTTTTCAAAGTAATACAAAACCCCACCTTTTGCTTATGTAAATAAAAAAATTTATCCGAGAAAAAGACAGAAGGAAAGAAAAAGAAAAAAAGAGGGCAAATTTAAAACTAAAAAAACCAAATCACATCAAATTTTAAAAAACAGACACTCCCAACTTTTACAAAACAACTGGTTTTTTTTTAAATTTTCCCCTGAATTTCCCGAGTGGCTTTTCCCCTGGGGGCCAAAATTTAGCAGGTGAAGGTCACAGCCTCGTTTTTGGGGGATCCTAAGCTGCACACCCGGTTTTTAATTTTTGGGGGCATTTTGTTTTCTTGTATAGAGTGGAGTCAAAAAATAAAAGTTGGTTTATTTTCACAGATTTTTTAAAGTAGGGAAAAAATTGGGGCTGTTCACTTGTTTTGGGGGATTTAGAAAATTGAGCAATACAATAGTTTACAGAAAAATGGGAAATAATCATCAAAAAGAGGGTTGCTTGTGTTTCCTTTCCCGTGGGTTTACCCCGCGCATTTCATATTGGGTAAGGAAGCACTGAAAAACAAATGACTTTTTAGGGGGACAGTGTTTTCTGAAATTTTTTTTAAAAAAAAATTTCAAACCCAACCCAAAAATTTTTTCAAAATTTACAAGAGTTTTGAAATCAGAAAGGCCCAGTCTTTTCCCCAAAAAACGGTTTTTTTTTCTTGGAGGGCCCATTGTACATGCGGTTTGGGTTTTAAAAAGTCACATAGAAAAACTGAAGGGAAAAAGGGGATTTTTTAAAAAACCGTGTGAAGGGCCCAAAAACCCTTGCCCACAAAAACCTTCCCCCTGTCTTGTGTCCGTGTGTTGGCTTGTTTTTCCGGGTGGCCCGCGCGCTTCGTGGTGCTGGTCAGTAGGGGGGCAGAGGAGAGCTTAAAAAGAGGGCGGGTCTGAAAATCCCCTGTATTTTTGCGGAACGGGTGTAATTTCAGCTTTAAAAGAAAATGAGGGAAAAAATTTGCCTTTCGCGGATTCTGAACACACAAACCACAAACAACCCCACACACACACACACACACACACACACACACCAACACACTCACACACACACAAATATGTCAACCAACCAAACAAACAAACAACCAACCCCACCCCCCCCAACCCCAAACCCCTCCCATCCACCCAAAACTCCACCCCCACCCCAAACCCCTCCCCCCACCCCCCCACCCCAACCCCCCAAAACCCACCTGTCACCCACCCAGTCAATCCCCCCCAACCCCTCACACACCCAACTCTACCCAAATCCAACCCCAAAAAAAAAACCCCCCAACCAAAACCCCTCAAACCCCCCCCACCCCAACCTCTCACTCACCCAACCCCCCACCCAAACCTCCCCCCACCCCCACCAACCCACCACCCAACCCCCACCCACCCACCCCCCCAACCCACCACCCAATCCTCCCCCCACCCAAACCCCCCACCCAAACCCCTAACCTACCCCAAACCACCGCCCAATCCACCACCCCCAAAAATCTCACCCAAAACCCTCCTTAACCCACCCCTCACCCACTCACCCCGCCCCCACCAACCCACTTTAACCTCTCACCCACCCCCCCAACCCCTTTACCCAACCCAAAACCCCTCACCCACCCACTCACCCAAACCTCTAACCCAAATCACCAAACCTTTCCCTACCCCCCCAACCCCTTTACCCCCCCAAACCCCCCCAAAACCCCCACCCACCAAAACCCTTTTCATTCCCCCCAACCCCCCCCCCCAACCCCCTCACCCACTTAAAACCTCTCACCTACCCACCCAACTTTTTCACCTACCCACCCCAAACCCTCAAACCCACCCACCCAAACCCTCCACCCACCCAAACCCTCACTACCCCCCCTTCCTCTCACTCCCCCCACCCTCTCCCCCTTTAAACTCTCACCCCCCCAACCCCCCAACCAACCTTCCCCACCCACCCCAAACCCTCACCCACCCAAAAACCCCTCACCCACCCAAACCCCTCACCACCCCCCAACCCCCCACCACCCAACCTCTTACCCCCCCAACCTCTCACCCAAAACCCCTCACCCAACTCAACCAACTCAAACCCAAATCGAAACCCCCCCCCCCGCCACCCCCGGGCAACCCGCCAGCCCGAAAGACGGGCAGGCCCGCCCCGACGCCCCCAGACAGACAACAGACAAAAGACAGAAAACCCCGGGCAGAAAAGCCAGACAAAACAGAGAGAGAGAGACAAAAAAAAGGAAAACAGAAGCAGACAGAAAGACAGACAGAGAGACAGGACAGGGCCAAACTACAGAAAGACAACAGAGAACAACAGACAAGGAAAAGACAGACAGAAAAACAAAGGGGACAGGCAGAAAAGGGCAGAAAAGACAGAGAGACAGAAACTGGAACCTCCGGTGTGCCGTTTTGGGGTGGGGCCCCATGAGCGGTAGAGCAGGAGCGGGGGAGCGGTGGCGTTTTTCCCGTCCACTTTTTCTCTGGGTGGGACGTCCACCAGCCGTGCCAAAACCCCGGGGGTCCTTGGGCAGGGCCCCCGTAAATCCTTGCTGATGAAAAGCAGGCTGGGTTTGGTGCAGGAGGGAGAGAGAGGGAGAATGGGGAAAAGCAATGCCAATCGAATGCAAAAAGTTTTTTAGAAATAGGGCCAAAGCCCCCAACTGAAGGGTTTGTCATGGGAAAAATACCCAAAAGTTTAAAAGTTGGCCCTTATCAAACGGAAAAAAATCAACATCAAAAATAAAATTTGGGTTTTTAAACAGCCCATGATACAGCATTTTCCCGACTTTTTAAAAACTTTTTAAAAAGTAAAACCAAGTTATTCAGCAAATTTGATTTTTTTGATGCCCTAAGTACTTTAAAAACGGGAAACCCACATGGAAAATTTTAATTTTTGGGTTGGATAAATATAATCCCAGGGCCTGAAGAACAGGACAAATTTAAAACAAAGTGAATTCATTTTTTTACAGAATTGGGCAAAGACGGGATATCGTTTTATCCGTTAACCTCCTTCGTATCTAGGAATGATGCATGCCAAAAAGCTGATACACCAAAAAAAAAACTATGTCAAGGGGACTTTTGACATTCCCGTTCATTTTTAAATTTTCCCTTTTGGTTTAACCCCAATTTTTTAACTTTTAAAAATGCTTTAAATTCCCCAAATCACAACTGTTTTTTATATGGGGCATGCCCTTCCCGCCCCCTCAGTCAATTTTCCCTTTTTTTAAAAAATTTTTATAAAGCTTCTAACATCCTAAAAAACCCTGATTATCCCAAACTATGCAAAACCATAAGTACAAAACACCTTGTACATTTTTAGGGCCCCAAAACTTCTTACCGTTAAATCCAGATTATTCAGCCCTCTTGGGAAGCCCCCGTGTTTTGGGAGTCTTAAAGAAATTTTCCCGTCTAGTTATCCAAAACCATAAGTAATGCATTTTACAAGAATTAAATATATGGGGGGTTTTTTCCCAAAATTTTTCCTTTAAAAATGGTCATTAGGTGGTTTTGGTTTTTCCCAAAATTTTATAAAAAGTTTCTTTGCATAAAAAATGAAGCTTTTTTAATTTGTTTCCGTTCCAAAAAACCCCGATTTTCGCCCATTTTGTAAAAAAGAGTGAACCTGAAATCAAATAATTTTACAAATCTTCAATGAGCGCCCAAACAAGGGCTTTACAAACCCTGAGTATACAATACGCTCTCTTTGCTCTTTTGATTAAATCCTGGCATGCAGGGAAATGAAAAATTAATCTAGTTTAAAAAAATTTTCCCAAAATTTTTAAGCATTTTTTACTTTTAAAAGTTTCAGTTTGTTTTTTCCAAATGTTCAGGGCTACTAGATAAACCCCCCTTCAAAAAAAACAATGATATTTGTCTTCCCCCTATTTACCTTTAATTCTAATCTCAATGCTGCGTTTTTTACAAATGTTCCCCTTTTATGTAAACCCACAACAGTTGATGATATCAAAATAAAAAAACTCAGCAAAAAAAACCAAAAAAATTCTATAAAAACAAAAGAAACCCCCCTTCTTTCCTTTTTTTATAATTTCTAAGGCAAAAATCGTTTACAAAAAATAAACAATATTGGACTACACACATCTCCTTGCTTTCCACCCTTGTACAATTTTTTTACAAAACAGATAAAAGTTCTCCATTTCTTACCCTAGCTTTTTCTTCTTTACCAATTTTTTTGTAACATTTTATGTTTTTTTCCTCTAACACCATTCTTTTTAAAAAAAATAGGCCCAAAAAAAAAATTTCCCAAAAAACGAAAACGAAAGCTTTTTCAAAATCTACAAATGCAAAAATATAAAAAACGTTTTTTTTTTAAAATGCTTTTGGGAAAGCAGTAACAAAGTAAACTTTGGTCAACAGTGCTATAATCCTTTTTGAATCCAGCTTTGGGGCTAAGCCTGGAATATTTTTTGTCATTAAACCCCTTCTTGTAATCCCTTTTTTTAACAACCCCAACTTTTAAATTTACTCGCTTTTGTTTTTCAATGAGATATTCCTCAAAATTGTTTGAAAAATTTTCATTTCCTTTCTTAAAAAGAGGCAGAAATTAAATTGATTCCCCCAAGGGCCCCCCGGGTAGATGCCCTTTTCAAAAAAATGATTGAATAGCTTCACTAAAAAAAAAAACACAGATTCCCCCGAAAATTTAAAAAAACCCCCTAAAACCCAAACCCCTCAGGTCCCGCTGAATTTTTCCCTTTTTTTAATTTTTCCCAATTGCTAAACTTATTTTTCCTGGGGTGTGATGGGTGTCTAACAATGCTTCCCACCCCTATGTCTTCAGTCCAAAATGACTCAGTCACTTCCCTTTTTAGTACATCTTGAAAAGATCCAAAACCCCTGATTTGTATTAATTTTATTATTGGCCCGAGATCTTTGCGTGATATTTTTTTTGTTTGTTTCCCCAAAATTGGTTTGACTGTTAAAAAATAACCAGTATTTTTTTAAAGTATATCCTTGTACCTTTCTTCTTTCTGAAAAAGCATTTTTTTTATATTCTCTTTAGGGATACAAAAAAATGTCCAAAACGTCTTTCTGTTGAGCGGTTTTAATCGTCTATTCATCTTCGTTAATTTTCGGGGCTTTTACACTGAATTTTTGATCGAACCAAATCTTTCCCGTGGCTTTTTTTATTAAAAATGAATTCTTGTCTTCATTGCTCTGCTTTAACTTTAAAAATTTTATTGAACGGTTTTTAGCTAGATTGACTAACTTTTTATAAATCTTTTTGCCCTATTATATAATCTTTTTCCCTTCTAGCATTCATTGGTCAGTAAGGTTTTAGGGAAAATGACGGTTTCCAAACTATACTTAGTTATGAAATGATCTTTCCCCCTTTTTTTAAATTTGAGGGGCCACTAGAATCTATTCTAAACATAAACCAAAAAAGGTAAATATCTGAAAACTATCCTGTCTAAAACTTCAAGAAACAAAGGCATTGCATGCAAAATCAAAGAAAAGGCAAGAATTTTAAAAAAATAATCAATTAAAGCCCGCTCCCCAGTCAGAAAAAGTAAATGTAAAACCATTTTCGTCATTTTTACGGGCACCATTTAATATTATAAACCCCCCTTCTGTACACTTTTTCATTAAAAGACTACCATATGAATTTATTGGGGTATCCTTTGAATTCTTTTAAAAATGATTTCAAAGTATTTTTCTACAATTTTTCATGTAGAAATTTTTTTCATTTTACAAAATCAGGGAAAAGTTTTAAGTCTGAGCAATTTTAAAAACCCCCCATAGCATAATAACGATTCATCAAACATGAAAATAAATTTTTGAAAATTTTTTTCTTCAAGTATACTTATTCCAACGTCACAATAAAGCACCGGGTAAAACGGAGAATTTTCTGGTTGTAAGTAAGTAAAAAACAAAAAAAAATTTCTAAGGGAAAAAGAAAAAAATCTTTATTAAGAATTAAAAAACACACAACATCCCCTGCTATCCTCCCAAAATAGCACACGTAAGGGAAAAAAAGGCCTTTTGCACAAAACAAATAATCCCCCTTAAAAATCTCCCCCGGTGTCAAATTTTAAAAAGCTGGTTTCCCCCAAAAAAACATGAAACTTTTAAAAAAATTTGACCTTTAAATCTGTCAACAAACCCCTCAAAAAAAGACAAAAAAGTCAAATGACGAATAACATTTACAAAAAAAAAAATCGTTTAGTTTTTAAAAAATACCCCAAACATCCCTTTGGGAAAAAATACAATCGGGTTTTCAACCCCACAAAACTTCCGAAACGAGTTTCCCACCACTAGGGGTCCCTTCCTCCCCCATCCCCTTTAACTGACGTAATGAGGGAAGGGCCCGTCCGCAATCATTTGATTCGCAGACGATTTTTGATCTCATGGGGGCATGGAAAAAGAACTCCAGGAAACTCACCACCAACTGGGAAAAATCGCCAATGCCCAAGGTATGGAGATCAACACGGAAAAGGCAAGACCCCCGTGAACATACCACACCGACCACTCCCACCCGCATCAAAAATGAGTGGCGAGACAATAGAGGAGGTGGAAACTTTCAAATATCTTGGGCGGTCATCACCAAAGAAGGCACCCAGCCAAAAGGTGAAGATCGACTTGGGTGGGGGCCCCTCCCTCCATGACTAAGTGGCGAAAGTTTTGGGAAAAAAAACCAAACAACAGAAACCCTCAATAAAAACCGAATCTACAAGGCACTCGTAAAATCCTTCCCTTTTACACTGTGAAGCTTTGGGCACTTAAATGCGATTTAGAACGTCGCCCTTCCAAAGCCTTTGAGATTTAAATGCCTCAGGGGACCTGAACAACACCCTACCGAAGGGCCCCAAAAAACCAAAATTTCGTCCCGGCAAGATCGGGCACTGGCTTGGCCCCAAAAAAGAACCAATTTCTAATACCGTCAAAAAAGGGGGGGGAAACTGAAGTGGGTTTGGGGGCCCCACAAAAAGGCATAAAAAAGCCTGTTTAAAGACAGTCGCGGGAAAGGGGGGAAGGAGCAAGGGGCAGGGACCCACCACCCCAAAAGCTGGATATCCAACATCAAGGAGTGGACCGGCCTTTACATAAACCAACCTCCTGAAAACCCAAGGGCAGAACCATTTGGCGGTCCCCTTGCAGCGTCCGTGCCGGGGGAAACCCCAAAGGTCGTTTCCCCACCAAAAGGGAAAGGG
The DNA here is from genome assembly GCA_028751875.1 of Rapana venosa. Taxonomy (NCBI): domain Eukaryota; kingdom Metazoa; phylum Mollusca; class Gastropoda; order Neogastropoda; family Muricidae; genus Rapana; species Rapana venosa. Next base: position 39,787,912 of record CM054162.1, read on the forward strand.
TGAAATGAGGGGAAGGGGAATGGGCCCTCCACCCCCCCTCGGGCATCCTAATTTTAACCCTTTATCAAACCCCTCCACCATCTAAAATGATGAGAATTTTGTCTCTGTGTTTGGACGGGTTGGGGACTGTCTTTTCCCTGGGAGTGCTGTGTTTAGAAGGTGACGGGTGTGTCATGTGTTTTGTTGTTTTTACCTGTTTGAAATTTTTTTTGTAGATCCCTCTATTCTCCGGGCCCTCCCTGTCCCCAGGTTGCAAATTAGGCCTTTGTTTTTTTTTTCGCTACCCAGTGTAAAATGTTTGCCATCAATTGACATGAACGTGTGACGGTCTGTGCCATCAATATAGAAGCCAGTGCGACTGGTCTGTGCTAAATAAGGTGCCTAGTAAATTTGGGTCTGGCCAAAAAATTTAGACAGCCGCAGCGGCAGGTCTGTCCCCTCAATAAAGGATTGTTGTACCATAAACGTGTCAGATTGTTCATTTAAAGGGGGGGTGGATGACTTGAAATCATACTCCTGAAGCTGAGAGAGCAGGAGGGAGGAAGCTGGACGAAAAATTATAGGGGTGTCCATGCGGTAAACCAGATATACAAGGATTGGATGGGTTTGTAATTTTTACTTTTTTTTTTTATTGAGCATTTTAAAAGTCAGGGCAGATTTTCCCCATCAAATTTGGGATGCTCTCCCTGGGGAGGTGCATCCCTCAGAGCATGCCCCCATTTTTTCTTTGTTTTTTTGTCGTATTGTATCTTTTTCCCCTTCACAGTGCTTCCCCCCCCCCCCCCCTCAATTTTGCCAGGGAAAAAACCTTTTTGGGTTTCCCATGGGCCCCTTTTATGTGGGGAAAAATATTATGGAAACACTGGCCCTCTTTATTCACCAAAAGACTACCCCCAGACCTAATCTGGTCTAATGGTGGGGAAAAAATTTCGGGCCAAAAAAGGATTCGAACCACAAAACACTTGACCCAACCTTTGCTTTTTCTTTTACAGGCGCTTTTTTTTCCCTAGACCATGACCAAAACAACGGAGTAGGGTTTGGGGGGTAACAAGGGGGAGGGCAGCTGTGGGTTTTTTTTTGAAAAAAAAGGAAAATTTCGAAAAAAAGGCATTGCAATGTGCACATCCCCAGCCATGATTTTAAAATAAACTTTTTTTTCAAAAAAAAAACAGAAATTTCCCCAAACAATTTGAAAAAAAGTAAAACAATCAATATGTAAAAATTTTTCTCCCAAAAATTTTTTAAAAAACCGTAGCTCATTGGAGTTTTGCATTTCCACAGTTTCAAAAAAAAAATGAAAGGATTCCAAGGGGTCTCTTCTCTCTCTCTCTCTCTTCCCCCTCCTCTTCTCTTCCTTTCCTCTCTCTTATTTGGCCGTGCACGGGTTTGGATGTTTTGTGATGGTGGTGTTGTGGGTGTTTTGGGGGGCGTATTTTGTGTTGGGGGGGTTTGTGCTGGGTGTGTGTGTGCTGGTGTTTTGTTTGGGATTGTGTGTGGTGGTGTGTTTTGGGGTTTTTGTGGGTGGCAAAGAATTTTTTGGTGAAGTGAGAGAGAAGGGCGATGTGTTAAAAATGACAAAGAATGGAGAGTTGACCAAGGCAGTATGGTTACCGGCATCAAGTAGCACATCAACACAGGGACTGGGGAACGTGTGCAAAGATTTGGATTTGTGTTTGGATGCACAAGAAAAGTGTACTGTGATTGAGATGCATTATGTTTTAGCACAGTGTTAGAAAATCTACTCAGATATTAGATGTTTGTGAACGGGAGGGTGGTCATGAGATGTTACTTGCAGTTAGGAAGGTCAGTCCCGTTGACCAGTGGCTGATGATGACTCAATGTGGTTGGTCATGCTGTAAGGAAATCCTCACACTGGGGAACAGGGCAGGGCAATGCTGGGGTTAGGGCAGTACAGGACCAGGACCACATGGCACTTTGTTTTTTTTGTTTCGCTGCTTTGCGGCACGCCCTCCCTTTAGTGCAACAAGGATGTGTGAGGGATCGCTTCAATTCGTGTACCTGCTTTTTCACTGTGCTGTTTCTTCCTGTTCTGGTGCCGTATGTGCTTGCTTTGACTTGGTGTCTGTATGTTGTCTATAGGTTGTTTTCATATGTCTGTGTTTTGTGTGTCTCTGTCTCTCTGTGTGCCACTCAATTTGTTTCAGTGTAACCTTTCTTTTATTTTGGATTTTGTTTTGTAGAAAATACATTTATGGAAAGAGAAAGTTTGAAAAAAAGTAGCAAATATGAAAACAGATCTTGATAATGTTGCATAAACAGAGTGATGAATGATGTAATACTAATGGGTTGTGTAGATTTGTAAAAATATCTAATTTTGGATTTTTTTTTTCATTCTTCTCTTGAAAAGAATGTTCCTTTCTCTTTGTAGTTGTAAGGCTTGCTCCTACCCCCTTCCCATTCCCTTCCCTCCTAACATATCTTTGTATAATTTTTTCATTTGAATAAATTCAACTTTTCCAATGTGATTTTCAAGTTAGTTTTTTTCCTTGTTTTTTGTAAATCGTCATTATAATCTTTTGTACATTTTCATCTTGGAGTTTGTTTTATTCTTGAATATTTTTCACGACTATCTGTAAATATATTTAATTTTTGGTGTTTTTGAATGGGCCCATGAATAGGTGATTTTCCGTCGCTATTTTCATAGGACCCTAAGCGGGTAAAGCTTTTTTCACATTTTCCCTTATTCTTATGTAAGCTTGTGTTCCCGTTTGCGTCAAGTGCCCTTTATAGCCTCCTATTGCTGGCTGGCCGTTTGCCCTTGAAAGTGACCATCAGCTGTGTGGCCATTGTGTCCTGTATGCTTTCAGGCTGTTTCTGCAGCCATGAGATAGTTTCTTGTGGATGTGGTTTTCATCTGACGTTCTGTGTTATCTTAATAAAAATGAAGAATGATGAGGACCTTTTGTCTGCTGACTGTGGTGGGTCTGGTTGATGGAACTGTTTTTTTAATTGTGAGTGTTGTGATTTAAGAATGCTCTGTGACTGTGTGTTGTGGTGTTTTCTGTCGGCTGTTATCCATGTTGTAGGAATAAATTTGATAGATCCCTCTATTCTCACAAGGTTACCAAAGGGTCCCTTTGTGTTGAAAATTTGCGCTATGTTTTGTTTACCAGTCCATGCTACATTGTGACAGGGTCTGGGCCATCTATATAGACATGCCATAGTGGGACATAGTCTGTGCCATCAACATAGGCATGCGTAATTAGTGTGAGAATGGTTGATGTCATCCAT
>CM054162.1:39796163-39844733 GCA_028751875.1 Rapana venosa
AGTTCCATTGTTCCTGCTCGAGGAGACACGAACTAAACAATTCAATTTGCACCTTCCTAATAGAAAACATCTATACTGCCTGCACTTGCATGCAGGTTGACTTGATTAGATCATTTCAGAATTTTGTCACTGTACATGGTGCTCCCCGACAGGCTCTGTGTCTGAGATGTGATTCATACCTGTCTCAAGGGAAACAAGCCGTTTGGCAGTAAATTTAAAAGATTATCCCCCCAGCCTCCACACGTACGATCACAAGAACCACTGACATATTGGGCATATCAGATAAAGCACAGGCATCATGATCGTCACCTCTCCTTATGGACATGGAAACATCAGGTGTCAGAAACTATCATCGTACAATAGAATGCATTCAAAAACTGATCACATTACCAGAAACTCAGACATGCCACTAACATCAATGGTTGGACTTTTACACCATTAACAATTCAACAAGGGAAATGGAGCAGGGGTCAAGGAACTAAAATGATTATCACCCTAGATTCCTCACATGGGACCTAGAGCTCCAGAATTACTGGGGATGTGCATTTCCAGAGGAAGAAGTAAGTCCCAGTCTGGGGGAGATACACGACCACTCTTCCAACTTCCCCCGTTCCCTCATCATTTCCCTTCCCCCACTTCCAACACCTTGTTACATGGCTCCAGATGTCACCTGTTGCCGGACCCAATATATCATTCAGGCCTGATTGTTGCTCCATACTGCAGAGCTTCTGGCGAGTCAGGCCATGGGCAACTGGGGTTTGTCCTCCTGGGATGAATCACTCCTCCGCTGTACAGCCAGACCCACGGGCCTGGATCCCTCTCCTCCTCCTCACCCTGCTGCTCTGTGGCCAATTCGCGCAGCAGACTGTGGACTGTGGCCATCACAGCTGGTTGCCCAACATGGTCATAGTTGATCTGATTCATTTGGTAATCTGAAATGTGTCTTAGTGGCCTCCAATAATCACTGTGTGTGTGTTTGTGTGTGTGTGTAGCATGTTTTAGTGTTCGAGCGGGTGTGTATTGTTAATGTAGGCCACAAGACCACGCGCGGGAATGGGGGACTAGGGATGAAGACCTGCAGAGCTTATCAGTTTTGGCTTACTGACATACACTCTGCAACCAGTTCCATGTGTATGGTGGCACGTGATTAACGTTTGTTCTTGTTTATATATTGCATTTGTATTTTTTTACATTGTCTTTCCCCCTTTGTGGTATTATGGTTATTTATTCTTTTATTTTGTTGCAGTTTTTTTTTTCTTCTTCTTCTTTCATCTATTCCAGTATTTGTGGTGTGTGAGGTCGTGAAAAGTGTGTTGTGTCGACAATTTGAAGCCTTGTAAATATTATTATGTCTGTGAGTTAAGGTGTTTATGTGTCTGTTTTGGACAGTAAAGTAATATAGCAATAAATTGGCAATAATCTTAATGCACGAAGTGGTTAACCTAAATTTGGCTTTATAAGCAGTTATTTGTTTGCTGTGTCACCTGCTGAACATTAATTGATATTAATCCATTCTTTCTAATGCTGTAATTGTTTTCATGTCTTTGTTTTTCTGAATCTCGTGTGGTCTGATGTTGTGTCAAATAACACAGTTTCAGTTCCAGGATATACTATGTCATTAGAAGGATGCAAAAGCAAGACTGGAAACAGGACTGATGCATTTGTACATAGTCTATTAATTGACAAAAACTGCGTTAGTGATTTTGAAAATATGGAATTTAATGTATATGGCCTACAAATCATTTAAAAGGGTATGCACCATTGCTGGTTGGCTTCTTATATAGAAAACCCTGATGAATCGAAATTGAATTTTTTTGGGTTTTGATCGTTTTTGAACAAAATGAGGGACGACGTTTCGAGCTATTCAACAGCATTAATCGTGATAGGTGATTTTATATTGACTTATGTAAACCCACATATAAATGGAAATAACCTTTACGAATCAGATAAACCTTTAACAATTTAATCATACCCCAACAAACGGAAATGGTTTGTCTTCTGAAACTCTAATCGATCCACATATATGTTACTAATCCTACTAACATAATAGAATCTTCTGTGCCTGTTTTTGGTCCTTAGTGATCATTTTCCTGTTTTGTTTTAATTGGTCCAAATAGGGTCCAAATTCCCTATATGTCGACACAAATGTAGTTCTTTTAGAAGTTACAAATCGTTTAGTATTGAAGAGTTTCGGTTGATTTATGTCTGGCCATTTTTCTGAGGTGTATCGACATGATCCAAAAGATGCTCTTGCTGCTTGGTACAAAATGTTCTGTCTGTCTTATGACAACACGCCCACTCCAAATGAAACGTGTCAAAATTATAGAAAAACCAACTTGGCTTACTGACGAAATTTAATGCAGCTTTTGCAATCCGAGATTTCTCTGCTAAGATTCGAACCTGGCAGAGATGGCAATAATTCAGGGGAAAAAAAAATTCATCGATGATAATGATAACAGCAATGAAAAGAGCTGCAAAAAAGAAATATGTCAGTGATCTTTATCATATAAAGGACACTAAATCACTCTGGAAGCATATAAACAACTGTCTGGTAAAGAATCGGTATTTCTGTTTTTCAACATTCTTGCAACTTATCAGCTGTAAGTATCAAATAATTATTTCACCACAGTAGGAGAAACGGTTGTTCCTGTAGACCTATACAAAATGTAACAATTTGCTTGCATTTTAGATTTTTGTAATTCAAGAAAGAATACTTACTAGGTTGTAATTTGGGTTTATTGGTGTACATGAGGTATACAAAGAACTGTGCTCATTAAAACAGGTCAAAATCGCGGGGCTTCGATGACATTGACAGTTAGAAGTTTTAAAGGTCTCTGCTCCTATAATTTCTGTACATATCACATATATTATAATCTAGTGTTAAAAATTTCCTGCTTCCCTCGCATTTAAGTGATTGCCCAAAATAATACCACTCTTTAAATCTGGCGATCCAAATGATCCTCCAATATAGTTCTCTCTCTATTTCTGTCTTCGTTGTCTATGCCCTTGTAAAACCATGCCTTATGAGCTAACTTCAATCTCACTTTATCATAGTATGATTTATTTCACCAATTCCAGTGTGGATTCAGGAGGAATCACTCGCTGTCATACTTTCTCACAAATATCATAGACAATGGATGGAAACTTTTATGACAATTTGTTATCAGGAGCCATTTTGTTGATTTTACCTTATGGGCCCTTCATTTGACACTATTGATCATGCTCTTTATTAAAATAGATAGACATTTATGGTTATGTTCTGAATCAGTTGGACTTTATATCTATCTCTTTTCTAGGTAATAGACGCAAGGAAGTATACCGAGTTTGTTTTACCTCCCCCTTTATGCCTTTTTATTAATTATGGAGTTCCACAGGGATCAGTTTTAGGTGCCATTTTATTTTCATTTATGTAAAATGGTCTTCACTGTACGTTTCCACATCATGAGTGAACTATTTGCTGATGATTACCAGATCATAATAAAGGTAAGGATGCTTGCCTAGTTCGCTTTGTTTTGAAGTGCAAAATGGATATTGATAAACGTGTTTTGGTCTGAGCTTAACCTTATGGCTCACTTCTTCCTGGAATGTCTAAAGTTTTGCTTAATTACAACCTGACAAAAGCGACCCAAAACATTAGAGTGAAGTTACTGATCTTAAAGGTTTACAATACTCACTGGGAAGAAGTGGATTCTAATAAATTATTTGTTTTGTTTTGGTGGTTATATATTGTATCAATTTGTCTTGGTTTAGGTCATCTAGTACAATTTTGTCTAAAAAAGTTAGCCCAGAAAATCTTTCAGTCAATAGAATATAACTTTTGCTTTGATAAATACCGCAAAACTATTTTTTCATGCTTATATACAAGCTCTGACATAGATTATGCTGCCACATGCTGTGGATTTAAGCCAGTAAATAATGTCTAAAGCGATTAGAAAGTTTGTATAGGCGTTTTTAAATAATACGTGCTTCTTAAATCAACACCCTTGGAAGTAACCGATACAAGGAACTTAATATTCTTCCTTCCATCTAAGATGTCGTTTTAACAAAGGTGTGTTCATGTACAAATTATGTATAATCTTGCACATTTCCCCTATCTTCAACAAAAAGTTTATTGTAAATAATGTTCGAGGCAAAGTATACTGTTTATCCCCACGACCAAATACTGTTCTTCTTTATGTCTTCTTTAATTTATTCAGGAGGTTAAACTTTGGAATGAGAAATCCTGATTCACTTAAAACAAATAAGCCTAGTTTTTCTATTCCTTCAAAAAACATAGTTTCAGAGTTATTTGTTTAAGGTGGTCCCGAAGAACTAAGCACTTGGGCCTGTGGTGAGGAGGATATGAATATCCAGATGACGTGGACTGAGTGGGGACAGATGGACAGGAGAAGTACTTGAAGGAAGGACAGGGGCAATTCAAAAGAAGCTGCATCCAACATGTTTCCTACTCCCCGGCTTAGACTAAGAAATTATTGTTACGCTTTTATTGATAAAGTCTTTATTTAGTTGTATTGTGTTTATAATGTGGATTTGAGGGTGCTTATATTTACTTGTAACCTTGTTTGTGAGTGTGATGTCTTTTTTCTTCATTTTTTTTCGTGTTCTCGTTGATAATGGGGCTTGTTTGTTTGTGTGAGTGTGTGTGTGTGTGTGTTGTGTGTGTTTGTGTGTGTGTGTGTGTGTGTGTGTGTGTGTGTGTGTGGGTGTGGTTGTGTGTGTGTTGTGTGTTGTGTGTGGGTGTGCGTGTGTGTGTAGTGTGTGTGTGTGTGTGTATTGTGTTGTGTGGTGTGTGTGTGTTTATGCATTTCTACAAATTTCCTTTGGTTTGGATGTGGACTTGTTGGGTTTATTCTATAATTTTACCTTAGGAAAATGGGGAGGAGTGGAGTGGGCATGGTGCAAAGAAACGTTGTATTATTCATTTCCCTACAACATTGAGTTAAATGCGTTTGTATATTCTCCGTTTATCTGTCTGTCTGTACCTGTCTATTGCTCCGGCTTTATCTCTGTCCTGGCTATCTGTTGTCTGTTTGTCTCTCTCCCTCCCTCCCTCCCTCTCTCCCTCTTTATCTCGATCTCTATTGTCTTCTTTGATTTTGATCTAATTATAGTAGTAGTATTTCTTATGATGGCTCATTTGATATCTTCTTGGGATGGATCCTTAAATCTGCAGGATTATTTCTGTTGACTTACTTTGTTTATTGAAGGGTTTTTTGCATTGCTGTGTATTGTATATTTGTTGTCTGAAGGTTTAGTTTCGGTTCTTCTTCTGTTTTGAGTAGTGTGTGTAGTGTGGGGGGGGGGGGTATGTAGTTTTTCTAGACTTTTTTCTTCTTTTTATTTTTTTTTCTGGTTTTTTTCATGTTTTTTGTGAGAGGCATGGTTGTAAAGAAGCCCTGTGGCTTATCCTTTAATCTCAATAATTTTTTCGAGTTCGTGTTCGAGTTCGAGTTCTTTCTCTCTCTCTCTCTCTCTCTCTCTCTCTCTCTCTCTCTTCTCTTCTCTCTCTCTCTCTCTCTGTCCACATGGCCCTTTCTAAGTGGTGACTGATGGGAGACAAAGGCGAGGAGTAGTGTGAGCAGATGATCTGTGACATGTGATGCAGCAGACCCCACACACACACACACACCACAAAACGCAAGGGACAGAGTGCAGTGAGTTTTGAAGGTGTTGTTAGCCCAGTAGTTCAGTGACAGCCAAGTGTGTGTGTGTGTGTGACAGGCCACCATTCAGCTCGTGACAGTGGTCAGTCTGGTCAGCAGCTTACAGTCAGGTAAGTTGGTCAGTAAGGACAGCCTGCCCTCTTTCTTTGGATTTTCTTCTGATGCTTTAGAAAAGTCTGATGACCTGGGGTCACCTGCAGTGCTGGACCATGAATTGCAGCCACACTGAGTTCACCTGTTGTCTTGTCACAGTGCAGAAGGCGTGACATGAGTGACCCTTCCTTCTCTAATGTAAACTTAGGACCTGTATCTCTGCTGGCACAGCCAGCATGTTGTAGTCAGGGTAGCTGGTTAGTGAGAGAGAGAGAGAGAGGGAGAGTGATGAGAGAGTGAGAGGAGAGTCACACAGAATATAGGAGTCAGTGGATACTGTGCTGGGAAGATTCCAACCCAGACCCTCACTTCCTCAGGAATAAAGACCTCTGTTAATTGTTTTTATTTGATTTTAGAGGGTAACGGTGTAAATATAAATCATCAAAATTAGATTCAAAATAAGTCTTCTGCATTTTTTCCTTCTTCACTATGAGTTCTGAGGTTTGAGCAATGGTGAGATAGCTGCTGTGCAACAGTTTTTGCCCAACCATCAAGGTGGCAACATTGCAGCTGTGGATATAATTATCTTGAGTCATAATTGGCATGGAATTTTTTTTTAAAGGCTACCATTAAAAACAATTTTCTACAACAACATTTCTCTGTCTGTCTGTCTTTCTGTCATGTCTGTCTGTTCTGTCTGTCTGGTTTCTCTCTCTCTCTCTCTCTCTCTCTCTCTCTTCTCTCTCTCTTCTCTCTCTCTCTTTCTCTCTTTTCTCTCTCTCTCTTCTCTCTATCTCTCTATCTCTCTCTCTCTCCTCTCTCTCTCTTCTCACTGTCCCTCTCTCTTCAGATGAGACTATAAACCTGGGTCCCGTGTGCGAACGCACGCAGAACATCTTGCACACATGTTAAATCCTGTTACGCTTTTAGAAGAGTAGGCCATGTGTGCCTGTGGGAACAAATGTCTAAATTTTCCGAAAACTGTTACACACGGGAAATGGATGTAAAAAAAGCACATGAGTGCTTATTCCATTATCCTCGTTATAAAGATTAAATTAAAATACATTAAAATAAGCAATAATCTATCTTTCTCTTTCTGCCTATCTGTCTCTCTCTCTCAACAATTTACACACTCTCTCTCTTTCTTCTCTCCTCTATCTCTCTCTCTCTGTCTCTCTCCTCTCTCCTCTCTCTCTCTCTCTCTATCTCCACTCTCTCTCTCTCTCTCTCTCTCTCTCTATCTGGTTATGAGATTACACCAAATTAATTATTTTTTATAATGGATGTAACTCGTTTCTTTTGTGTCATATTGCAAGTGCTGTTTGCCCAGCTTATAGTATCAATGCACAGTCCATATGAGAACAGTTCAGTAACATTTTCCGCTTTCTAAACAGAGATTGCATAGCCTGATTTTTTTTTTCTGTTTGTGGTTGTGGTATCAGTGTGTATGGCATTGTTGTGGCATGGAATTTTGTTCACATGTATATGTACTGTATGGTTATGGTATGGCATGTACACTGCAATGGATTGGCACAGGAAAGTGTTGGTACATGACATGACATACGATATTAAGTCATTTAACAGGTAGCAGCTGTGGTATAGTCATACTATATCACTACCATACCCACTGTAATACTTGAAACTTGTTGTGTAGGTGACAGGAGGTGTGACAATTGAATGCCACACAGTGCTATACACAGGACAATGCTGGTGTCTCACAGACTGTTTTTTTTAAATTTTGCATTCTGACATGTTCCTTCGTTCTGTTGGAAGTTTCTATATCTGACAGAAGAGAAAAAAGTCTCCTTAAACTAGAAGCTTCCTCCTGCTGAGCTTGCCTCCCTGATTGTGGATTAGCTTTTCCCTGTGCAACAGAAAGACAACTGAGTGTGATTAGCTATCCCTGTAGCTAAAGAAAGCCCCAACTGAGTTGGATTAGCTATCCCTCGTTGGCAACCGAAAGCCCATAAGTGTTGGAATTTGCTATCCCGTGTAGCAACAGAAAGCCCAATGGTGTGCATTAGCTATCCCTGTAGCAACAGACAGACCACTGAGTGTGTGAATATTAGCTATCCAGGTCGCAACTGAAAGCCAACTGACAGGACTTCAATCACAAGATTCGAAGCATCTCCAGAGTGTGTCAAGTGTTCAGGGAGTACTTGGCACAGGACGACATGTCTTCTGTAGATGCTCTGTCTGACTATAAGAGGAATGCAGAGGTTTCCTCTCTTCCAGTGTATTACTACAAGTGGTCTTCCTTTCTTTTTCAGGCCAACGTAAGACAACTAGCAGGATCATTGTGGCCGTACATTGAGTGCTGAGCACAATAGACTGCATAATCTCCATGAAATTGGTGCATGTTCATCTGGTTTGTATGCTTGTGTTTGGTAAATTACTATATCAGTGTTTGACACATGGATACCTTCTAATCCCTCAACTACAACCTCTGTGTCAATGGTGTCATACTGTCTTGACAGTCTTTTTGTCCGCAACGAGTTCACCTAATTTCACTTTTTACCTAATAGGATGTACAAAAGAATTGACATACCACAGATTGCAGCCAGCAGTCATGTTCATATTGCAGTGCAGGAGTTTCAGGGTAGTTTTTGGCTCCGCTCTTTTACAGACAACTGGGTTGTGGTGTTAAATTACTTTGCACAACAAGGGATTTCGTTCTGGCTTTTTACACAGACTATTTCTGCTGATTTTCAAACACATGGGCACTTCTCCCGAACAAATACCGGGATATCATTGTTCTCAACTAAAAACAGTGATATCCATTAGACTGGGCAGAAATGAACCGGTAACTGGAAAAGATCTGATTTCATATCAAAACGGAAAGAGCCATTTACCTGGTTAATACGGAACAAGACGCATTCTTTGCCAGACCTTATTGACGTATGTGTCTACCAGAAACATTGAGTCCTGAATGACAGCTGTGTGGTGTTGCTGCTGGCATGAGTTCTTTGCTGGGATGTGGTTTAGTTCGTACATTTTTAATGTTCAGACATGACACTTCTGGCATGGGGGGCTGGTGAATGCGTCAGCAATTGAAAATTGTTCTGGATGTACTATCGGATCTTCCGCCGTTCTTGCTCAGACTTTCTCCGCTCTAGTCATCATCTCTTTTGCTACACAACTTTTTACTCTACGTGACTGATGAAAGGACAGCCTGATTTGTTTGATGGGATGCCAGTGCATGCTTGGATGTCAACTCATTATGTCCTCAGCATATCACGATCTCCTTTTCCACTTTTCTTCGCTCACACCATATATATTCGACACTGATGCCTAAAGATCGGTCATTGTGTCCTTTTCAGACTGTTTTTTAACGAGTTCCAGTTTGGGGAGAGCTGATAAAAAAGAAGGCTCCAGGTTTCGCTGAGGGAAGTGTGTCGTCTGACCCTCTCTCCACCTGGAATGGGTTTCCAGCAGGACGACAAGATAGGTTGATGCTCTCCCTTTTCCTTGACCCCACCACATGAAGTCCCTGCTGAGTTTTCTTGGTCCTGGACCGGCTCTTTGATGAAGGAGGTCTGGAGGGTGGTCACTGCAAAGTCTTGCCCTGATCCTTGTTTATTTCCTCTCTCAGTGTTGTTCCACACAGCAGCAGCTTGTCCAATTACTTGAGGGTGTAAACAGCTCGTATCTCTGTGTGTGTTTGAGTGTTGTGTGAGTGTGCTGTGTGAGGTGTGTGTGTGGTTTATTGTGGTGATGCCAACTAGGAAATAAGCCAGAAGAATAGAGATGAATGCCAACAAAGATCCCTCTACTTCAGAGCAGCGCATCAGTATGTTGCATACCCCGATGCAAGCAGGCTACTCAGCCAAATGGCAATCTTCATTGAGCTGTGATTAGGGAATATGGACACAGATGATTGGTCGGCTGTGTTCATTGGACAACGTGGCAAAGACTGGGGGATGTGATTGTGGTAATGATGTGTTAAAAATGACAAAGAATGGAGAGTTGACCAAGGCAGTATGGTTACCGGCATCAAGTAGCACATCAACACAGGGACTGGGGAACGTGTGCAAAGATTTGGATTTGTGTTTGGATGCACAAGAAAAGTGTACTGTGATTGAGATGCATTATGTTTTAGCACAGTGTTAGAAAATCTACTCAGATATTAGATGTTTGTGAACGGGAGGGTGGTCATGAGATGTTACTTGCAGTTAGGAAGGTCAGTCCCGTTGACCAGTGGCTGATGATGACTCAATGTGGTTGGTCATGCTGTAAGGAAATCCTCACACTGGGGAACAGGGCAGGGCAATGCTGGGGTTAGGGCAGTACAGGACCAGGACCACATGGCACTTTGTTTTTTTTGTTTCGCTGCTTTGCGGCACGCCCTCCCTTTAGTGCAACAAGGATGTGTGAGGGATCGCTTCAATTCGTGTACCTGCTTTTTCACTGTGCTGTTTCTTCCTGTTCTGGTGCCGTATGTGCTTGCTTTGACTTGGTGTCTGTATGTTGTCTATAGGTTGTTTTCATATGTCTGTGTTTTGTGTGTCTCTGTCTCTCTGTGTGCCACTCAATTTGTTTCAGTGTAACCTTTCTTTTATTTTGGATTTTGTTTTGTAGAAAATACATTTATGGAAAGAGAAAGTTTGAAAAAAAGTAGCAAATATGAAAACAGATCTTGATAATGTTGCATAAACAGAGTGATGAATGATGTAATACTAATGGGTTGTGTAGATTTGTAAAAATATCTAATTTTGGATTTTTTTTTTCATTCTTCTCTTGAAAAGAATGTTCCTTTCTCTTTGTAGTTGTAAGGCTTGCTCCTACCCCCTTCCCATTCCCTTCCCTCCTAACATATCTTTGTATAATTTTTTCATTTGAATAAATTCAACTTTTCCAATGTGATTTTCAAGTTAGTTTTTTTCCTTGTTTTTTGTAAATCGTCATTATAATCTTTTGTACATTTTCATCTTGGAGTTTGTTTTATTCTTGAATATTTTTCACGACTATCTGTAAATATATTTAATTTTTGGTGTTTTTGAATGGGCCCATGAATAGGTGATTTTCCGTCGCTATTTTCATAGGACCCTAAGCGGGTAAAGCTTTTTTCACATTTTCCCTTATTCTTATGTAAGCTTGTGTTCCCGTTTGCGTCAAGTGCCCTTTATAGCCTCCTATTGCTGGCTGGCCGTTTGCCCTTGAAAGTGACCATCAGCTGTGTGGCCATTGTGTCCTGTATGCTTTCAGGCTGTTTCTGCAGCCATGAGATAGTTTCTTGTGGATGTGGTTTTCATCTGACGTTCTGTGTTATCTTAATAAAAATGAAGAATGATGAGGACCTTTTGTCTGCTGACTGTGGTGGGTCTGGTTGATGGAACTGTTTTTTTAATTGTGAGTGTTGTGATTTAAGAATGCTCTGTGACTGTGTGTTGTGGTGTTTTCTGTCGGCTGTTATCCATGTTGTAGGAATAAATTTGATAGATCCCTCTATTCTCACAAGGTTACCAAAGGGTCCCTTTGTGTTGAAAATTTGCGCTATGTTTTGTTTACCAGTCCATGCTACATTGTGACAGGGTCTGGGCCATCTATATAGACATGCCATAGTGGGACATAGTCTGTGCCATCAACATAGGCATGCGTAATTAGTGTGAGAATGGTTGATGTCATCCATTATAGACCGGCCATTGTGAGACATGGTCTGTGCCATCAATATAGGCATGCCTTAGCGTGACAATGGTCTGTGCTATCAATTAACATGCATAGTAAGAACATGGTCTGTGCATCAAATAGGCATGTCATAGTGAGACTTGGTCTAGTGCTAGCATATTGGCATGCATAGCGTGACATGATCTGTGCCATCCAATAATTTGACATGCCATAGCGTGTTATGGTCTGTGCAATGATTGTGCCATCATTATAGACAGTGCATAAGTGCCTACATGAGTCTGTTGCCTCAATATAGACATTGCCATAGGTGATGATGAGACATAATCGGTAGCATCCAAAATAGTCTCGCCACAGGGGTTGTTGTGAAATGAAATGTTGTCACACTCAATATTAATGGTTTGTTGATATACCATAACATGATAAGGTTCTGTTCATTTGAATGAGGGTGTGGCTAGGACATTGAACGTCTCATCATGCGGTCTGAAACAGCTGCGAGATGCAAGGATGTGGATAGTGTGGAGGAAGCTGGATGGGACGTGCTGGATGGACGTTTAATAAATTTCTATAGTGGGCCCCATGCAGGTCATGTTCAGCCAGGACTTTACATAGGATTTAGGTAGGGATGGTGCATTCATTTATATTATTTTTTTTTTGTACCACTTTAAGTTCACGGCAGATTTTTCTTCGTCAAATTGGGGGGGGCATGCTCTCCCTGGAAGAGTGCATTGCCTCAAGAGCAGTGCCACCCATTATTTTCTTTTGTTTTTTCCTGTATGTCTCTGTATCTGGTTATCCCTATCACAGTGGATTCTTTGTACAAACTTTTGCCCAGGGTATAAATCTCTTTTGCCATGGGTCTTTTATGTGCGTTAAATATTATGTGTAACAAATGAGACTCAGTTTATCTGTTCATACGAAAGACTACACCAAGACCTCCACTCAGTGCTCTATTGGTATGGGGATAAGATTGGACAAAACTGGTTCGAGCCACCACACACTTCCGACCCACACCTTTTGACCTTTTTGTTTTCTAGCAGGCGCGTTACGTTCTAACCACTGACCCACTTCATAACTGTGAGTAAGGGAATGAGAGGTATCAAGGAAGAGAAGGGACAAGCTGTAGATAGTTTTTCTATGGTTTAAAAACAGAAGGAAAAAACTGCTCAGAAAAAAATCTGCATTGCAATTGTGCACTAGTGTGCGCACATCCACCTGCACAGGATTTACATATAATAAATCTTATTTTCAGAAAAAACCATGAACTATTCTAAACAATTGTGAAAAATAAGTAAAAGCAATCAATACGTAAAATATTGTTCATCCAAAAATATTTACAACACTGTAGCTCAGTTAGAAGTAAGCATTCCCACACTGTTAATAAAAAAACAATGAAATGTATTCACATGGGATCTTATTATTGTAAGCATGCAAGTACTGGTATTGCACCAATGGCATTCTCTCTCTCTCTCTCTCTCTCTCTCTCTCTTCTCTTTCTCTTTCTTCTCTCTCTCCCTCTCTCTCTCTCCGTCTCTCGTTCTCTCTCTCACATGCTTCTGCAGATGGTCAGGACAAGTATGACATGTTGGGAGATATGGAGCTTCACGATTATCTTAGAGAAAGTGGCTCAAGTATTCATCTGACTAACTGTACTCCAGGAGAAGTAACTGTAGACTGGCATTGGCTCAGGGCAAATTGCCTTCTATCGCCATGGCAAGCTGCATGCAGAGATAAGCAGCATCTCCACCATCAATGATGGAAGAAGGGGACACTTCATGACAAACACCTTCATACCCAACAAATACACTGGCCCCCAGTCCAAGATGGCAGACAAACCAGAGTCACTGGCAAAACAGATGCAGATTTCTTTAACAGCGGCCAGATGAGAAGTGGAAGACACAACAAGGCAGGTTGTACTGCGCCACCAGGAAGATGTTAGACATGACAAAACAATCCAAGGTCATGTCTGGCAATCCCAAAGGAGCGTGTCACCACAGCCACATCAGGGTGTCCAGGCAGTAAACAGAGGTCAGCCTGCTAGCTTCCACTACAGTGGCAGGAGGGACAACGTGCAAAGAGTGCAGAGAAACCCTGCTGACCAAGCAAAAAGAATGGAGGAAGGTGGTACTCCAGTCAGCCCAGGACCATACTCCTACAGTGAAGCAGCAAAGAAAGAGAATGACCCAGCCCAGCAAAAGAATTGTCTTTGTGAAAGATGGGAGCAGAAGATCTCCAGTACCTCCAGGTCAAAGCTGCAAATCTGATGTGTGTGCCTACAGTCAACAGTAAAACAGGAAGCACAATGCAGGCACAGTCATAGAATGTGATGCCAGTGACCATGAAAGGGACAAGCTTGAGAGAAACAGACAACCTGGTGGGACGCATCATTTGTCTAGTGAAGATATGCATATGACAAGACAGAGAACAGGACAAAGGACTGCAGTAGACCAACTTGAAGACAGTGACCAGGACAATCCTGATGTAGCAGAGGACGATGAAGAAGACATACCTGTTAACTATGAGAACAGTATTGACATGTCTGACAGAGAAGGTCCACAAAACAGGGCTTACGGCCACCACGAGACACAACTCCAAGTGTCCCTAGACAAAGAGGTAGACAAATACCAGAAAGGTCTAGTAGTCAGTCCAGTATCACTGACTCTTTCAGCAAACAACATGTTCGTTGTAGCTCGAAAGATAAAGACCCAAGCACGCATGTAGTGGCAAAGTATAAAGGCAATGTTGCCTCCAGTGGCACTAAATAGGGATTCGGCCAGGCCACAGCTTGTGACAGTAATCCAGTTAATCACAAGCCTAGCACTCTAAGGATGGCAACACCCAATCATAATGTACAAAAGTTGCATATACGTTTTCTCAACTATAATGTGCATGGACTTTTGCCCAAACTGGAAAATAAAGAGTTTATAAATTTTCTTCTTGAATGTGACATTATTTGTTTAACAGAAACTTTTATTGGGATTGATTTTGAGTCTTCCATTTTTCATGATTATTCTATTTTTACATCTAAAGCCAAAAAGTTATCTCATCAGGGGAGATACTCTGGTGGGGTAATTGTCATGGTTAAAAAGAAATTTATTTCATGTGTTGAAAAAGTTCAAGTTGAGACAGAAAACACTGTGGTTATAAAACTACACAAGAATTTACTTGGCACCATTAATGACACTATATTAATTTGTATGTATATTCCTCCTTCTGATTCTACATTTTGAAAAACAACACAAGATATTTATGGCTTAGAATTTTTGGAGCAGTGTGTATGATGAGAGTCAGAGTCAGAGGTGTTCCTCTGCTACTGGTAACCTGTAGCCCAGTACTACCTGTCTCAGTGGGGAGATAACCCGACCCAAAAATCCCCAGCTATGGGCAAATAGCAGCTTGGAGAGGGGATGGGCGCCGCCAAGCAATCCACGCCCACAGAAATACCACATGGACAGCACTGTAAGAAAAGACATGCCGAATCGGTTGAGGCCCGGAATACCAACAACCGCGCCTTCCATTGGAGCATTCCAGGATGGAGGTGGAAAATATGCGACTGGGACGCAAACAACAGCGATCAAACTCCAGGCTGAAAGGACCATCATTGCTACATGGAACATCCGTACCTTGCACGCATGTAGGAAGCTCCAAGAGCTAACCCATGAACTATGAAGATACGAATGGGACATACTTGGACTGGCCGAAGTCCGTTGGGTCGGATTCGGCGAAACAACCACAGAAGAAGATCACAAACTATGGTATAGTGGCGACGACTCCAAACACCAACACGGAGTAGGATTTCTTGTCAACAAGAAGAGGACTAACAGTGTCATCAGCTGTACCCCAATCTCAAGCAGACTGATCTCCATGGGTGTCGCAGCAAAACCACACAACATGACCATCATACAAGTCTATGCACCAACATCAGACTACGATGATGAAGCAATCAGTGTTTCTACGAAGATTTGGAGAGCGCCATCAAATCAACTCCAAAGAAGGATTTCTCGTGATCCAGGGCGACTGGAATGCCAAGATCGGACCTGACGCTTATGACCAATGGCCAGGGACAGTAGGCCGTTTTTGCATGGACGAAACTAATGATAGAGGTCTCAGACTTTTGGAATTCGCAAGCAGCCACAATCTTACTGTCGCCAACACCCTATACCCCCACAAGACATCAAGAAGAACGACGTGGCACTCACCAAATGGAAAGACACATAACCAGATTGACTACATCTTGGCCCCCAAACGATTTAAGTCGAGCATCAACAAAGCCCAGACAAGAACTTTCCCTGGCGCTGATATTGGCAGTGACCACGACATGGTACTCATGACCCTACAGATCAAGCTGAAGACCAAGAACCAGAAGAGAAATCCCCGTTTGCGGTTCAACATGGAAAAGCTGAAGGACCCCGAAGTCGCTGAAATCTTTAAAGCTGAGATAGGGGGCAGATTTGTAGCATTGAATTTCCTCCAAGATGACATCAACAACCTCACTGAGACCTTCAGCAAGACCATTCAGGAGACAGCGCTGGAGATCCTTGGGAAAGAGAGGAAAAAGAACCAACCGTGGGTTACCAACGATATCCTCGACCTGTGCGACCAACGTAGGGAGCTAAAGCCAGTGAAGAACAAAAACCCAGAAACGGCTGAAGAGTATAGAACAGTCAACAGGTCAATCAAGAAGAAGATGACTGAGGCCATGGGGAACTGGATGTCAGAACAATGCTCCAAGGTTGAGAAGGCAATGGCGAAAGGAGACAGCAAAGAGGCGTACCAGACCATCAAGGTACTAACCAAGTCCCAGCAGCCAAAGACCTCCGTTATTGAAGACAAAGAGGGGTCAGTCCTTACAGAGAGCGCCACTATCATGAAGAGATGGACAGAATATTGCAGCGACCTGTACAACTACAAGCTGAAGGCTGAACCGAACAAACTTCACGAGCAAGATCCCAGACCATCAGATCCTGAAAGCACACAGGTGCTGGAGGAAGAGGTAGAAGAAGCAGTAAGATCCCTGAAAGGAGGCAAGTCACCAGGGATTGACAACATCCCGGCTGAGCTCATCAAGAACCAAGGGCCAGAGATGATCAAGGCATTAACAATCATCTGCCAACGCATCTGGACCAGCAAAGAGTGGCCTGAACAGTGGACCCAATCCATCATAGTTCCACTTCCAAAGAAGGCAGTTCTGAAGAAGTGCCAAAATTACAGAACAATCAGTCTGATAAGCCATCCAAGCAAAGTTATGCTACGCATTGCCTTGAACAGACTGAAACCACAAGCAGAAGAAATCCTATCAGAAGAACAGGCAGGATTCAGACCAGGTCGAAGCACTGTCGAGCAGATCTTCAACATCAGAATGCTCATAGAGAAGCATCTCCAACATCAGCTACAGCTCTACAACAACTTCATTGACTTCAAGAAGGCCTTCGACCGAGTGTGGCAAGAAGCTCTGTGGCAAGTCATGAGAGACTATAGCTTCGACGAGGACCTGATTCAAGTCATCCAGGCGCTGTATGACAGCTCCCACAGTGCAGTCCTCATGGGTGGAGAAATCGGGGAGTTCTTCCGGACTTCAGTTGGAGTTCGACAAGGCTGCCTGCTATCCCCCGTTCTTTTCAACGTGTTCCTGGAGAACATCATGCAAGAGGCCCTCCTTGACTTCAAGACCACAATCACAATAGGAGGAAGGCCAGTCTGCAATCTTCGATTCGCAGACGATATTGATCTCATGGGCCGCAGTGAAGAAGAACTCCAGGATCTCACCACCAGACTGGAAACATCAGCCAATGCCCACGGTATGGAGATCAGCACGGAAAAGAGCAAGATCCTAGTGAACAGTACCACACCGACCACTCCCACCAGCATCAAGATGAGTGGCGAGACACTAGAGGAGGTGGAAACTTTCAAGTGCCTTGGAGCAGTCATCACCAAAGAAGGCACGAGCACACAAGAGGTGAAGATCAGACTTGCTGTGGCACTCTCCTCCATGACTAAGCTGGCGAAAGTGTGGAGAAACCACAACATCAGAACCCACACTAAGGTCAGACTCTACAAGGCACTCGTCACATCCATTGCCTTGTACAGCTGTGAAGCATGGACACTTACTGCCGATTTAGAACGTCGCATTCAAGCCTTTGAGATGAAGTGCCTCAGGCGGATCCTGAACATCACCTACAGAGACGTAAAACCAATGACTACGTCTGGCAGCAGATCGAGGCACTGGCTGGCAAACAAGAACCATTGCTAGATACAGTCAAACGGAGGAAACTGAAATGGTTTGGCACACAACAAGGCATAACAGCCTGTCAAAGACAGTCTGCAGGGAATGGTGGAAGGAGCAGGAGGGAGCAACAACAGGGACGGCCACTGACCAAAGTCTGGGAACACACCATCAAGAACCATGACGTGCAGCGATCCAGGCATGGCTCACAAGACCAATGCTAGATACAGTCCAAGGAAGAAACTGCAAATGGTTGGCACGTTTACATGATGATTATGATAACTTTCAGAATCTACATCATTTCTAAGTGAAAAATTTCCGAATTTCACATGATATGCACACAAATGTTTTTGGCAATCAGCTGATTGAAGATCTGTAACATGTTTGACTGTGGTCATATTAAATGGTCTCTGTGAACCAGGTTTGATAGCTATCACATTATATGCACCTTCAGGTTCGAGTGTGGAGATTACTCATTGATCTGGTTAATTAGTTCTTGTCAGAATTCTATCTCTTGCTGGTTTGAAAAGTAACAAAATCTGACATCTGCCAGTTTGTATGGAGATGGAAACTAATATCAGCAGTACAGAAAAAACACTACAACAGAAATCGACCAAAACTATCTGCCAGAAAGTAGTGTGGGATGAAGCAAAGAAAAATGACTTTGTAAATACACTAAATAGCAAAGACATTCAAGAGAAACTTGCAGTCGCCACAAATGTTTAGGAAAACAATATAGAAACTGCTCTGGAAATCTTTGTTAAATGCTTAAAAGAGGCAGGCACTTGCATGTCTAGAAAAGTACCCATGCACAAGACCATAAAGTCTGAATGGTTCGACAAGGAATGTGAAATCGCAAAAAAAGAAAGTAGATCAAAATTAAATCGCTTTAGAGTGACCAGAAATGAAGAGGACAGGTTGATTTACGTGGAAAAAAGAAAACAGTATAAACATTTATTAAAAGCAAAAAAAACAAAGTTACAGAAAAAAGAAAACAGAACTTTTAGCAGAAAACATTACAAATTCTTGTCATTTTTGGAAAGAAGTTAAAAGGATGGGTTATGGCAATGGAAAAATTTACAAAACATTAGCAATGTGATTGTTAACTATTGTAAAGAAGATTTTTGCAATAACCAGGAAACTGTTGAAAGCTATTATCAATGTTAATGTTTTGAATTATGTAGATCATTTTTTTTAACAAAGATATATCTGAAGAAGAGGTAGTTCATGCAATTGCAAGACTCAAGTTAAGAAAGGCAAGTGGGATGGATGAGGTGTCAGGTGAAATGTTAAAAATTGGGGTAAAAGTGTGTTAGGGTTACTGGTAAAACTTTATATTGCTGTCTTTACCTCAAGTGTATATCCATCGGAATGGTCTAAAGCTATAATCATACCAATATATAAAAAGGAATCCTGAAAAAACAGACATTTACAGAGGAGTATCTTTACTGGGTATAATATCAAAGTATTACACCACAGTGTTAAATGCAAGGTTATACAGCTGGTTGCAAGATAATGAAATGATTTCTGAGAGTCAGGCAGGTTTCCGTAGGGGTTACTGCACGATTGATCAAATATATAATTTATATGCAATTGTACAAAAATGTATGCTAAAGAAAGGTAAGAAGTTATACGTTGCTTTTGTAGATTTCAAAAAAGTATTTGATTTTGTCCATCATGATAAACTTCTAAATTGTATGAAAAACCAGGGTGTAAATGGAAAGTTTTTAGCATCTTTGAAATCTATGTACACTTCGTTGCTTTCATGTGTGCGTGTAAATTGTGAACTGACAGAATTCTTTGAATGCCCAGTTGGGGTCAGACAAGGTTGTGTACTGTCCCCTACATTATTCTCTGTTTATATAAATTAGTTAGGTAACTACATAGATGCTAGGGGAAACATGGAATCCAACTTTTACCAGGTCAAATGGAAGTGTTTATCCTACTTTTTGCTGACGATGTAGTCTTATTGTCAACAACTGCAGGTGGTCTACAAAATCAGCTTAATGTATTATACAGGTGTTGTAATGAAATGAAACTAAATGTAAACACTGACAAAACAAAAGTAATGGTATTCAGAAAGGAAGGATATTTAGGTCGACTTAAACAATGGTATTTCAATAATAAAAAGCAGGAGGTAGTCAATAGTTACTGTTATTTAGGGTTTCAGTTGACAACAATGATTAGTATGAAGAGAGGCACTAAGCATTTAGTAACTAAGGGTAAAAAAGCAGTTGTACAATTAAACAGAGCTTTCCAAAAGTATACAGAAATGACTGCAAATACTTTCTTTAAGATTTTTGATGCAAAAATGCAGCTTATCTTGCTCTATCCATCAGAAATATGGGGGCTATCAAAATTTGATCAGGTAGAAAAGTTCATATGGTGGCATGCAAACGGTTCCTTGGTATCCCAGTCAAAACCCCAAATAGAATGGTTTATGGCGATTTGGGATCATACCCTCTATATGTGAATTCTTTTGTCTCTGTTCGAAGACTTGACTTATGCCTCTTGGTTCCTTGGGGAACATAGGGCTGCAACAACACCCCTCCAATGAACTTGGTTTTGGGAGATCCTTTTCAGCTTGGCCCATGTCATTCCGGCTGCCTTCGTTTCTTCGTCAACACTTCTACACCAGGTCTGCTTTGGTCGACCAACTTTCCGCTTCCCTTGTGGATTCCAGTCAAGGCCTGCCTGGTGACACTTGACGCAGGCTTGCGGAGTGTATGGCCGATCCATCCCCACTTCCTTTGTTTAATGATGGACTCGATTGGGTTTGTCTGGTCCTGTCCCACAGTTGTTTGTTGGATATGACTTCCGGCCACCTGATGTTGAGGATGTACCTGAGGCATTTGTTGGTAAAAGACTGGAGTTTGTGGGTGTTGGTTTTTGTTACCCGCCAGGTTTCTGAGCCATAAAGTAGGACCGATTTGACATTGGTGTTGTAGATCCGAAGCTTATTTTGAAATGAGAGGGCTGTTGACCTCCAAATTGGCCGAAGGGTGTTGAAGGCGTGACGGGCTTTGTTGATTCGGCACTTGATGTCTTCATCTGTTCCCCCATCTTTACTGACGACACTGCCCAGGTAAATAAACTTGGTGACTTCTTTGATGGTTTCTTGCTGCAGTCGCACTGGGTCATGTGTTTTGTTGTTCACCCTCATGATCTCCGTCTTCCCGGTGTTTATTTGGAGGCCAGTCTTTTCAGCTTCGTCAGCAACACGACAAAGCTTCTCTTGTGCGTCTTGTTGCCTGTGGGAGAGAAGGCTGATGTCGTCTGCGAAGTCCAGGTCTTCCAGCTGCTTCATGAGGGTCCACTGTATGCCGGTTCTCCTGCCTGCTGTGGCTTGCCGCATTATCCAGTCAACCACCAACAGGAAGATGGTTGGCAACAACAGACAGCCCTGACGAACACCGGTCTGTACGGAGAAGGCTTCGTCAGTTTCCCTTCATGGATGACTTGACAGGTGGGATCTTCTCTGTTCTAAGATATTGGTTTTAATTACTGCATATGAGTACTGAAAGATTGCCATATAAAGCATACCAAATGTTGTTTGAACTGGACAGAAATGGAAAATATTGCTGGGTATCCAAAATAAGAGAAAGTTTTTATGAGACAGGATTAATTGTGTTTGGTTACAGCAAGGAGTAGGTGATGTTAAAATGTTTTTGAAATTATTTAAACAAAGACTCATTGATTTTTTTCATTCGAGAATGGACAGGCACAATAAGAGATCGTGAAAGGTATGAATGTTATAGGTCCTTTAAGATAATCTTGGAGAAAGAGAAATGTATTTGCAATGTTGATAGGTATTGTTTTAGGGTTGCTATATCGCAATTAAGATTTAATGCCCTCCCATTGAATGCAAATGCACACCGTTTCAGTAGTTTAATGCAGAAGAAAGCTTGTCCATTTTGCAGAACAGCAAGGGAAGATGAACAGCATTCTCTTTTTGTTTGCCCTACATATTCCCATTTATGGGACAAATTCCTGAAGGACTTTCTTAGAACCCTGATCCACCGATTGCTACAGGTCACAACTGATAATGAAATGCATAAACTGTCCAGGTATATTTTCCATTCCATTAACCTTAGAAAAAAGCATTTGATTGTATTCTAATTTCTTTTCAACATGAATGGGTTTTGTACAATATTGGCAAGATAGCTTGGTGTGTTGCTGTTTGAAAGATGCTTATTTGTTAAAAACCTATTGTTTGATGTGTGTTACAGTTTTTTTAAAAAAAGGAAAAGAAAAAAGGTTATCATTTAAGGCCACCCTATATGAAAAAAATGCACAATGTTTTTACATGTGATAACCAAAGTGAGGTATGGAGTCTATGCTCAAAATTATATATGTGTGTGTGTACATGTGTGTGTATGTGTGTGTGTGTGTGTGTGTGTGTGTGTGTGTGGTGTGTGTGTGTGTGCATGTGTGAGTGTGTATGTCTGAGTGTTTGTTTGTGGATGGGTGTAAATGCGCATGCGTGTGTGCGTGCGTTCGTGCGTGTGTGTGTGTGTGTGTGTGTGCATGCACATGCGCGCGAGTGTATGCATATGTATATAAATCTCTTGTTAATTTCATTATAACAGC
The DNA here is from genome assembly GCA_028751875.1 of Rapana venosa. NCBI lineage: Eukaryota > Metazoa > Mollusca > Gastropoda > Neogastropoda > Muricidae > Rapana > Rapana venosa. Next base: position 39,818,355 of record CM054162.1, read on the forward strand.
CATTATGATGAGATGATGGAGATGACAACTGGGTCAATGATGATAAAAATGCTGCTTATTGTACACAACTATTTGTATCTGTACACGTTATCGGTTACTATTATATGAGTGTCACCCCCAACCCACACCCACCCTCTTTATTTTTGTTGTTTGTATTGTGCCCATGGCCAAAGTACATGAAAACATTTCAGAGTTCAGAGTTCAGAAGTCTCTCTTACATGCCCTTTTTAAGTGGTATAGTGATGGGAGACAAGGCAGAGAAGTGTGAGCAGATATCAGTGACAAGAGAAGCAGACCCACACAACACACACACACACACCACAGACAGAGTGCAGTGAGGTTTTAAGGAGTTGTATCCAGCAGTTCAGTGACAGCAGTGTGTGTGTGTGTGTGTGACAGACACCATTCAGCTCTCTGACAGTGGTCAGTCTGGTCATCAGCTCTACAGTCAGGTAAGTAGGTCAGTAGGCAGCCTGCCCTCTTCTTTGCTTTGCTTCTGATGCTTTCAGACAAGTCTGATGACCAGGGACACCTGCAGTGCTGGACCACTGATTGCAGCCACACCTGAGTTCACCTGATGTCTGTATTTATTTTATTTTTATTTTTTTTTTATATCAAGAATAATGGAATAAGCGTTTATGTGCTTTTTTACATCTAGTCCCCGTGTGTATGCGGATTGTGAATTTTGTCATCTGTTCCCACCGGCACACAATGGCCTACTCTTACGAAAAGCGGAACAGGATTTAACGTGTGCGCAAGATGTTCTGCGTGCGTTCGCACACGGGACCTTGATTTATAGTCTCATCCGAAGGACTTTTGGGGAGAGTGGAGTCTGCACTGAGGTTAACTCCAGGAAGAAATATCCCCTTGAACGGGAATCGAACCCGGGTCGTCCGATTGCGAGCGCAATGTTCTGACCACTAGGCTATCCCTCCTGACGTGTTAAAGATCCGAAGCTTATTTTGAAAGAGGGGGCTTTGACCTCCCAAATTGGGCCAAAGGGTTTGAAGACTGAGGGTTTTTTGTTGATCGGCATTTGTGCTTATCTGTTCCCCCATCTTTATGACGACACTGCCCAGGTAAAAAAACTTGGTGACTTCTTTGATGGTTTTCTTGCTGCGTCGCACTGGTCATGGTTTTTTTGATACCCCATGATCTCCGTCTTCCCGGTGTTTTTTGGACCAGCTTTTAGCTTCGTCAGCAACACACAAAGCTTCTTTTTGTGCGTCTTGTTCCCTTTTGGGAGAAAAGGCTGAGTCGTCGCGAAGCCCAGGTCTTCCAGCTCTTCATGAGGGCCCACTGTTCCGGGTTCTCCTGCCTGCTGTGGCTTGCTGCTTTACCCAGTCAACCACCAACAGGAGAGGGTGGCAAAAACAGACACCCCTGACGACCACCGGTCGTACGGAAAAGGGTTTCGTCAGTTTCCCTTCAGGGATAATTTTACAGGTGGGATCTCCTGTTCTAAGATTTTGGTTTTAATTTTTGCATTAAGTACTGAAAGTTCCCATATAAAGCATACCAAATGTTGTTTGAACTGGCAGAAATGGAAAATTTGCTGGGTATCCAAAAAAAAAGAAATTTTTTTATAGACACGTTTTTTTTTTGGTTACAGCAAGGATGGGTATTTTTAAAATGCTTTTGAAATTATTTAAACAAAGACTATTTTTTTTTTCATTCGAGAGGACAGGCACAATAAAGATCGTAAAAGGTATGATGTTATGGCCTAAAATTTTGGGAAAAAGAAAATAATTGCAATGTTGAAAGGTATGTTTTGGGTTGCAATCGAAAAATTAAATTTAATCCCCTCCCATTGAATGCAAATGACACCGTTTCGTAGTTTAATGCAGAAGAAACTTGTCCTTTTGAGAACAGAAGGGAAGATGAACCTTCCCCTTTTTTTTTGCCCTACATTTTCCCCATTTTTTGGGACAAATTCCTGAAGACTTTCTTAAACCCGATCCCCCGATTGCTAAGGTCCAATGATAATGAAATGCAAAAACTGCCGGGATATTTTCCTTTCCCATTAAACTTAAAAAAGCATTTGATTGTATTTAATTTTTTTTTAACATGAATGGATTGTACAATTTTGGCAAGAAGTTTGGGTGTGTTTGCTTTTTTGAAAGAGTTATTTTTAAAAAACCATTTTTTGATGTGTGTTACAGTTTTTTTAAAAAAAAAGGAAAAAAAAGAAAAGGGATATTTTAAGGCCACCCTTATGAAAAAAAATGCACAATGTTTTTACATGGATAGCCAAAAGTGGTGTATGGAGTCTAGCTAAAAATTATATTGGTGTGTTGTACATGTTGTGTATGTGTGTGGTGTGGGGGCGTGTGTGGTTTTGTGAGGGGTGTGTGTGTGGTGCATGTGTGAGTGTGTATGTTAGTGTTTTTTGGGGTGAGTGTAAATGCGCATGCGTGTGTGCGGCGTTCGTGCGTGGGGTGAATGTGTGTGTGGGGCTGCACGCCCGAGTGTATGCTATGTATAAAATCTCTTGTTAATTTCTTTATAACACCATTATGAGAGTGAGGAGAAAAAGGGGTCAAGAGATAAAAATGCTGCTTTTGAACAACTATTTGTATTATACACGTTAACGGTTACTATTAATGAGTCCCCCCCCCCAACCCACCCCACCCTTTTTAAATTTTTTGTTGTTTGTATTGTTCCCCATGGCCAAAGTACATAAAAACATTTCAAGTTCAGAGAGTTTACTGATGGGAGACAAGGCAGGGAAGTGTGAGCAGATATCATGACAAGAAGCCACCACACAACACCCCCACAACACCACGGTAGTGAGTTTTTAAAGGATTGTACCCAGCTTTCAGTGACAGCGTGTGGGGGTTGTGTGTGTGTGACGACACCTTTCAGCTCTTGCGTGGTCAGTCGGTCCACTCTACAGTCGGAAAAAGTAGGTCAGTAGGCACCTCCCCTCTTTTTTGCTTTGCTTCTGATGCTTCAAAAGTTGATACCAGGACACCTCAGTCGGGCCCACTGTTGCGCCACACCTGATTCCCCTAGTCTGTATTTATTTTAATTTTATTTATTTTTCTTTTATATGAGGATAAGGAATAAGCTTTATGTGTTTTTTTACATCAAGCCCCCGTGTGGTACGGATTGTGAATTTTTGTCACTTTTCCCACCGGCACACAATGGCCTACTCTTACAAAAAGCGGAACGGGATTTAACGTGGCGCAAATTTTCTGCGGCTTTCGCACAGGGGACCTTTTTTATATTTTCCACTAAAGGACTTTTTGGAGAGTGGAGTCTGCACTGGTTTAACTCCAGGAAAATATCCCCTTTGAAGAGAACAAACCCCGGGTCGCCGATTGCGAGTGCAATGTTTGACCACTGGGCACCCCTCCTGAAACAGTGCAGGGGGCTGATGAGAGACCCCCTTCTTGTGAAACCCTTGACCTTATCTCTGCTGCACAGCCAGCATTGTACAGGTAGCGGGTTAGTGAGAGAGGGGGGAAAAAGGGAGAGAGAGGGAGAGAAAAAAGAAAGAAAGAGCGAGAGAGAGAGCACACAGAACAAGGGTCAGTGGATACTGTGCGGGAAGTTCCCAGCCATACACCATCCCCTCGGGAAAAAAACCTCTGTTATTAGTATTTACTTGATATATATATAAACAGTATAAAAAAAATGAATTCAAAAAAAAGTCTTCTGATTTTTTTCCTTTCCCCACATGAGTTTGAGGTTCAGCAATGGTGAGATGGCGGCTGTGAAACAATTTTTTTGCCCCCCATCAAGGTGGCACATTGCAGCTTGGCTAAAAACCCTTGATCATATTTGACAGGAAAAACTTTTTTTTTTAAAATAGGGTTTTCATAAAAAAATTTTTTCTACCAACAGCCTTCTTTCTCTCTCCCTCTCTCTCTCTCTGTCTCTCTCTCTCTTTTTCTCTTTTTTCTCTCTCTGCTCCCTTTCTTTCTCTCCCCTTCCCCTCTCTCTCTCCTTCTCTCCTCTCCTTTTTCTTTCCTTCTCTCTCTCACTGCCCTCCTCTCGGATGAGAAAAACCCGGGCCCCTGTGCGCCTTGCCCCAGAACTCTTGAGCACATGTTAAACCCTGTTCCGTTTTTAGGGAACCAAAAAAACCATGGAAACAGATACAAAATTTACAAAATGCATACAAAGGGGAAAACGGGTTTAAAAAAAAGCATGATGCTTATTCCATTTCCTCGATATGAAAAAATAAATTAAATTAAAATTTAAAATTAAATAAAAATCTCTTCCCCCTTCATTTTCCTGTCTGTCTTCTTCCTCTACACAGACCTCTCTCTCTCTTTTTTTCTCTTTCGCCTCACTCTCTCCCCCCTTCTCAGCATGAGATTACCCAATAAAATTTAAAATTTTTTATCTGGAGTAACACGTTCTTTTTTTCACTTTTGCAGTGCTGTTTGCCAGCTTCTTTTCACTGCACGGCCCCTTAGAACAGATCGAATCATTTTCCTCTTTCCAAACAAGTTGCTATCTGATTTTTCTGACTGTGGTGTGGTACCCGTGTGCTAGGGTTTGTGTGGCTGGCATAGTGTCACGGGTATGATACGTATGGTAGGGCATGACAAAACACAGCAGGAATGGCACAGCAACTGGGTACTGACAGAATACATAAATTATTTGGGGGGGTAGCAACCTGTGGTACTTTTTAAAAAGTTTAAAACAATACCCAGAGTACTCTTGAAATCATTAACCGCAGCAGCAGAAGCAAAAAGGTAATGTTGGTGGGGGAGCAGTTTTTGGTGGTGGTGTAGGTACAGTAGGTGTGTGTAGTGGCAGCCCCTGCAGCAGCGGCTTCTGCGAATGCCCAAAACAGGCTATCCCACGACAACGTGGTGTCAGCACCAGATTATTTTAAAAAATGCTTTCTGACATGTTCCTTCAGTTCTGTTGACAGATCCTATCAGACAGAGAAGTCTAAACTAGAACTTCTCCGCTGACTGCATCCCTGAGTGTGGATTACACCCCTTGCAAAAAAAAGACCACTGAGGGGGCTTTAGCTATCCCTTAGCAACAAAAATCCCCTGAGTTGGTTAGCTACCCCGGGGGCAACAAACCCCACTGAAAACTCAATCATTAAAATGGAAGCACTCCAGGTTTGCAAGTGTTCAGGGTACTTGGCACAGGACGACATTTTTTCTGAAGCTGCTCTGTCTCTAAAAAGGAACGCAGAGGTTTTTCCCCTCTCCATGTATTTCTCACAAGTGGGAAATTCCCTTTTCCCCTTCCTGCCCCGTACAACAACTACAGACACATTGGGACGAACTTGAGTGCTGAGCACAAAGACGCACATCTCTATAAATTGGGCTCTTCCTCTGTGAATGCGTGTTTTGGGAAAAAACTTATACAGTGTTTACAATAAAACCTTCAAACCCCCAACTACAACCTTGTGTACTGGGGGGCCCCAAATGTCTTGCGTCTCTTTGTCCTCAACGGTTCATGTACTTACCATTTAAAACCTAATATGAGATCAAAGAGTTGACTACCACATAATCAGCCACCAACCTGTTCCTATTGCAGTGCAGAGTTCATGGTATTTTTTGGGCCCTTTAACAAACAGTGGGCTATGTGTTAAATGTTTTGCACAACAATGGGTTTCGGGTGGGCCCTTTTTCATCAGACTATATCTGCTGATTGCCCAAAACATTATACACTCACAGGGGTCCCGGGAATATTGTCCAACTAAAAAGATTATAGCCAAAATGGGCAGAAATAACCGGTAAAATGGAAACGACGATTGCATTCAAAACGAAAAAACCATTTACCTGGTTCAAAGCGGAACCAAAACAATTTTTAGCAAACCTATTGATGAAAGTGATACCAAAACTTGTCCTGAACTACTAGCTGGTGCGTTTTATGCAGGCATGGGGTTTTTGCTGGGATGTGGGTTCGTCGTACATTTTTCAAATGTTCAGACATGCACTTCGGCATGGCTGGGAAATGGTCGCCCAAAGAGAAAGTACGGATGTCCCATCCGTATCTCCGCCTTTTGACACAGACTTCAGCCCTCCTGTCATCATCTCATTTTTCCTACACAACATTTTATTCTGCGACTCCGTCCCTGCTTTGGGTGTCCACTTATTTGTCTCAGACATTCACGATTCCCTTTTACTTTCCCAAAGTCACAACCAAATTAAAAACGCCCCTGAGCAAAGATCGGTCTGCTGTCCCCATTCAACGTTTTCAACGTTCCCGTTTTCGGAAAAAGCTAAAAAAAAGGCACCAGCGCTGGGGAAGTGTGTCGTCTGACCCTCTCTCACGAATGGGTTCCCCGGCGGACGACAGAAGGATTGATGCTCTCCCTTTTCCCGACCCCCCACATGAATCCCCCGCTGAGTTTTTCTGGCCTGGACCTCTCTTTGGAAGGGGGACTGGAGGGTGGGCTGCAAATCTGCCCAGACCTTTTTCATTTCCTCTCTCAGTGTTGACCCACAGCGCACACCCCAAATTGAGGGAGTACAAAGATCGTGATTTCTGTGTGTGTGAGGTGTGTATGTTGTGTGGTTGTATTTTGTGTGTGGTGTGGTGTGGGGTGTGTGAGTGTGGTGTGTTTTTTTTGTATACCCCACACAAATAATCCAGAATGAAAAGAGTACACAAGATCCCCCGTACATAGACGCCATCAGTTTTCATAACCCAGAAGCAGCAGGATTTCAGCAAGCACCTTCGTGACATGATTAGGGAATATGGACACAGATGATTGTCGCTGTGATTTTATTGGCAATGGCAAAGCGGGGGTGTGGGGGTCTGACTGTGTAAAAATGCAAGACTGGGCAGTTGACCTAGGTCAGTATGGTTACTGGCATCAGTAGCACATCAAAACCACGGGGGGTGACAAAATTGATTTTGATTGGCTCAAAAAAACAAGTTACGTATGAAACATTCTATTTTTGCACAGGGAGAAATTCTACCCGAACTTTGGGGTGTTTTGACAGGGGGGTGGTCATGGTGTTACATTGATAGGGGGCGTCCCTTTTACCATGGCTGAAGATGACTCCCCCTGTGGTTTCACTGTCAGGGAAACCCCACACTGGAGAACAGGGCAGGGCCCAAAGGGAGGGGGGAGGGTTACAGGCAGACCACCCGGCCTTGTGTTTGGGTGCCTCATCCTTTTTGTGCACAAACGTGAGTGAAGGACTGCAACAATGGTGCCAGTGCTTTTCCACAGTGCTGTTTCTTCCTGTCTCTGGGGCGTCTGTGATGCTGCCCCGTGTGTCCCGTTCTGCTTGTCTTAGGTTGTTTGCATAGTTTGTGTGTCTGTCTGTCTTTCCGTAGGCTGTTTTCACTTCTTGGGGGTGCCCTTTATTTCTCTTTCAGTGTACCTTTCCATTGATTTTGCATTTCGCTTGATAAAAATACATTATGGATGACGCAAGTTTGAAAGGAAGGTTGCAAATATGAAAACGAACTTGATAAAATTGTATAAAAAAGATGATGATGATGCTGTCATACTTCGTTGTGTTTGTTAAATTCTCATTTTTAAAATACTTTTCATTTTTCTTTTTTAAATCATAATTTTCCCCCTTTTTTTTTTTAACTTCCCCCCCTCCCCCTTCCTCCACTTTCCCCCTTTCCCTTTTTTTTTTTCTTTTTCCTTTTTCTCTTTTCTTTTTTTTTTCTTTTTTTTTTTTTTTTTAATTTTTTTTCCCCTTCCATTTTATTTGTTTTTTCTTTTTTTTCTCCTCTCTTTTTCCCCAATTTTTTTGTGTATTTGCTGGGCTCACAACTTTTTACTTTTTTTCATTTAATTAACGGGGGACTTTTCAATTTTCTTTTTTTTGTAGCTTTTTCATTTTTTGGAAATGTAACTAAAAAAAACGATTTTTGAAGGTGCATCACTGGGCAATTTCCGTTGCTTTCAGGCGTTTTCCCATACTTTTTTCTTCGGATTGGGTTTTTATTTTTGGGCGTGTTACTAAAAAAAATGAGAAATAATATGCATTTTCTGTATGTTTGGCTGGTTTGGCTGTTTTCCTGCGAGTGCTGGTGGTTTAAATGTGATGGTTGTCTGTGTTTTCTGGTGTCTGTTACCTGTTTGTGGAAAGTATTTGAAAGTTTTTTTCGTGACCAAAAAGTTTGTGGCAAATTAGCCCCCATTTTTTGTTTTCCCATCCCAGGGCGTGTGACATGGTCCCCGGCCATCAAAATTTTGACATGCCATAGCGGCATGGGCTGTGCTATCAATATGAAAGCCTTAAGGGGACATGGCTGTGCCATCATATAACATGCCCTAGTGAGACATGGCTGTGCCACAATTGGCAGCCCTAGTGAGACATGGGCTGTGCCCTAATATGACACGCCATAGCGTGAAATGGCGGTGCCATCAATATAAAATGCCATAGCGTGATATGGTCTATGCCATTTTCTGTGCCTCAATAATCGAATACCAAGATGATATGGTCTGTGCCATAAATATTGACAATGCATAGTGCGATTGGTCGGGGCCATAATATAGACATGCCATATGGATATGGGCTTTCCTTTAAAATAGCAGCCACGGTACAGGTCTGTCCCCCCCCAACAAAAATTGTGAATACAATAACTGATAAGGGCTGTTCAATTTAAGAAAGGGGGATAACATTGAAATCTACACCCGAAAGCTAGAGATGCAAGGAGTGGGAACTGGACGTAAAAAACTATAGTGGTGCCCCTGTGGCAGCCAGACTATACATATTATTGTATCATCATCGTCAGTCCAATGACCTTGGGGGGCGTGGGGGGTCATGAAAGAAAAGCGTGGGAAGCCTCCTCCATCCATCTCAGTCCCCGGCCTGCCAGTAGGCCCAAAATCATTCCCTCCTGGTCCATTCCTGGTTGTACATCCTGACTTGTTCTGTCTTTCCCCCCTTTTTTGCCATCTTTTGTGTTCCCCCCAGTATGTTTTAGGCAGACTGTTTGGGGGGTGACGTGGGCCCAACCCTTCAGCTTTTTTTTCCTGACGATGGGGAGAAGGGGTTCCTGGGGGACCGCCATCTGGGTATTTGGCTCTTTACAAATTCATTTGGGCTTTCGTTCTCTCTAGGATATGCCCCAGCAGTTTTCTATGGCATTTTGTTTTTAAATGACTGCATTCGCTTTGCTGTTTCGCAGTCAATGTTGAGGTTTTACTTCTGTACAGCAGGATAGTCTGAATTTGGGCTATGTAGAGCTTTTGTTTGATTCGGGGAATGCTTTTATTTCCCCTATGGTGGTGATGTTGGCATGTCCACTCATTATGTCTCAGACATATCACGATCCCCTTTTCCACTTTCAACACTCACACCAAATATAATCGCACTGGCGCTAAAGATCGGTCTGGTGTCCTATTCAGACTGTTTTCAACAGTTCCAGTTTGCGGAAGAGCTGAAAAAGAAGGCACCAGGTCGCTGAGGGAAGTGTGTCGTCTGACCCTCTCTCACAGAATTGGTTTTCAGGCTGGACGACAAGAGAGGATTGATGCTCTCCCTTTCCTGACCCCCCCAACATGAAGTCCCTGCTGAGTTTTCTGGACCTGGACCTGCTCTTTGATGAAAGAAAACTGGAGGGTGGACTGCAAGGTCTGCCCAGATCCTTGTTCATGTTCCTCTTCCAGTGTTGATCCCACAGCAGCAGCAGCCACTACTTGAGGTGTACAAAGATCGTGATCTCTGTGGGTGTGTTGTGATGTGTGTGTGTGTTTGGTGTGTGTTTGTGTGTGTGTGTGTGTGTGTGTGTGTGTGTGTGATTGATGTGTGTTGTGTGTTGTCACACTACGAAATAAGCCAGAATAGAGAAGAGTGCACAAAGATCCCTGTACATCAGAGCTGTGCATCAGTGTTTCATACCCAGAAGCAGCAGGCTATACAGCAATGCACTCTTCAGTGAGCAGTGATTAGGGAATATGGACACAGATGATTGTCTGCTGTGATTCATTGGACAAGTGGCAAAGACTGGGGGATGTGAGTGGTCATGACTGTGTAAAACTGACAAGGACTGGAGAGTTGACCAAGGTCAGTATGGTTACTGGCATCAGTAGCACATCAACACAGACTGGGGAGTGTACAAGATTGATTGTGTGATTGGCTGCACAAGAACAAGTGTACTGTGATGAGAAGCATTCTATTTTGGCACAGGTTAGAAAATCTACCCAGAACTTAGATGTTGTGACAGGAGGGTGGTCATGAGATGTTATATGCAGATAGGAAGGTCAGTCCATTTGACCAGTGGCTGAAGATGACCCCCACTGTGGTTGGTCAGCTGTCAGGACATCCTCACACTGGGGAACAGGGCAGGGCAAGGCAGGGGGTAGGGTAGTACAGGACAGACCACCTGGCACTTTGTGTTTGGGCTGCCTCATCCGTTTCAGTGCACAAGACGTGAGGTGAGGACATGCAACAATGGTGCCGTGCTTTTCCACAGTGCTGTTTCTTCCTGTCTCTGGTGCCGTCTGTGATGCTGCCTGTGTGTCTGTCTGTCTGCTTGTCTGTAGGTCTGTTTGCTAGTTGTGTGTGTGTCTGTCTGTAGGTCTGTTTTCATATGTGTGTGTGTGTCTGTCTGTCTGTGTGCCCTTCATTTGTCTTCAGTGTACCTTTCCATTGATTTTGCATTTCGTTTTGATAGAAAATACATTTATGGAAAGACGCAAGTTTGAAAGAAAGGTTAGCAAATATGAAAACAGAACTTGATAATGTTGTATAAACAGAGATGATCGATGATGCTGTCATACTTCGTTGTGTAGTTTTGTTAAAATATCTCATTTTGAAAATATTCTTCATTTTTCTCTTTGAAAAATAATTTCTCCTTCTATGTATGTTTGTAGCTTGCTCCCCCCTCCCCCTTCCCTCCTTCACATCCCCTTTGTATTAATTTTTTCATTTGAAAATTCAACTTTTCCAATGTGATTTTCAAGTTAATTTTTTTCTGTGTTTTTTGTAAAATCGTCGTTATAGTCTTTTCTACATTTCCATTTGGAGTTTGTTTATTTCTTGAATATTTTTCACGCCTCTCTGTAAATACATTAATTATTTTTGTGATATTTGCATGGGCATGACTAGGCTGATTTACGTGCGCTATTTTCATAGGATTAAGCGGAAGCATTTTTCACATTTTCCTTTTTCTTCTGTCAGCTTGTGTTCAGTTTGGTCAAGCTGTAACTAAGAAAAAGCTGGATGGTTTCCTAGAAGGTGACATCAGCGGTGGGCAATGTGTCCTGTAAATGCTATTCAGGCTGTTTCTGCCGCCATGAGCTTGTTTCTTGCGGATTGGGTTTCATCTTCTGACGTCCTGTGTTATCATAATAAAAAATGAGAAATAATATGAACATTTTGTCTGCTGACTGTTTGTGGACTGGTTTGGACTGTCTTTACCTGCTGAGTGCTGTGGTTTAGATGTGACTGGTGTGTCATGTGTTTTCTGGTCGTCTGTTAACCATGTTTGTAGGAAGCATATATTGAAAGATCCCTCTATTCTCTCAGTGCCTACTAAAAGTGTCACTTAGTGTTGCAAATTAGCCCTATGTTATTGTTACCAGTCATGCCCCAGTGTGACATGGTCCCTGTGCCCATCAAAATAGACATGCCATAGCGTGACATGGTCTGTGCTATTCAATATGATGCCATAAGGGTGACATGGCTGTGCCATCATATAGACATGCATAGTGAGACATGGGCCTGTGCCATCAATCTCGAGGCAAGCCATAGTGAGACATGGTCTAGTGCCATCAATATAGACACGCCATAATAGCGTGAAATGGACGGTGCCTATCAATATCGACATGCCATAGCGTGATAATGGGTCTATGCCATTGTCTTTGTGCCATCAATAATCAGAATACCAGAGATTGGATATGGTCTGTGCCATAAAATATTGACAATGGCAATAGTGCGATATGGTCGGTGCCATCAATATAGACATGCCAATAGTGAGATATGTCTGCCATTAATATAGCCACGCCACAGCGTACATGGTCTGTCCCCTCAACAAAGGATTGTGAATACAATAACTGATACAGGTCTGTTAAATTTTAAGAAGGGGATAACATTGAACTCAAACACCTGAAACCCTGAGAGAGCAAGGAGGGGAGAACGGACGAAAAAATCTAAGTGGTGCCAGGGCAGCCAACTATACTAAAATGTGATCATCATCATCGTCGCCCCAATACCTTGCGGCGTGGAGGTCATGAAAAAACCCGTGGTAAGCCTCCTCCACCATCCACCTGGGCTCTGCCATAGGCCCAAGTCATTCATCCGGGTCCATTCTCTAGTTGTACACCATACTTGTTCTGTCTTCCCCTCTTTCTGCCATTTTTAGTGTTCCCTGCAGTCTGTTTTTAGGCAGACTTTTTGGGGGTGACGGGGCCAAACCCAGTCATTTTTTTCTTCCTGACGATGGTGAAAGGGGGTTCCTGTGGACCTCCATCTGGGATTTGGCTCTTGACAAATTCTTTGGTCTTTCTTTCCTCTAGGTATCCCCCAGCAGTTTTTTAGGCATTTTGTTTAAATGACGCATCCGCTTTGCTGTTTCGCAGTAAATGTTGAGGTTTTCTTCGTACACAGGATAGTCTGAATTAGGCTATTAAGTTTTGTTTGATTGGGAAAACTGATCTTTTTCTTTTCCATATGGGGTGATTTGTCAGGGAAGATGTTTCATGGCTATCTGACTTTTTTTCTATCGTTGATCCCCCGTCCTTTGTGAGTGTACCCCCAAAGGATTTAAAACTCACCTCCCCAGTTGCTGGCCGTTCATGTAAATTTTAGCAGTGGCTTTTGCTCGGCTTTTTACAAGACTTTATTTTTCTCCAGTTACCCCTTTCTATATCCCCAGCTCTTTTCTCAATCTGGTCGTAAGATTTGCAGCTCTGTTTTACTTCCGCCCTGGGGCAATGTCATCTAAAAAACGCAAGTTGTTGAGGGTTTCGCGCAAGGGAATGGTAAGAGGGGAATCATGGGGGGCCCTCTCCAAAAATGTTTATCCAAGAACAGATTAAACAGACGGGAATACCGGCACCTTTTTTCGACCCCAAGTGGGGTTTTTAAAGAGTTCCGAACTGATTGATCAGAAGGACGCACTGCTTGCGGTGTCGTATAGTGCTTGAATTTTTGCACTATCCTTTTTCAATGCCAAACGTTCTGGGGACCTCCCACACCTTCGTGCCAAATTCTGCGAAAGCCGTTTTGAAGTCGATAAGTTGTGGCAGTTCTCCTGATTGAAGATTTTTTTCCATCAGAGTGGCAGTTAAAAATCTGTTAAATTGTGCTCCTGCCTGCCTGAACCCAGCTTGTTCCTCTGAAAGGTGTTCTCCTGCCCCCTTCTTTATTGATTAAAAATAACTTTTAGCATATCTTGCGGCGGGCTGATGAGGCTAATTGTTCTATATTTTTAGCATTGGCGAAATTCCCCTTTCTTGGGCGGGGTTTGCATGAGGATTGTGTCCATTTTGGCCACTTTTTGTCTCCCACGTCTTCTGACAGATAGCTGTAAAAAGGTTTTAAAACTGTTTCGCCCCAGTTTGAGCAGCTCGCTGGATGTTGTCTGCTCCTGGGACTTTCCTACTGGTAAACTGCAAGGGCTTCTTCCATTCCCCCTCAGTATGGGAAATGGCAAAGGGACCTTGATGTTCGCTTCCTTTTTATTATGCCTGTCATTGGGTTTGGGTAGTTGTAAAATTTTGAAAATACTCAGCCCACCGTTCAATGCAGCGAGCTTCTGAGGAGGGTTTCCGGAGCTGCTTAAAATAAATGATGATTTTTTGAAGGGGTTTTTTTGGGTTTTCCATGTTCGTTGCCTTTTACGTTGCCTACTTCGTTTTTTTTCGTTTTCACACAGATCCCAAACCACTTCTCCTGGCCTTAACATTGATTTCCCTCCAAGGTTGTGACCTCCCAGATTCTTTGGGGTTTGGGAAGCCCGGGTTGGTTTTTCGGCCTTCTTGTACGCAGAGGTCCAAGAGCAGGGTATCTAGGCTGTGTTTATTCCTCTGACGCTGATACCTCCCTGCGTTTCTCAGACGCCTCTTAAAGTTGTGGGTGAGGTCATTGATTCATTGTCCAGGGGGTTTTTTGCCGAAAAAACAACCGCCAAGCTTAGTTTGGAAATCTCCTCGACATCGGGATCTTTCAGTTTGTCCCGCAAATTTGATATTGGTTTGCGGGCGTTTTTTTTTCTTCAGTTTAAAATTTTGAATACCAGCACACAAGGTTAGGGCGCCCCTATGTCATCCAGGGTGGGTTTCTTGTTCTGGCTCTGTTGATCTGGATTTGAAGCGCCGTGGTGTTAAATAAAATCTTTTTGGTTAGGATCTTGCGGTTTGGCGAAACCCCAGTTATCCTCATTGTCTTGAGGGAAGGGGGTATTGAAGGAAGTCGGGGGTGCAGGCAACTCCACAGATTATCCCCGTGCTTGGCTCTCCATTCCAAACTAACCAACTGTTCTGGCCCTTTGTTTAAGAGTCGGGCCCCACTTTGGCGTTAAAATTCCCCCGAATATGATAGTCTTTTTTGGGCTTCATAAGGGGCTCTTCAAGTTCTTTTTGTAAAATTCCCCTACTTTTTCACTGCAGGTCAGATGCCGCATAATTTGTATGATGGGATGTTTCTTGGTTGGCCCACACCCCCATCTGAAATCCGCTGGAAACCGGGGTACACTGATAATGCACCCCACACTTCCTTCTGAAATAAATCCCCTCCAGTTGGGGATTTTCCTTGACCACGGTCCAAACCTTTTGCTTCTTCATCATTGTCTCACCAAATCCTGTCCATCCACTTCTCCCACCAATAATGCCCATTTATAGCGGCTAAGCTCATCTCTAGTGCTTTGATTTTTACGCACTGTAGAGTAATAGGTCAGGGCAGAACCCCTCTGCTACGGTAACCGTCCCAGTACCACCGCCACATGGGGAAAACCCCAAACCAAAAAATCCGACCCGGGGAGGGGTGGGGTCCGCCAGGTTTTATTTCCCCGATACACCAATGACAAAGACAGCCAGAACTCCTACCGATCGGTCGTCGCCCGGGTTACCAAGGGCCGCGCCTTCGTTTCTCATCAGGCAGTGCGAAAGTAGCACTGATGTAAAACGAACAAAATTCCGTGCCAAAACAACACCACATTGGCACATGGAATGACGGGCACTAAAACCAGGCAAAATGGGAAAACTACACTGAGATGTCCAATATCAATGGGACAATCCCTTTGGGCTCTCGAATCAGGTGGAAAAAAATGGGAAACAACGCCCAGGAAACCACAAATTATACACTGGAAAACAGATAAACAGAAAACGGCGTGGGGTTTCTCGTTTTACAAAAACACCGTGAACACCGTCAGACTTTTAGCCTGTGCCAGCAGATTTTACCTCCCCGAGAGCAACCCCCTTTAAAATAACATAGTACAAGGGATAAACCCCCACTCAGACTGCACGATGAAACCGTAGAAAATTTTTTGACCGCTCAAGAGTTCTAACAAACACCCAAAAAAGACTCCCGTTGTCAAGGCGACTGGAACGCCAAGGTAGGGAAATGCATGGAAAAGACGGAGGGCGTTTTTGGGGCCCCATTGTAAAACCAATCAATGAAAGAGGCTTAGACCCTGGGGTTTGCCAGAACAACCACCTCCAGCTAGTGAATACACTTGCCCACACAAAATCCAGAAAAGGACATGCATAGCCAAATGGGGAACACCCCAACCAAAAAGATTACATCATGGGGAAAAAACGGTTTTAGTCTAGCGTTAACATCGACAGACACAAATTTTTCCCCGGACAACAAGGGGGTGACAGATCTTGTGATGATACTTTCCGATGTCAAAGAAAATCCCAAGCGGGAAAAACACAGGGTCAAATTTTACCTCGAGAAGCAAAGGCCCCCGAGGATTTGAAATTTTTAAGCAAGGAAGGTGGAAAGTTTCCACACTCCTGTGATAACTCAGACATAAAACACTGACAAAATTCAATACACGGGGACGAAACAGCAAACGAAACTTCTTGGCAAACGCCGACCAGTCAAAAAACCAGTCCAAACCCAAAATCCTACAACATCGACAACGTAAAGTTTAAGAAAAAAAAATGAAAAAAAGAAAAAGCAAACAATATAGGGCAGTAACAAAAAAACAGGAAGTCCCTACGGGGCAAAAGAGAAATGGATCGGTGAACATGCCAAACATTGAAGAGAAAATCAAAAAAAACAAAAGCCAGAAAATATCAGCTGGTGAAAGACCGACTAGCACAAACAGAAAAAGGTTAACAAACCAAGACAAAATGGAAGTGTCTCACTGACGACCCGGAATCTGAACAATGGACAGAATACTGCCCGACCTGTAAACATAGAACCGCAGGAACCAAGTCCTTAAAGTCCCAAAGCAAAACACAGACATCACCCTAACCCCGAAAGAAGGAAACACAGTCAGATCGCTGAAAAAAGGGAAAATCAGCAGGGCTGACAACATTTTCCCGCTGAGTTGGGCCAAGCGGAGGGGGAAACCATGTCAGCGCCCTACTAAGAATTGCAACAAGATCTGGGAGACAGGAAAAAGGGCCAACACCATGGACGCAGTCACTCATCATCCCCCCCCCCAAGAAGAAATCACAAAAATCCATAATTACGCACAATCAGCCTCATATTCACCCAAGCAAGGTATGCTGCAATAATTTTTGAATAGACTGAAGCCACAAGAAACCCATCATTTGCGAGGAACAACGGGTTCAGAGCAGGGGCGCAGCACAACAAACAATATGCAACCCAAAACATGGGCGGTACCTTCAACACAAAAAGACCTTTACCACGATTTTACGATTTAAAAAGGGCATTTGACAGGGTTCAGCAGCTTTGGGGGCAACCATGAATTTGTACGCAAAAATCAAACCTACAAGTCATCAAACGCTTACACGAGGCCACCATGCAGTGTACTAAAACCCAAAAACTTTGGAGAATTTTTCGAACAACTTTGGGAGAAAGGCGGGGTGTCTACTCTCACCATCTTTTCAACATCTTCCTTGAGAGAATCTGGCTATGCCGGAACATCATAAAGGGATCATCGCTTTGGGTGGCAGAACATCAAAAACCCTCCGTTTTGCGATGACATTGAGGAATAGCAGGACAAAAAAAGACTTCCCACCCAAACAGAACACCTGAATAAGGCCCCCAAAAACATAGGGCATGGAAATCAGTGCAGAGAAGCCCAAAACGATGACTAAAAAAACCAAGGCTTTAGCCTGATATCGGGGTTAATGACCGAAGCGGAAACAGTTCAAAGCTTCAAGTACCGGGGACCATTGTATCCGCCCGGGACCCAAAACCAGAAGTAGATGCAGGACTGCACAGAAAATAACATTTTGTCAAAACAAACACCACTGGGAAAAAGAATATCTCACTTACCCAAGACGACTAATGCCTCCCTTGTCAACCCAATTTCTGTATCCCTGTGAATCAGGGACCCACTGCAATTGGAGAGAAATACGGGATGGAATTATGCTTTCGGAGACCCTTGGCTCTCCTACAAAGACCACATAAGCAACGAAAGCGGCATAACAGAAACCACAAACCATTGGAAAACCCCATGAGAACCCTAACACGTGAAAAAGCGTAAACTTAAATGGTAGGGGATTCACAAGACCCAAGGAATACAAAAACAGTTTTGCAAGGGACTGTCCAAGAGGAAGAAAAAGGCAGAAAAAAGGGAAAAGCGGGAGGATAAACAGTGAATGGACAGCCTAGAACTCAACAAAACCCCCGAAAAGGCAAAAGAAAAGAGGGGAAAGGAGGGGAAATGGTTGCTGAGCTTGAGGGGCCCCCACGGCGTCAGACTACGGGAAGATAGATAGATAGAAGAGGTAAATACCAAAATTTTCCCTGTTCCAATGGTGACTGTTCTCAAAGGGCTTAAGTAATGTTTTAATCCAGTAGCGATTGTCACTCCCCCTGGTTTTTATAAAATAAAATGCGGCTGTTGAAACCCCGGGCCCGCCCGATCCGTTATCAATGGTTTTGTATTGTCTTCATGTTTTGTTGGGGCTTATATATTCCTTGGGGCGCCAATCCCCTCTAAAACCCATATTTGTTTTTTTTCTATTGGGGTTTTTCCCCCCCCCACAGCGACATTTACTGGTTACATGGATACCAAAACCCGTGACAGAGAATTCTCTGACGACCTGACCGGGATATGTGATAGTGAATGAATTATTTATAAACTTTTTTAAATTTTTTTAAGTCAGGCAGATTTCTCTCTTAAAATTGGGGATGCTCCCCCGGGGGGAGAGGCATTCCCAAGAGCAGTGCCACCCCTTATTTTCTTTGTTTTTCCTTCTGTATTGTATTTTTTCCCTATCACAGTTTTTTCCCTACAAAATTTTTCCCAAAAGAAAAACGCTCTTGTTGCCAGGGGGCCCTTTTTATGTCGTTACTAATTATTTATAACACATGAGACCTCTTTTTATGCTATGAAAAACTAGCACCCAACCTTTACCAGTCTATGGATGGGAAAAGTTTGGGGCCCAAAACGGGATTCAAACCCCACACACTTCCGACCCACCCCTTTTGACTTTTTGTTTTAGGCGGCGCATTACCTCAGACCCTGACCCACTTCATGACTGTGAGAAAGGGAATGAGAGGTAACAAGAAGAACGGAAAACGCAATAGTTTTTTTTTGGAAAAACAAAGGGAAAATGCCAGAAAAAGCTGCATTGCAATGTCCCCTTGTTGCCCCAATACACTTGCACATGAACAAATAAAACTCTTTATTTTTCGAAAAAAACATGAACTTTTTAAAATCAATTAGAAAAATAAGAAAAAAGCAATCACTATATAAATATTTTATCCAAAAATTAACAACATCATAGCTCGTTAGAAGTAAGCTTTCCCCCACATTTTAAATAAAAACAATAAATGTATCAAAAAGGATTTTATACTACAACATGCAAGACTGGCAATTGCACAATGCTTCTCTCTCTCTTCTCTCTCTCTCTCTCCCCCTCTCTTCCTCCCCTCTCTCTCTCTCTCTTCTCTCTCTCTCTTCTCCCCCTACCATGTGTGCAAATTGCTTTGCTCTGAAAAAAATGTTTTCCAAATAATTCATGTTGGACCGGGGCCTTCTTTTTAGTGGATTGCACCTGGCTTTTGGGTTTTTTTGAAACGGGTGTCCTTGTGAGATATTGGGAAAAAGTAACAAGTTTTTTTCATTTTGTCACCGATGTCCATTCGCCCATCACAGTTGATAGGCATGGATACCCTGTTGAAATTTTTAATCCTTGACCACACTGTTCCTTTGTGACTGAGTCCCACACGGCTTGTCCCTACAGATGGGGGGTGTCCGGGGCCACCACCAAGGTGTTTACAGCATGGTGTAATATCTAAAGTTCGGCTAGCGGGCTGCTGGGAGGCTAGGCCTACCCAAATCGGGAAGTGTGTGTTTTTGTTTTGGTGGGCCTTCTATATTGTGCCCCAGTGCCATCCTAGACCTAGTCTGTGTTCCATTTTGATGGCCTTGCTTTCCCCCCCCCCCCCCCCCCCCCCCTTTCAAAACCCCCCTCCCCCCCTTTTCTTCCTTCAGTCCAACCCTTCTCCCCTTTATTCACATAGGCTAAAAAAATTTTTTTACACTTCTCCATGGTAAAATTTAACATTAACTGAAGTTTCCCCCTAATTCAAAGTGTGAATTTGGGGGACCAGGGGCCAGGGTAGAAACAAACCACCATCTCCCATTTTTACCCCACTCCATTTTATATCTCTATTCCCCCCGACCCCCCCCCCCCCCCCCCAAAAAAAATGTCACGTCATGAAAAACCCAGGTGACGGGCCCCCCCAAATAGACATAAAATGACCCCAAAACATTTAACTTTTGAGTCCCTCTTCAGTTGCCCCTTTTTGGCCAGATGATTACAAACGCACATGTTTAAATGTAAAGATAAACCCCCCCTTTAGCTTTTGTTAAATGACTTTCCCAAACTAAAAAACCCATTTCCCTCGTGAAAAGGAGCCTAACCCATCCCCACCACCCCCCTTGAAGAACTTTAAAAAAACAAAATACAAGGAATTGTGGGACAAAAAAACTGATCACCATCACATTTTTTACACAACGGGGAACTGTTTTTGGCAAGAAACCCTTGGGGCAAAGATGGCTAAAAAAATTTCAGACCCATAAAGTGATCTGACCATTTTCTCCTGACACAGAAAGAAGCCCAGCCAACCGGGCGAGACGGCTGACCTGCGAAGTACCTCTACCCCAACCCAAAACCCTTTCCCCCTCGGAAAAATTCCCAGACACCCCTCCCATCCAGGTCCTCCCCAAAACCAAATTTGCTCCAAATTTAAAAATGTCACCCACCCACCCCCCATCCGATGTACCACTGTTGTTCTCACCACCCTCACCCCCACCAGTTCAGCACCACCCAGGAAATTTCACGGGGGGAACACAACACAAACGACCCAAAACCAGCAAAAACACCACATCACACCTGTGCAGACGAAAGTTATCCATCACCAACAAAACACCCACTAACTTTCGCCAAAAACAGCACACAAAACACACTCACCATACGTGCAACACGTCGCAATCATTTTACCCTCCACCAAAAAACATCACTTTCCTATTTCCTGGCAAAAAAACATTCCCCAAACATCCAACGACGAAAAAAAAAGATACACTCACTGTTTGCTCAATCCAAAAAAACCCCAAAAAGCATGGGGTTCCCCTCCCAAAACAAATCTCACACTGCAAACAAAAAACCACAGCTTAAGTCAAACCCACGGAACGAAACCAACTACAAAACACACACCAAGCCCCAACCCTCCACACACCAGTCAACAAAGAACAGGATTCCTTAAAATTCAT
Organism: Rapana venosa; assembly: GCA_028751875.1. Lineage (NCBI taxonomy): Eukaryota > Metazoa > Mollusca > Gastropoda > Neogastropoda > Muricidae > Rapana > Rapana venosa. Next base: position 39,839,121 of record CM054162.1, read on the forward strand.
CCGTCCTACCAAAACAATTTTCTCTTCTCTACCACTACGACGAAAACCAAATCAATGTACACATGAAAAATTGAGCAGAAGCCAACTCCACCTGACCAATATTCACACAACCATGGACAATACGTGAACATCAAAAACCCAAACAACGGCAAAAAAGCCCCGACTTTTAGAAGAAATCAAAAAACCACAAAAACAGCCAACACTATCACTAAACACCAACAACCTGGCAAAAAACCGTGACAACACGGGGAGAAACCCCAAACCCCAAATGTTTTGAAACACCCCTCAAAGAAAAAGAAAAGACAAACTGCAATCAACACTTCTGAAACCTAAATACTACCAAAAAACCCCTCACACCGGGCCAACAACTACAGTACAAAGAGACACTCCAGCACAACGAATCTATCCATGACTCAGTGACATGACACATCAAGACAGATTTTCAATTCAAAGGCAAAATAAAAACACAGCACTCAGGTTACATTGGACCCATTCATTGGCTTAAACACATTTCCCCAAAAAGAATACAGCACCTTTTTTTTCCATACGGGAATCAACACATCAAAAACATCCACCCAAAAACAAAAAATGGACAAACTTTCAAAATACAAGTGGTTCCCCCAAGCGGGCGGGCTCGTCCATTACCCCCCCAAGGGACGACTCTCTAAAAAAGACGTCAATTTATCCAATTTTCCCCTTTCCCAAAAGTGTTTCTGCAGGAAAACATCCTTTTGCAGACCACCCCCGGATATTTACAACTCAGGGGGGGGCCCGATCAAAGATTTATATTCTGACCCTTTCCATCCCACCCCCAAAGGTAACGGTTGTGACAGCCTAAAAATACCCCGACCCCCACCCAAACCAGCCTCCCTGAGCCCCAACACACGGCCCACTGGACAGGGGGGCACCCAAACCTCTTTTCAAAAAGGTATCAGCCCCTGTACCCTTTTTAAATCGTGGAGAGATGGCAACCAAACCCCTAACCCCTAAATGACGGTGTCGGGGGCAACAGACAAACCCCCCCAGTCTACATATGTGCGACCCTACCTCCCCCCACCGCCCCCCCACCCTACCCCCAATGCCGCCCCAACCACCCATCTCCCAAATTTTCGTCTAGGGGTTACACAGAAAAAATTGGTGGACAAATTCTCACCACCAAGTTTCCCCATTAAGGGGGTTGGGGGGGGGGTAGGGGGGGGGGGGGGGGTGGGGGTGTTGTTGGTTTGGGGGGGGTATCAGTACACCTATTGGGGTGTTGTATTGTGGTGTGTGTGTGTTGTGTGTGTTGTGTGTGAACAAGGATTGTATGCGTTCATACACATGCATGTTAAGAAAAACTTCCCTTTAAACCCAAACTTTGTTAGAAGTTTATAAAACTTACAAGGGCTTACTCCTGTGTTCTGCACCCCGGCCCTTTAAGGGGCAAATTTGGGGACAGTTTAAATTTATAAAATAAAAATCTATTTTGTGCTCGAGACACGCCCACCCCGGCGCAGTGTGAACAAACATGACAGGGCAACCTGTCAATCTCCGCCCAGGACCCGCTTTCTGGAACAGGCTGATTGGCTCACATTTTTTTTCTCTTTTTTTTTCTTTTTTTTTTCTTACTTTTTTAAAAAACTCTTTTTAAATTATATTTTTCCCGAAATGTGCTGATTGTAGTTGTCTTTTTATTATATTTTGGCTATTTTATTTACAGGGGCTTTACTGTATTGTCTCCCGCTTTTTGGGGTGATTTTGGTTCTTGTTGTTGTTTTTTTTGGTCTTTTTTTTTATCTCCACTTTTTCTGGTAACCAAACCCCCACCTGTGGGAAATTTTTTTTTTCTTGTCAACAATGTCGATGAGATTATATACACATTGTGTGCTACAGGTTAATTGATTTACTCCTTTCTTCACCCTTCCCCACCATACCCTATCAAGTTTCCCTCCCCCCCCCATTATTTTTTTTCATTTCCCCCTCTTTTTTTTTCCCTTTTCTTTACCATTCTTGTACACATTAAATTAATTTCCCCCAAACCTAAAATTTAATAGATGATTAAAAACACAAATTCAGGGCCCCCCTTAAGGTAGCTTACGAATTTTTTCCCCCTAAATTAAAAAACCCTGCGTCAATAAAATCGAAAATAAACAAAACCATCACAAAACCCAAGGCAAACCATTTCATAAACTAAGCTTTCCGATCAAGACACAGAACCAACACTGACATTTCCCCTAGAATAAAATCAGCGAAAAGATCCCCAAAAGCCCAAAAAACAGGGGCTCTTAACTTTTAGTGAGTCTTTAAAGTTCAAACATCTTTTCCTCTGAACGTTATGAATAGAATCCATTGGGCAAAGTACATAAAAAGTGCAGCGCCTATTTTAAAAGGGGTTCTGCTACAGAAAACCCAAAAGAAAAAAAAAAAATGGGGTAGCTTTGACTCCCGATGAACGTAGTCCCATTGAATCAAGAAATTTTCTTACTAGGGATTTTTTAAAATTGACCCAAAAGTAAAAACCCAAAGGACCCCCAAATTATTAACTCATTCAAATTTTCCCAATTGTAACTTCACCCACAAATCCATCAAATTCAACACAATTTTTGATCACATCTATGTACAGCCCAAAAAAATCATAGAAAAAGTGTTCCCTAACACAACGTATGACCAATACCCATCTGTACCAAAAGGTCATAAAAAGGGAAAAAAAATTCCAAAACCCGGCCAAACCCTTTTAACCTATCGTTCTTTTTCAAAATTTAATGGCAGCTTTTTTTACTAAGTTAAACGTTCCAGCCTCGGAAACATCAAAATTTTCGATACGACCCGGCCTTGATTCGGTAAAGTTTTTTCGAACTTAACACATTGTCAGGTCAGTCAGAGAATTCCGTTTTGCTAAAGGTATCCATGTAACCCGTACAACCTGTCGCATGTGGGGGGGGAAACCCCCAAAAGAAAAAAACCCCAAACATATGGAGACTTTGGGGAGGAGATTGGCGCCACCCAAAGGGTTATCCCAAGCCCCCGACAAACGTAAAGACAAATGCAAAGCCCAAAAAGAAACGGACGGTCGAGGGGAAAAAGGGGAAAACCCCCGGGGGGTGAAAGGGGGGGGGGGGTGGAAAGCCCTTTGGAAGGGAAAAGGGGAAAAAAAAGAAAGGGGGGAGGGGGGTAAAAGGGAAATTGGGGGGGGGGGGTGGGGGGAGGGGGGCAAGGGGGAAAGGGGTTTGGGGGTGGAAACCCCCTGGGGGGAAGGGGATGGGGGGAAAGGTCAAGTTAGGGGGGGGGTTTAGGGGGTGGGGGGGGGGGCCGAAAAAAACAAAAGAATATTTAAAAGAAAATGGAAGTAGGAATTTCGAGATTTGAAGAGATTTTTTTTAAACCAAAGGGTTTATATCACAAGGGGATTTTTACCCCAAGTAGGCCTACTTTACAAATATCCCGGAAAGTTTCCCTTTTTGGAAAAGGAAGCCAACACGGGGAAAAAACTGTGGGGTTTGCCGCAAAAATTACATTAAAAACTATAAAACATCAATGAGGACAACCTTTGGCATGGCCCCAAGGAAAAACCAAAAAACCAAAAGATTTTCTTAACACCACCGCTTCAAATCCCGCACCAGACCAGCAAACCCCCATACAAACACACCACGACCTTTTTTGGGATAAAAATGAAACTGAAAAAAAACCCGAAAAACCCATATCAAAAATTTTACTGGGACCAAACGAAAGTCAGAAACGAGAAAAAACCCAAGCTAATTTGGGGAGTTTTGCGCATTAACCCCGGGGAATACATATCCCCCCAACAATTTAATGGGCATCCGAGAAAAAACCCCAAAAGGTATCTTCCCAAGGAAAAAAACCAACCAGGCTACCAAGACATCGGACCTTGCAAATTTCAAAAGAACTGGAAACCCAACAGGCTTCCAAAACCCAAAAATTTTCGGGAAAGGCCCAACAATCTTGTAAAAGCAATGTTTTAAAACCCGAAGAAATCACCCCTAAAGAGATCGAAAAAAGAGAAGTGGCAAATAAAAAAGCCATACGACACCCTAAAAAACCCCCAAAACCACTTCAACCAAAAAACATTGAAGACACCCGGAAACCTTTTCCCAAGAAGTCGGCATTTGGGAACAGGGGGGCGGGAGCAAGAATAAAAAACCCCAACCAACTCAAACATAAAAAAGAAGGACAGCCCAGGACCTCCCAACAACTGAGGGAAGAAGTTTGGAAGAAGCCACAATTTCCAGTAGGAAATAGAACAAAAACATACCCCGCCAACTTCAAGAGGTGGGAAACATCATTCCAATGAAAGCCCGTGAGATTTAACAAAACGGGCCAACAGTGGGGAAAATCATCACCCTAACCTCTGCCCAAGAAGGGAATTTTTGGCCAATGCAAAACTATAAAAAAGCCTCATCAACCACACCAGCACGATCATGCCAAAGTTATTTTGAATTACCAAGAAGGAGGGAAAGAACACCTGCAGAGGGAAAAATGGTTTGGGGGGTAGGAGCACAACGTACAGATTTTTAACTGCCCATCCCGATGGAAAAACCTTCAACATCAAAAGACCTGTTCCAAACTTTTTTCGACTTTTGAAGAAAAACTTTCAAAAGAGTATGGGACGAAGGCCTGGGCGGGCCTCAAAATTTTGGGTTGAAAAGGCTATGCAAAACCCTTCAAGCACTATACAACACCGCAAGCAGTGCAGTCCTTTTGAACAATCAGGGCGGGGATATTCAAAAAACCCCATTGGGTTTTTCCCAAAGGATGCCGTTATTCCAGTCCGTTTAATCTGTTTTTTGGAAAAAATTTGGAGAGACCCCAATACTTTCCCTCTACCACTCCATTGGCGGGGAAACCCCCCAACAACTTGCGTTTGACAATAACATTGCCCAAAGGGGAAGTAACCAGACTGCAAATCTACGTCCAGACTTGAGAACAAGTGGGGCTAAGGATGGAGGGAGCTCAGAAAAATAAAGTACTTGTGAAAAAGCCAAGCAAGCCCCCCCTAAAATTTCATGAAAGACCACAACTGGGGGAGGTAGACCTTTTAAAAAAACCTTGCGTACACTCCAAAGACGGAGGATCGACGACAGAACCCAAAGTCAACTACCTGGCCACTTCCTGACAAAACTCACCACCAAGGAAAAAAAGAGATCGTTTTCCCCAAACAAAAATAAAGCGTACAAAACCCCATTTTTAAATCCCCCGTACGGGAAAAGAAACCTGGGCATTTACTGCTGAAAAAAAGCAAAAGCGAATCCAGTCATTTGAAACAAAATGCCAAGAAAACTGCTGGGGAAATCCGGAAAAAGGGGAAAAACCCAAAGAATTTGCAAAAGTCAAATAACACGGTGGCAGGGCCACAGGAAACCCCCCCCTCACCTCGTCAAAAAGAAAAACTGACATGGTTCGGGCCCCGCACCCACCAAACACTCTGCCAAAAACAGTATCGGAACACCGAAGGTGACAGAAAGAGGGGGAAACAGACAAGTCTTTTATGGGACAACATCAAGAATGGACCAGGATGAATGACTCGGGACTACTGCGCAGAGCCGAGGACCCAAAGGATGGGGGACTTACCCCGGCATTGTCTTTCGTTTTCCCCCATGACTGCCAAAGGGCATGGGA
>CM054162.1:39845233-39866130 GCA_028751875.1 Rapana venosa
TTTTTTTGTATTCAGTCAAGGGCCCTGCCTGGTGACATGACCGGGCTTGCGGAGTGTATGGCCGATCCCCCCCACTTCCCTTTGTTTAATGATGGACTCGTTTGGGGTTTGTCTGGCCCTGCCCCCACAGTTTTTTTTGTTGATTATTTCCGGCCACCTGATTTGAAAAGAACCTGGGGCATTTGTTGGTAAAAGACTGGAGTTTGTGGGTGTTGGTTTTTGTTACCCGCCAGGTTTCTGAGCCATAAAAGTAGGACCGATTCGACATTGGTGTTGTAGATCCGAAGCTTATTTTGAAATAAAGAGGGCTGTTGACCTCCAAATTGGCCGAAGGGTGTTGAAGACGTGACGGGTTTTGTTGATTCGGCACTTGATGTCTTCATCTGTTCCCCCATCTTTACTGACGACACTGCCCAGGTAAATAAACTTGGTGACTTCTTTGATGGTTTCTTGCTGCAGTCGCACTGGGTCATGTGTTTTGTTGTTCACCCTCATGATCTCCGTCTTCCCGGTGTTTATTTGGAGGCCAGTCTTTTCAGCTTCATCAGCAACACGACAAAGCTTCTCTTGTGCGTCTTGTTGCCTGTGGGAGAGAAGGCTGATGTCGTCTGCGAAGTCCAGGTCTTCCAGCTGCTTCATGAGGGTCCACTGTATGCCGGTTCTCCTGCCTGCTGTGGCTTGCCGCATTATCCAGTCAACCACCGACAGGAAGATGGTTGGCAACAACAAACAGCCCTGACGACCACCGGTCTGTACGGAGAAGGCTTCGTCAGTTTCCCTTCATTGATGACTTGACAGGTGGGATCTTCTCTGTTCTAAGATATTGGTTTTAATTACTGCATATAAGTACTGAAAGATTGCCATATAAAGCATACCAAATGTTGTTTGAACTGGACAGAAATGGAAAATATTGCTGGGTATCCAAAATAAGAGAACGTTTTTATGAGACAGGATTAATTTTGTTTGGTTACAGCAAGGAGTAGGTGATGTTAAAATGTTTTTGAAATTATTTAAACAAAGCCTCATTGATTTTTTTCATTCGAGAATGGACAGGCACAATAAGAGATCGCGAAAGGTATGAATGTTATAGGTCCTTTAAGATCTATCTATCCATCTATCTGTCCCGTAGTCTGACGACCGTGGGGGCACCCTCAAAGACTCAGCAACCAGTTCCCTCCATTCTTCTCTCTGTTCTGCCTTTCTCAGGGTTTTGTTGAGTTCTAGGCCTGTCCATTCACTGATGTTATCCTCCCAGCTCTTCCTTGGTCTGCCTCTTCTTCTTCCTCCTTGGACAGTGCCTTGCAAAACTGTCTTTGTAATTCCTTGGGATCTTGTGACATGCCCATACCACTTAAGTTTACGCCTTTTCACGATCGTTAGAAGGTTCTCATAGGGTCCAATGGTTTGCTGGATTCTGTTATGCACGCTTTCGTTGCTTATGTGGTCTTTGTAGGAGATGCCAAGGAGTCTCCGAAAGCATCTCATCTCCACTGCCTGTACTCTTCTCTCCAAATCTGCAGTCAGGGTCCATGATTCACAGGCATACAGAAATATGGATATGACAAGGGAGCGCATTAGTCTGACTTGGAGATAAGTGAGATATTCTTATCTCTCCAGATGGTGTTTAGTTTTGACAAAGCTGTTATTGTCTGTGCAGTCCTGCATACTACTTCTGGCTTGGATCCCTGGTCGGATACAATGGCTCCCAGTACTTGAAGCTTTGAACTGTTTCCAGCTTCTGGTCATTAACCCTGATATCAGTGCTAATGCCGTTGGTGTTATTAGTCATCAGTTTGGTCTTCTCTGCACTGATTTCCATGCCGTATGTTTTGGAGGCCTTATTCAAGTGTTCTGTTAGGCTGGCAAGCTCTTTTTCTGATCCTGCTATTCCATCAATGTCATCTGCGAAGCGGAGGTTTGTGATCGTTCTGCCACCAATGCTGACTGATCCTTCATGATGTTCCAGTGCATCAGCCATGATTCTCTCAAGGAAGATGTTGAAAAGAGTGGGTGAGAGTAGACAGCCCTGCCTTACTCCAACTGTTGTTCGAAACCATTCTCCAATGTTGTTTGTTGTAGTACACTGCACTGGTGGCCTCGCTGTACAGCTGTTTGATGACTCTGATCAGGTTTGCATTGATGCTGTACAAGTTCATGGTTGCCCACAAAGCTGCATGCCACACCCTGTCAAATGCCTTCTTAAAATCGATAAATACGTGGTATAGGTCTTGTTGATGTTGAAGGTACCGCTCACATAGTATTCTGAGGTTGAATATCTGTTCTGTTGTGCTGCGCCCTGCTCTGAAACCTGCTTGTTCCTCAGCAATGATGGTCTCTGCTTGTGGCTTCAGTCTATTCAATATTATTTGCAGCATGACCTTGCTTGGGTGACATATGAGGCTGATTGTGCGGTAATTATGGCATTGTTGTAGATTTCCTTTCTTGGGGAGGGTGATGATGAGTGACTGCGTCCATGGTGTTGGCCATTTTCCTGTCTGCCAGATCTTGTTGCAGATTTCTTAGTAGGGCGCTGATCATGGCTTCCCCTCCAGCTTGGACCAACTCAGCTGGAATGTTGTCAGCCCCTGCTGACTTCCCCTTTTTCAGCGATCTGACTGCTGTTTCCACTTCTTCTCGGAGGATAGGGTGACTGTCTGTGTCTTTGCTTTCGGGTACATTAAGGACTTTGGATCTCCTGCGGTTCTATATTATACAGGTCGGAGCAGTATTCTGTCCATCTGTTCAGAATATCCTGGTCGTCAGTGAGACACTTCCCATTTTTGTCTTGGATTGTTAAACCTTTTCTCTGTTTCGTGCTAGTCAGGTCTTTCACCAGCTGATATGCTTTCTTGCTATTGTTTTTCTTGTGTTCTCTTCAATGTCTTGGCACTGTTCACCGATCCATTTCTCTTTTGCCTCCGTCATGGACTTCCTGATTCTTTTGTTGACTGCCCTATATTGTTCTGCTCTTTCTTTTGTTTCATTTTTCTTTTTCTTCAACTCTCTACGCTTGTCGCATACTTGTAGGATGTTAGGTGTGACCCATGGTTTTTTGACTGGTCGGCGTTTGCCAAGAAGCTCATTTGCTGTTTCAGTCACTGCTGTATTGAAACTATTCGTCAGTGTGTCTATGTCTGAGTCTAACACAGTGAGTGCTGCAAACTTTCCACCTATCCTTGCTTGAAAAATTTCTAATACCTCTGGGTCCTTCAGCTTCTCGAGGTCAAATTTGATCCTGATGTTGTTCCGCTTGTGGATTTTCTTTAGACATAGTCGGAAAGTCATCATCACAAGATCATTATCACTCCCTATGTCTGCTCCTGGAAAACTTCGTGTCTGTGCGATGTTAACGCTAGACTGAAACCGTCTTTTCACCATGATGTAATCTATTTGGTTGTGGTGTTCTCCATTTGGGCTATGCCAGGTCCATTTTCTGGATTTCTTGTGTGGGCTAAGTGTATTCACTAGCTGTAGATGGTTGTTACTGGCAAACTCCAGGAGTCTCAAGCCTCTTTCATTTGATTGGTTATTACAATGTGGCCCACAAACGCCCTCCCAGTCTTTCCATGCATCTTCTCCTACCTTAGCGTTCCAGTCGCCTTGCACAACGAGGATGTCTTTCTTGGGTGTTTGATTCAGAACCTCTTCTAGCTGGTCATAAAATTCTTCTACGGCTTCATCTGTGCAGTCTGATGTAGGGGCGTATGCCTGTACTATAGTTATGTTAAAGGGGGTTGCTCTCAGGCGGATGGTAATAAGTCTGCTGGACACAGGCTGACAGCTCATGACGGTGTTCACGGTGTCTTTGTGAACGAGAAACACCACGCCGTGTTCATGTTTATCCTGTTTTCCACTGTAGTATAATTTGTGGTCTTCCTGGGTCGTTGTTTCTCCCATGTTTTTCCACCTGACTTCGCAGAGCCCAAGGATGTGCCAATGATATCTGGACATCTCATGTGTCAGTTCTTCCACTTTGCCTGCAGCTCTTAGTGTCCGTACATTCCATGTGCCAATGATGGTGTTGTGTCTGGCACGAATTTTGCTGCGTTTTACATCAGTAGCATACTTTCGACATCTGTCCTGATGAGCAACAGAAGGCGCGGTCCTTGGTAACCCGGGCGACGACCGATCCGGTATGGAGATTCTGGCTGTCTTTGTCATTGGTGTATCTTGGGCAAATCAAACCTGGCGGAGCCCATCCCTCTCCAGGTCGGATTTTTTGGTTGGGTTTACTCCCCACATGTGGCAGGTGGTACTGGGTCACATGGTTACCAGTAGCAGAGGGAGTCTCTGACCTGATATCATTGGCACATCCTTTAAGATAATCTTGGAAAAAGAGAAATATATTTGCAATGTTGATAGGTATTGTTTTAGGGTTGCTATATCGCAATTAAGATTTAATGCCCTCCCATTGAATGCAAATGCACACCGTTTCAGTTTCAGTAGTTTAATGCAGAAGAAAGCTTGTCCATTTTGCAGAACAGCAAGGGAAGATTAACAGCATTCCCTTTTCTTTGCCCTACATATTCCATTTATGGACAAATTCCTGAAGCTTTCTTAGAACCCTGATCCCCCGATTGCTACAGTCACAACTGACAATGAAAGCAAAACTGGTCCAGGTAACATATTTTCCATTCCATTTAACTTAGCAAAAAAGCATTTGATAGTATTTAAATTCTTTCAACATGAATGGATTTTGTACAATATGGCAAGCTAGCTTTGGTGTGTTGCTGTTTTGAAAGATGCTTATTTGTTAAAAAACCTATTGTTAGATGTGTGTTACAGTTTTTAAAAAAAAGGGAAAGAAAAAAAAGGTTATCATTTAAGGCCCACCCTATATGAAAAAAATGCACAATGTTTTTACAAGGATAACCAAAGTGAGGTATGGAGTCTATGCACCCAAAATTATATATGTTGTGTGTACATTACAAGGTTCAAGTCAAGTCAAGTCAAATTTATTTTCCAGATGTACATGAATCAGCAATGCATTTGCTTTTTTCATCAGCCAACTTCAAGAACAAATTTCGTTAAATGATATACTAAGAACACTACAATAATGCTTTCCTTAACCATTAAATTAAACCTGTAAAAAAAAAAAAAAAAAGGAAAAAATCGTGTTGCAGTGTGTGTTGTGTGTGTGGTGCGTGTGTGTGGTGTGTGATGGGGGTGTGTGTGTGTGTGCATTGTGTGAGTAGTGTACGTCGAGTGATAGTTTTGTGGGTGGGGTAAAATGCGCACGCGTGTGTGCGTGCTTCTGGCTTGTGTGAATGTGTGTTGTGTGCAAGCACATGCACGCGAGTGTAATGCATATGTATACTAAATCTCTCTCTTGTAATTTCATTATAACAGCCATTATGATGAGATGATGGATGATGACAACTGGGTCAATGATGATCAAAAAAGCTGCTTATTGTACACAACTATTTGTATCTGTACACATTAACGGTTACTATTATATGAGTGTCACCCCCAACCCACACCCACCCTCTTTATTTTTGTTGTTTGTATTGTTGCCCATAGCCAAAGTACATGAAAACATTTCAGAGTTCAGAGAGTTTTCTCTTACATGCCCTTTTTAAGTGGTATAGTGATGGGAGACAAGGCAGGGAAGTGTGAGCAGATATCAGTGACAAGAGAAGCAGACCACACACACACACACACACACACACCACAGAGTGCCGTGAGGTTTTAAAAGTAGTTGTAGCCAGCAGTTCAGGTGACAGCCAGTGTGTGTGTGTGTGTGTGTGTTGTGTGTGAACAGATCACCATTCAGCTCTCTGACAGGTGGTCAGTCTGGTCTTCAGCTCTACAGTCAGGTAAATAGGTCAGTATGCAGCCGCCCCTCTTCTTGCTTTTCTTCTGATGCGTTCAGTATAAGTTCTGATGACCAGGGACACCAGCAGTGCTGGACTCATATTGCAGCCACACCTGAGTTCACACTGTGTCTGTATTTATATTTAATTATTTATTATTCTTTTATATCGAGGATAATGGAAAAAGCGTTATGTGCTTTTTACATCTAGTCCCCGGTGTATCGATTGTGAATTTTGTCATATGTTCCACCGGCACCCAAATGCCTACTCTTACGAAAAGAGGAACAGGATTTAACGTTTGCGCAGATGTTCTGGCGTGCGTTCGCACTACGGGACCTTGATTTTATAGTCTCATCCGAAGGACTTTTTGGAGAGTGAGAGTCTGCACTGAGGTTAACTCCAAGAAGAAATATCCCCTTGAACGAGAATCGAAACCCGGTCGTCCGATGCGAGTGCAATGTTCAGACCACTAAGGCATCCATCCTGTACAGTGCAGGAGGCGTGACTGAGAGACCCTCCAGCCGTGAAAAAAATGTAAACAAAGACCCCCCCCCCCCTTAGTACCTGTATCTCTGCTGCACAGCCACGCCGTTGTAGTCCGTAGCTGGTTATAGGGGGGAGGGGAGGAGAGGGGAGAGAGAGGGAGAGAGAGAGAGAGAAAGAGAGAGAAGAAGAGAAAGAGAGAGAGAGAGCGAGAGAGAGAGTCACACAGAACATAGGAGTCAGTGGATAATGTGCTGGGAAGATTCCCAGCCATACATCCATCCCTCAGGAAAAAAACCTCTGTTATATAGTATTTACTTGATATATATATGAAACAGTATAAAAAAAAATGAATTCAAAACAAAGTCTTCTGACTTTTTTCCTTCTTCACTATGAGTTCTGAGGTTCAGCAATGGTGAGATGGCTGCTGTGCAACAAGTTTTTGCCCACCATCAAGGTGGCAGCATTGCAGCTGTGGCTATAAACCTCTGATCATATTTGACATGGAAAAATCTATTTTTTAAAAAATAATTAGGTATCATAAAACTATTTTCTACCAACAACCTCTTCTCTCTCTCTCTCTCTCTCTCTCACAAGGATTCATCCTCCTCTCCAACGTCTCTCTCCTCTCTCTACACTCTCTCTCTCTCTCTCACTCTCTCTCTACTCTCTCATCTCTCTCTTTCCTCTCATGTCTCTCCTCTCATCTTCTCTCTCGTCTCTCTCATGTCTCTCTTTTCTTTCTCTCTCTCTCTCTCTCTCTCTCAGCTCTCCCCTTCTCTCCTCTGCTCTCCTCTCTTTCTTTCTTCCTCTCTCACGTCCCTCTCCTTTCGAAGAGTCAATAAACCCATAGCCCTGTGCGCCTATGCAACCAAACATCTAGAGCCAGTTAAAATCCTGTTTCCGCTTTTAGAAAGAGTAGGGCAATTGTGTGCCAGTGGAAACAGAATGACAAATTTACAAAATTGCATACAAACGGGAACTGGAATGTAAAAAAAGACATGAGTGCTTTATTCTCATTATCCTCGATATTGAAACAAATAAAATAATTAAAATTAAATTAAATAAAAATCTCATCTCTCTCACTCTGTCCTGCCTGTCTCTCGCTCTATCAATAACACTCTCTCTCCTCTCTTTTTTTTCTCGTCTCTCACTCTCAATCTCTCCCATCCCCTCTCTCTCAGCATGAGATTACACAATAGTAATTATTTTTTTATACTGATGTAACACGTCTTTATGTCACAATGCACGGTGGCTGTTTGCCCAGCTTCTTGTAACAACATGCACAGTCCCTTAGAAAAGATCAAATAAATTTTCCTCTTTTTCTAACAGAGATTTGCATACCTGAATTTTCCTGACATGTGGTGTGGTACCGTGTGCTATGGCATTGTGTGGCATGGCATAGTGTCACATGGTATGATACTGTATGTATGGCATGACAAAACACCAGCATGGAAATGCACAGCAACGTGTGGTACAGACATGACATACGATTTAATGTAGTTGAGGGTATCAATCCTGTGGTACTTGTCCAAAGTATATCAAACAATACCACAGTACTACTTGAAAATCATTAACAGCAGCAGCAAACAAAAGAGGTAATGTTGGTGGTGTAGCAGTGTGTGGTGGTGAAGGTGACTGTAAGGTGTGTAGTAGTGGCAGCACTTGCAGCAGCAGTGCAACTGCAGAATGTCACACAGCTATACACACGACAACGCTGGTTGTCCCAGCACCAGGATTATATTAAAAAATGCATTCTGACATGTTCCATTACGTTCTGTTGACAGATCTCTAGCAGACAGAGAAGTCTAAACTAGAAAGCATTCTCCTGCTGAGCTGCCTCCTGAGTGTGGCTTAGTCTTATCCCTGAGGCAACCAGAAAGACACTGATCGTGCATTACCTATCCCTGTTGCACAGAAATCCCACGATGTGATTAGCTATCCCTGTGGGCAACAGAAAGCCCACTGACAGGACATCAATCACAAGAATGAAGCATCTCCAGAGTTTGTCAAGTGTTTCAGGGAGTACTTGGCACAGGACGAACATGTCTTCTTAAGCTGCTCTGTCTGCTAAAGAGGAACTGCACAGGTTTCCACTCTTCCAGTATTACTCACAAGTGAATTCCTTTCCTCTTCCTGCCAAAACGTACAACACTAGCAGACTTCATTGTGGACGTACCTTGAGTGTGAGCACAATAGACAGGCATCATCTCTATGAAATTGGCATCTTCCCTCTGTTGAATGCTGTGTTTGGTAAATACTTATATCAGTGTTTTGACACATGAATACCTTCAAATCCCTCATCTACACCTCTGTGTCATGGGTGTCATACTGTCTGACATCTTTTTGTCCACAACAAGTTCATGTACTTACCTATTAAAACCAATATGATGTATCAAGAGAGTTGACATACCACATATATCAGCCAGCCAACCTGTTCCTATTGCAGTGCAGGAGTTCATGGTAGTTTTTGCCACTTTAACAAACAGCTGGGCTATGGTGTTAAATGTTTTGCACAACAATGGATTTCGGCTGGCCTTTTACATCAGACTATATCTGCTGATTGCCAACACATTAGTACACTCACAGGGATCCTGGGAATCATTGTCTCAACTAAAAAGAGTTATAGCCAATAAACTGGGCAGAAATGAACCGGTAACTGGAAACGATCAGATTGCATATCAAAACGAAGAAGCCATTTACCTGGTTCAAAACGGAACCAGACACAATTTTCAGCAAGACCTATTGATGAAAGTGACTACCAGAAACATGTGTCCTGAACTGACTAGCTGTGTGCTGTTTTATGCAGGCATGGGTTCTTGCTGGGATGTGGTTCGTCTACATTTTTCAAATGTTCAGACATGAACACATCTGGCATGCTGGGTAAATGGTCACCAATGAAAAGTACTGGATGTACATAACCGAATTTTTCCGCTTTTTGACACAGACTTCACTGCCTCCAGTCATCATCTCATTTTTTCCTACACAACATTTTATTCTTCGTGACAGATGAAGACAGCCTGAAGATTCTGCAGACTGCCAGTGCCATGCTTGGCATGTCCACGTCATTATGTATCCAACCTATCACGATCCCCTTTTCCACTTCCAACGCTCACCCCAAATAAAAAATCGCACTGAATGCTAAAGATCGGTCTGCCATCCTATTCAGACTTTTTCAACAGTTCCAGTTTGCGAAGAGCTGAAAAAAGCAGGACATGTCGCAGAGGGAAGTGGTGTGTCTGACCCTCTCTCACAGAACTGTTTTCAGCTGGACGACAGAGAGGATTGATGCTCTTCATCCCTTTCATCCTGACCCCACAAATGAATCCCTGCTGATTTTCTGGACCTGGACCTGCTCTTTGATGAAGGATGACTGGTAGGGTGGACTGCAAGGTCTGCCCAGATCCAATGTTCATGTTCCTCTTCCTGTTGAATCCACACAGCAGCAGCAGCCACTACTTGAGGGAGTACACAGATCGTGATTTTCAGTGTTTGTGAGTGTGTGGTGTGTGTGTAGTGGTGGTGGTGTATGTGTGAGATACCACACTACAAATAAGCCCAGAATAGAAAGAGTACACCAAGACCTTACATCGAGCAGCACAACAGTTGTTTCATACCCAGAAGCAGCAGCTATACAGCAGATGTACTATTCAGTGAGCAGTGTTAGGGAATATTACACAGATGAATTGTCTGCGTGATCATTGACAAGTGGCAAGACCTGGGATGGAGTAGTCATGACTGTGTAAAACTGACAAGGACAGGACATTTGACCTAGGTCATTATGGTTACTAGGCATCAGTATCACTCAACACAGATGGGAGTGACAAATTGATTGTGTATTGCTGCACAAGAACAAATGTATGTGATTGGGAAGCGTTTCTATTTGGACAGGTAGAAAATCAACCCAAACTTACATGTTGTGACGGGAGTGGCATGAGATGTACTTGCAGATAGGAAGTCCAGTCCATTAGACCAGTGGCTGAAAGATGACCCCCACTGTGGTTGGTCCAGCTGTCAGGACAAACCTCACACTGAGAACAGGGCAGGGCAAAGGCAGGGGTTAGGGTAGTACCGGACATACCACCTGGCACATTGTGTTTGGGCTGCTTCATGCCGTTTTCAGTGCACAAGACGTGAGTGAGGACATGCATCAATGGTGCCAGTGCTTTTGCAACAGTGCTGTTTCTCCCGTCTCTGGTGCCCTCGTAGTGAGAGCTCCTGTGAGCTGTCTGTCTCTTGTCTGTAGGACTGTTTGCATAGATTTTGTGTGCTGTCTGTCTGTCCTGTAGGTCTGTTTTTTATCTGTCTGTCTTGTGCCCCTTCATTTGTCTTCAGTGTACCTTTCCATTGATTTTGCCATTTCGGTTTGATAGAAAATACATTATGATAGACCAAGTTTTGAAAGAAATGTTAAGAAAATATGCAAAACAGAACTTGATAAATTGTTGTATAAACAGAGATGATATATGCGTCAAACTTCGTTGTGTAGTTTTGTTAAAATTCTCATTTTGAAAATACCTTTCATTTCCTTTTGAAATTCAATATTTTTCTCCTTCTGTTGTAGTTGTAAGCTTGCCCCCCCTCCCCCCTTCTCCAACCATCCCCTTCGTAATTAAATTTTTTTCAATTAAAAATTCAACTTTTTCATGTGATTTTTCAAGTTTATATATCCTGTGTTTTTTGTAAAATCGTTGTTATAGTCTTTCTACATTTCCATTCGGAGTTTGTTTATTTCTTTAATATTTTTCAACGCCTCTCTGTAAATCCATGAATTATTTTTGTTATAGTTGCATGGCATCACTAAGCTGATTTAACGTGGGCTACTTTCATAGGTTTAAAGCCGGAAGCATTTTTCAACATTTTTCCTTTTCTTCTGTCTGCTTGTTTTTCAGTTTCGCTCAACTGAAACTAAGAAAAAGCTGGAGGTTTTCGTTGAAAGTACATCAGCTGAGTGGCAATGTGTCCCTGTATGCTTTCTAGGCTGTTCTGCACCATGAGCTAGTTTTTCGCTTGTGGATAGTGGTTTCATCTGACGTTCTGTGTTATCATAAAATAAAAAATGAGAATGACGATAAACATTTTTGTCTGCTGACCGTTGTGGATTTGGTTGTGGATTGTCTTTACCTGCTGAGTGCTGTGGTTTTAGAATGGTGACTATGTGTCATGTGTTTTCTGTCGTCTGTTATTCACGCGCGTTTCGCGATCACACACACACACACAAACACATACACACATACACACACAAACACAAGAGCGTTACTTTACTTAATTAGATTGACTAATTAAGAATTGTAATATAAATTTACTATCTTCCAACAAATATCTTTTGGAAGAAACCTAATCGAACATTTTAAAAGCGTTCACAGATGGCTCAGTCGTAAAACAATCCTGAGGTGATACATCCAATTAAAACCATACTTAAAGTCTGAATTCATTTCACCTTGGAATAAATATCAATTTTTTACAGCAAGCTATACAAAATAAATGGCACTTAATTTTTATTTGTCGATTTTCCGAAAGTTGTTTTTCAAATACTTTGTTTTGATTCAAATAAGTAATTCACGCCATCAGCTCTATGCAAACAAAAGCGAATTTAATTAGCATAGAATTTGTCATTAAATTCATCTTATCCACCTTAAAAGGCTCAGATATATCTTTTTGTTGATTCCATCTCTTTCTGGAGTGTAAATTACAATGAAAAAGTTGACATTTCAGCGAAAAAAGGGGAAAAATATTAACAGATGTGCGAAGTTTAAAGCTCCATCTGTCACTACAAGACTGATATCACCTCGTTCAAAACGCAGCAAAAGTTATTCCAGAGTGAGAAAAGAGACTATGGTTGTCTCGATATAATAAAGAAACGATAAAATTTTCAATCCCGTTTAAAAGACACGAAACTGAGTTTTATCGTATAAAACAAACTGTCTCTCTACTTTCGATGGAAACTGACTTTCGAAGACATACTATGTTGGGCATGTCTCTTGATATTTGGCCAAAGTGTAACTGTCGATCATATCTTGATATGTAGCATGCCAAAAAGCTGCATACCGTTCTTACCTTACCTCGTCACCGTCATCTGCATAGTTCAGTATCTTCAACTGAGATATATTTTTTTTCAAATCGTGATTGTACATCCGAATTGATTAAATATTAAATTATTATCGACTCTAAAGAATTATTACCTTCCAGTGGACTAATTTTCTCTGTTTGTTATAGTTAAAAATATCGTTTAGTTTGTTTATGGTTAATTAAGTTAGACATTGTGTTGTTACTGTTTTACTTAAGAGTTTACTTTCGATATTCATTTTCTACAATAAACCAAATAAAAAATGCTAATCTTAATAACTCTTTAGTACGAACAGAACAGTAAAAAAAAAAAGTAAAGTAAAGGAGTCCCAGAACCTATAAGGCGTAGGGAGCGAGGCGTCAGAGAGCTCAGATTCTCTAGGGCCAGCATAATTGAGGGCGGCGCCCATCTCCACACCCTACGCTGCTTACCTTCCTGACCCTAAAGAGGGCAGGTACCCCATTAACAGCTGGGTGAACTGAGGGAACTGACAGAAGCCAAGGCGCGCAAACGGTCACCCATACCAACTGGTTAACCACGCTCGGACGCTGCTTAACTTGGCTAGGAGAAAGCGAGTGCTCAACCACTGAGCAATCCCGTCCCCCCACATAACAACACAATTCTAAACAGAATCAACCACTTCCATTTTCATAAAAATACAGCACACCCTTTTGACTTATTAAAATAAAAAATCATCAGAGAAGAAACAGAAGGATAGAAAGAAAGAAAGAGACAAATAACACTAAATAAAACCAGTCACAACAATTTCTTTTAACAGGACACTCGTAACTTGTACAAACAACTGGGTATTATATTTCCTCCTTAATTTCCCAGAGTGCTTTTTCGCTGGCGTCTATATTTAGCAGGTGAAAAGGACCACAGCCTCGTTTTGGGCAATCCTAATGCTGCACACCTGGTATTAAATGTTTGGGTCCATGTAGTGTCTCGTATAAGTTGTAGTCCAAAAAGAAATGTTGGTTATTTTCACAGATGTTTAAAAGTAATGAAAAGTGGACTGTGCAC
The DNA here is from genome assembly GCA_028751875.1 of Rapana venosa. Lineage (NCBI taxonomy): Eukaryota > Metazoa > Mollusca > Gastropoda > Neogastropoda > Muricidae > Rapana > Rapana venosa. The sequence continues at coordinate 39,858,620 of CM054162.1, forward strand.
TTGTTTTGGGGGATGAGGTACATCGAGCAATACTAGATAGTCACGAGAAAGGGGAAATAATCATCAATAAGGATTGCTTGTTTTCCTACAGTGTTGACCCTCAACGCATGCATATCTCGTAAGGAAGCTAGCAGACCAACAAAGACTTAAGGGGACACGTGTTTGCTGAATTTTTTAATAAAATTTCAAACCTACCGAATTTGTTCAAAATCACAAGAGTTTGAGTCAAAGGCTATCTTTTCACAAAAAGCGGTTTTATTTTTATGTGGACGCCTATTGTACGTGCATATGAATATAAGATTCACATAGAAAAAAAGAGGAAAAGTGTTATATTTTAAATACGGTGTGCAGCCTAAAGCCCTTGACACACAAAACCTTCCCACTGTCTTGTGTACCAGCGTGTTGCTTGTTGCCAGTAGTGGACACCGCAGCTGTTCGCGGCTGCTGGTCAGTAAGGGTCAGAGAGAGTCTAGCAGAGACAGAGTCCTGATGTCCGTGTATTTCAGCGGAACGCTGATAAACTCTTTCTACAGCTTTAATGAAATGAGGAAGATGTCGCCTCGCGAACTTCAGCACCACACTCACACACACACACACACACAAACACACACGAATATGCCAACCAACCAATCAAACAAACAAGCCAACCACTCACCCACACACCCAATTCTTATCTCTCACCCGAACCACCCAACCACTCCGCCACCCACCCAACCTCTCCACCCATCCACGCAACCTCTCATTCTCACTATCCTCACACTCCTCAACTCTCACTTCCTCTCAAACTAAAAACCTCTCCTCAATCATTTTCACATCAACAACACACTCGTATATCTCACCTCTAGATACCCTCTCAAACAAAAAATCATCTCATCAAAAATCAACTCTAATCAAAGTACTGCATCAACTCCTCACTCCAAGACACACTCCATCAACACTCATCAAAAAATCGACCTCTATCTATCCACTCTAACAACTCTCACTCGTCTACACTCAAAACTCTCAAAATTCCTCAATCAATCAAACTCATCACCTCAAAAAACTCTCTCTACTCAAACTAACCATCTAGAACTCATCAACGCATCTCAAAACATCATCAACTACTCAACTCAAAAATCATCATCACTCCACTCAAGGCTCTCACATTATCGGACCTCACAATCACTCAACACTCTACACTCTCAACCTCTCGACATCGACTCTCTCTCAATTCCGAACCCTAAATAACACCCCAACACACTCAAAACAACATCGTCATACCATCACTTCAAACTCACAATCTGTAAAAAAACTCGCTCATCTCATTCACTACTCTCCACACTCGTCTCACTCACCTCTACTCTCAAGATCACACAAGTCCTAAAACTCATACTCTCGCAAAACATAGTCTCATGGTCTCACCCTCAAAAACTCTCACATACGAATATGCCTTCTATCACAAGAAAAACTCATCCTCTCAACTTCTAAAAACCAAAAAACTCTCTAAAAGCTCTCAACACATCAAATTCAACTCCTCAAAAACTCTCACAACTCTCCCTCTCTCACTCTCCGGGAGGCTCTCCTCCTCAACTCCCTGCATCAATTCATCATAATTCATCCATTCACTCTCTCTCACTTCACATCTCATAAAATAACTCAACACTCACCTCTCTCATTCTCCTCACACACATCAAAACACAACCTCTCACCAGTCTCTGCCTCTCACAAGATATATAGAACTCTCACGATCTCAACACCTCATCATTCACTCACAATCACAAAATCTCTCACTCCAATCCTCTCTACTCTCACCAATCGTCTCGACTCTCAAAACTCTTCTCCTCAACATCACTCAATACAGATCTCATGTCCTCCAAGAATCACTCATCAACCTCAACTCTTCAGACACAAATTCTCACAAATCTCCAAACTCTCATCACATCTCCATCTCTCAACCAAATCATCTAAAAACTCACATCAACACACCATAGCAACCAACTCTTTTTTTTTTAAAAAAAAATCGTTTGTTTTTTATTGGTTAGATTATGTTAGAAATTGTGTTGTTACTGTTTTGTACTTAAGAGTTACTTTAGATTAGCATTTTCTACAATAAACAAATAAGAAAATGCTAATCTTAAGTAACTCTTACGTACAGAACAGTAAAAAAAAAAGTAAAGTAAAGGAGTCCCATAACCTATAAGGGCGTAGGGGAGCGAGGCGTCAGAGAGCTCAGTTCTCTAGGGCCAGCATATTGAGGGCGGCGCCCATCTCCTCTCCCTCGCTGCTTTACCTTCCCTGACCCTAAAGAGGGCAGGTACCCATTTACAGCTGGGTGAACTGGGGGAACTGTACTGAAGCCAAGGCGCGCAAACGGTCACCCATCCAACTGGTAACCACGCTCGACGCTGCTTAACTTGGCTGGGAGAAAGCGAGTGCTCCAACCACTGAGCTATCCCGTCCCCCACAGTAACAACACAATTTCTAACAGAATCAAACCACTTCCATTTTCATATAATACAGCACACACTTTTGACTTATGTAAATAAAGAAATCATCAGAGAAAGAAAGACAGAAGGAAAGAAAGAAAGAAAGAGACAAATAACACTAAATAAACCAGTCACATCAATTTCATTTAACAGACACTCGTAACTTGTACAAACAACTGGGGTATTTTTATTTCCTCCTGAATTTCCAGAGTGCTTTTCCGCTGGCGTCTATATTTAGCAGGTGAAGGTCACAGCCTCGTTTTGGGCAGATCCTAATGCTGCACACTGGTATTAATTTTGGGGTCATGTAGTATCTTGTATAGAGTGGGAGTCAAAAAGAAATGTTGGTTATTTTCACAGATGTTTGAAAGTATGAAAAAGTGGACTGTGCACTTGTTTTGGGGGATTGAGGACATAGAGCAATACTAGATAGTCACGAGAAAGTGGGAAATAATCATCAAATGAGGATTGCTTGTGTTCCTACAGTGTTGACCTCACGCATGCATATCTCGGTAAGGAAGCTAGCAGACAACAAAGGACTTAAGGGGTACAGTGTTTGCTGAATTTTTTTTAATAAAATTTCAAACCTACCGAATTTGTTCAAAATCACAAGAGTTTTGAGTCAGAGGCTAGTCTTTCACAAAAAGCGGTTTTTATTTTTATGTGGACGCCTTATAGTACGTGCAGTATGAATATAAGAGTCACATAGAAAAAATGAAGGAAAAGTGTGATTTTTTTAAATACGGGTGTGCAGCCTAAAGCCCTTGACACACAAAACCTGCCCTCTGTCTTGTGTCCAGCGTGTTGGCTTGTTGTCCAGTGAGTGGACAGCGCTGCTTCGCTGGCTGCTGGTCAGTAGAGGGTCAGAGGAGAGCTAGAAGAGACAGTGTCTGATGTCCGTGTATTTCAGCGGAACGCTGTAACTCTTCAGCTTTAATGAAATGAGGAAGAAGTCGCCTTCGCGGACTTCTGCACACACACACACACACACACACACACATACACACACGAATATGCCAACCAACCAATCAAACAAACAACCAACCACTCACCCACCCACCCAATCTCTCACCCATCCACCCAACCACTCACCCACCCACCCAACCTCTCACCCATCCACCAACCTCTCACCATCCACCCAACCTCTCACCCACCCACCCACCCAACCACCAACCCACCTTCACCCACCCAGTCAAACTCAATCTCTCAGCCACCCAACTCACCACCCAACCTCTCACCCACCCACCCAATCTCTCACTCACCCAACCCACCACCCAACTCTTACCCACCCACCCAACCCACCACCACAACCTCTCACCCACCCAACCCACCACCCAACCTCTCACCCACCCAACCCACCACCCAACCTCTCACCCACCCAACCCACCGCCCAATCCACCACCCAAACTCTCACCCACCCAACCCACCCCACCCACACAAACTCTCACTCAACCACGCAACCCACAACCCAACCTCTCACCCAACCACCCTCTAACCCAACCCTTTCACCCACCCACTCAACCTCTCACCCACCCACCCAACCTCTCACCCACCCTAACCTCTCACCAACCACTCACAAAACCTCTCACCCACCCTACCTTTCACCTACCCACACAACCTCTCATCTACCCACCCAACCTCTCACCTACCCGCACAACTCTCATCTATCCACCCAACCTCTCACCCACACCAACCTCTCACCCACCCACCCAACCTCTCACCCACCCAACCTCTCACCCACCCACCAAACCTCTCACCCACCCACCCAACCTCTCACCCACCCAACCTCTCACCCACCCACTCACCAAACTCTCACCCACTCACCCAACCTCTCACCTATCCAAGCAACCTCTCACCCACCCACCCAACCTCTCACCCACCCACCCAACCTCTCACCTACCCACCCAACCTCTCACCCACCCAACCTCTCACCCACCACTGCTTCTCAAACCCTCCGTTTAGTTTCCCAGCCAAAGTTCATGACTGGCAGCTGGCAGGGCGTGGATATAAATAAACAGGGCAAAAGGAAAGGCAGCACTAGCTGCTTGCAGCTGTAGTCGTGTTCAGCCGTAAATTACCCTTGTGTCTTTCACACATCCTCTTGCACAGTGAATTGTTTAAAAATGACAAGCAAGGCACTCTTTAAAATGAGCTTTAAACAAGCTTTCTTTTGACTCCAAACTCCATGTACTTTCTTTCATACTGGTTGCTGTGACAGCAGTTCAAACAGACATGAAGATAAACAGGAGAGGTGCAGGAAGAAACACAATCACAAAAAACAGACATTTCTAACTCTCTCTCTAAAAAAGCATGTATTTATATTTTATAAACAATGAACATAGAGAAAACATTGAATATGTCTGCATGCAGACTAACCTTTTGGGGGGGGGGGGGGGGGGGCTGCGGAATTTGAACCTGTTGGCAGAACGAGGCCATAAATAAACACACCGTAGCCGCTACAGGCTACCGCGCGCGGCCAGCGCCGTGAGAGGCAGGGTGATGGAGAGTGTGGGGAGAGAGTCTGCCGCAGTCATTAGTGTCAGCTATCTCACTTCTCTATAAACACTCCTGCTGGTCAGGCGTTACAGCACGTACACAGTCTACTGTTTCGTCAGCTTTTAGCGGTATCCTTGCTACAGCTGAAGGTTTGTTCATGAACCAATTCCAGTACAGCTCATAATTATAACCCCGAGAACACAGTAGAAAACAATGTCTTGTCAGTATCCTATACTGTCATCAAACCAAGATACCTCACAAATGGCTCAGGTTTTTATTTCACTGATGTTTCTGATACTATTCAAAAAGCATTTTCTGATCCTGTTAAGAAATTGTTGTGATAAAATGTTTATCTACTTATCAGTCCTGTGTTGTGTAAAAAACAAAAAACAAATTGCACACAGGCCTACACTTTGACATCAAAGCAACACCCAAAAAATGCGGAAAGAAAACACACAAAACACACAAAAACGGATGAAAAAATTTTACAAAACTGCATATACACGGGAACTAGATTTTTAAAAAAGCACATGATGCTTATTCCATTACCTTGAAATAAAAGAATAAGCAAACTAAAAAAAACACACACACACATGAGCGCACGTGCACTCACACACATACACACACAAGCAGATAAACATACACACACACACACAAAATGGCATAAATACATATACGCATACCCTATACTCACACATACGCGCGCACGCACACTCATACACGCGCGCGTTTTGCACACCCCACACATGTAACTACAAGAAGATGCGCACGGCACACATGTGCTTGAGAAAACTAACAACTTGAAACTGACACACAGCCAGGAAGCACCTGGCACATGTAGGTGCTGTGGCCGATCACACAAACACACACACACACACACACACACACACACACACACACACACACACACACCCCGTTCACACATGCATACACGGGCACATACGCATACACGCACGCACACACGTGTGCGCGAAACACACACCACGCGCAAACGCACACGCGCGCGCCCACGCACGCACACACACTCACATCCCCGCACGCACACACACACAATAACACCACACACACACACGCACGCACACGCAAAGCATGCAGGGACGCACACACACACGCACACTCACACAAAGTAGATCTCTCCCCCCCCCCCTCTCTCTCTCTCCCCCCCTCTCTCTCTCTCTTCTTATGCAGTCTCCTAGTTTAGGGTTGTCTGAAGACTTACTTACTTACTTACTTACACACATACACACACACACACACACACACACACACACACACACACACACACACACACACACACACACACCCACAGAAAACACACAAACACTCAGCCCTTCATTTCTTGGGAAACACCGTGTATGTAAAACAAATGTTTAAAATTAGTTAACCCAATTAGCTGTACAACCGTCACCACAAACAAGTAAAGCAGGTATTAAAGTTTTGTTCACTAAAGTATGAGTACTGTACAAATCAAGTAGGACATCCAGCAGCGAATGATAAATAAGCCTTTCAAATAAAAAATCGCCCAGTCGCTAATAGACAGCAAAGAAAAATGTGTGCTGGCACCGCGAGACGCTGGACTTGGACCCCTGACCGCGCGGTGCCTAGATAGCAGCCAGATGGTATTTAGGTTACGGAGTGAAAGTGCCAGCCGCAAACTAAAGAGTAGGGTTTTTCCTGTTTTGAGCAGCCGTGCCACCCAACCTCTCATACACCCAACCTCTCACCCACCCAACCTCTTACCCAAGCAACCCACCCCACCACCCAAACTCTCACCCACCCAACCTCTCACCCACCTAACCTCTCACCCACCCTCCTCTCATCCCTCCCACCCCAACCCCCAAAACTCACCCACCCAACCACCCTCTCACCCAACCTCTCACCCAACTCAACCAACTCAACCAACTCGAACCACCCAGCCAGACAGACAGCCAGACAGACAGACAGACAGACAGCCAGCCAGCCAGCCAGCCAGCCAGCCAGACAGACAGACAGACAGACAGACAGCCAGCCAGCCAGCCAGCCAGCCAGCCAGCCAGACAGACAGACAGACAGACAGACAGAGAGACACGAAGACTGGAACCTCCGGTGTGCCAGATCTGGCTGGTGCCGGCATGAGCGTAGAGCAGGAGCGGGTAGCGGTGGCGGGTGCTCCAGTCACACTTGTCTCTGGAGTCGGCAGCGTCCACCAGCACGTGCCACCCGGAGTCCTTGGTGCAGTGACCCCCGTACTCCTTGCTGATGAAGAAGCGGCGCTGGATGTGGCTGCAGGAGAGAGATGACAATGACAATGACAAATTCTTTGATTTCGAGGATAATGAATAAGCACACATGTGCTTTTTTACATCCACTTCCCGCCCGTTAGGGATACATCTTAATAATAATAACCCAATACTTATACAGTCTCACAATAAAAACATGGGGAAATAACCCTTTTCAGAACAGCTCCCCCCGAACACCCCCCCGCAAAAGCAAACAAATAAAAGAAAACACTAAAAATACCCCCATCCCACCCCCCAAAAAAAAAAACCCCAACCAAATCAAAAAACCAAA
>CM054162.1:39866630-39895332 GCA_028751875.1 Rapana venosa
TGAGAGAATCAGGGCTGATGCACGGGAACATCATAAAGGTCGTCCATTGGTGGCAGAAACGATCACAAACCCCCGCTTTGCAGATGACATTGATGGAATGGCAGGACCAAAAAAAGAGCTTGCCAGCCTAACAAAAACACTTGAATAAGGCCTCCAAAACATACACATGGAAATCAGTGCAAAGAAGACCAAACTGATGACTAATAACACCAATGGCATTAGCACTGATATGGAGGTTAATGACCAGAAGCTGGAAACAGTTCAAAGCTTCAAGTAACTGGGAGCCTTTGTATCAGACCAGGGATCCAAGCCAGAAGTAGTATGCAGGACTGCACAGACAATAACAGCACTGTCAAAACTAAACACCATACGGAGAGATAAAAATATCTCACTTATCTCCAAGATCAGACTAATGCACTCCCTTGTCATATCAATATTTCTGTATGCCTGTGAATCATGGACCCTGACTGCAGATTTGGAGAGAAGGGTACAGGCGGTGGAGATGAGATGCTTTTGGAGACTCCTTGGCATCTCCTACAAAGACCACATAAGCAACGAAAGCGTGCATAACAAAACCCAGAAAACCCAAATTGGACTCTATGAGAACCTTCTAACAATCGTGAAAACACGTAGACTTAAATGGTATGGGCATACCCCCCCAAATCAAAGGTCTTGCAAAGACAATTTACAAGGCACTGTCCAAAGAAAAGGGAAGAGAGGCAGACCAAGGAAGAGCTGGGAGGATAACATCGCGAATGGACAGGCCTAGAACCCCAAAAAAACCCCTGAGAAAGCAGAACAGAGAGAGGAATAGAGGGAATGGTTTTTGGGAGTCTTTGAGGGTGCCCCCGGTCGTCAGACTACGGGACAGATAGATTAGATAGATAGATAGATATCGAAATTTCCCGATTTAATGCCACCCATTGAATGCAAATGCACACTTTTGAGTAGTTTAATGCAGAAGAAAGCTTGTCCATTTTGCAGGACAGTAAGGGAAGATGAACAGCATTCTCTTTTTGTTTGCCCTACATATTCCCATTTACGGGACACATTCCTGAAGGACTTTCTTAGATCCTTGATCCACCAATTTCTACAGGTCACAACTGATAATGAAATGCATAAACTGTCCAGGTCTATTTTCCATTCAATTAACCTAAGAAAAAACCATTTGATTGTATTGTAATTTCTTTTCAACATCAATGTGTTTTGTACAATATTGGCAAGATAGATTGGTGTGTTGCTGTTTGAAAGATGCTTATTTGTTACAAACCTATTGTTTGATGTGCGTTACAGTTTATTAAAAAAAAAAAGGAAAAGAAAAAAAGGTTATCATTTAAGGCCACCCTATATGAAAGAAATGCACAATGTTTTTACATGTGATAACCAAAGTGAGGTATCAGGTCTATGCTCAAAATTATATATGTGTGTGCGTACATGTGTGTGCATGTGTGTGTGTGCGTGTTTGTGTGTGTTGAGGGTGTGTGTGTATGTGTGTTGTGCGTGCGGTGAGTGTGTATGTCTTAGTGTTTTGTTTAAGGGTGGGTGTTAAATGCGCATGCGTGTTGTGCATGCGTTCGTGCGTGTGTGAGTGTGTGTGTGCACACGCATGCACGCAAGCGCATGCATATGTATATAATTCTCTTGTTAATTTCATTATAACAGCCATTATGAGGAGATGATGGACATGACGACTTGGTCAATGATGATAAAAATGCTGCTTATTGTACACAACTATTTGTATCTGTACACGTTAAAAGTCACTATGATATGAGTGTCACCCCCACCTCACCACCCACTCTCTTTATTTTTGTTGTTTGTATTGTGGCCCATGGCCAAAGTACATGAAAACATTTCAGAGTTCAGAGTTCAAAGAGTTCTCTCTTACATGCCCTTTCTAAGTGGTATACTGATGGGGGACAAGGCAGAGAAGTGTGAGCAGATATCAGTGACAAGAGAAGCAGACCACACACACACCACACACACCACAGACAGAGTGCAGTGAGGTTTTAAAAGAGTTGTAGCCAGCAGTTCAGTGACAGCAGTGTGTGTGTGTGTGACAGGCACCATTCAGCTCTCTGACAGTGGTCAATCTGGTCATCAGCTCTACAGTCAGGTAAGTAGGTCAGTAGGCAGCCTGCCCTCTTCTTTGCTATGCTTCTGATGCTTTCAGACAAGTCTGATGACCAGGGACACCTGCAGTGTGGACCATTGATTACAGCCACACCTGAGTTCACCTGACGTCTGTATTTATTTTATTTATTTATTCTTTTATATCGAGGATAATGAAATAAGCACTTTACATCCAGTCCCCGTGTATATGCGGATTGTGAATTTTGTCATCTGTTCCCACAGGCACACAATGGCCTACTCTTACGAAAAGCGGAACAGGATTTAACATGTGCGAAAGATGTTCTGCGTGCGTTCGCACACGGGACCTCGATTTATAGTCTCATCCAAAGGACTTTTGGGGAGAGTGGAGTCTGCTCTGAGGTTAACTCCAGGGGAAAATATCCCCTTGAACGGGAATCGAACCCGGGTCGTCCAATTGTGATCGCAATGTTCGGACCACTAGGCTATCCCGTCCTGTACAGTGCAGGAGGCGTGACTGAGAGACCCTCCCTTTTCTGATGTAGCCTTAGTACCTGTATCTCTGCTGCACAGCCAGCAGTTGTAAGTCAGGTAGATGGTTAGTGAGAAAAGTTGGGGAGAGGGAGAGAGAGAGAGAGAGAGGAGAGAGAGAGTGAGGAGAGAGAGAGAGAGAGAGAGAGAGAGAGAGAGAGAGAGAGAGGAGTCACAAAAGAACATAGGGGTCAGTGGATACTGTGTGGGAAGATTCAGCCAAACATCCCTCCCTCATGAAAAACTTGTTAATAGTATTTATTTTTATATAAGATGAAACGGTGTAAAGAAAAACAAATTGGATTCAAACAAGTTTCTGCATTTTTTCTTTTCACTATGAGTTTGAGGTTCAGCAATGGTTTAGATGTCTGCTTTTGCAACAAGTTTTTGCCGCATCAAAGGTGGCAGCTTTGCCGCTGTGGCTATAAAACTCTTATCTTTTTTGACATGGAAAAATTTTCCTTTTTTAAATAGGGTACGATTAAACAAATTTTTACCAACAACCTTCTTCTCTTCTTTCTCTCTCTTCTCTCTTTTCTCTCTCTCTCTCTCTCTTCCCCTTTTCTCTCTCTCTCTTCTCTCTCTCCTTCTCCCCTCTCACTGTCCCTCTCTCTTTGGATGAGACTATAAACCAAGGCCCCGTGGGTGAACGCACGTAGAACATCTTGCGCACCCGTTAAATCCTGTTCCGCTTTTGAAAAGTGTAGGCCATTGTGTGCCCGTGAGAACAGATTACAAAATTCACAATCCACATACACACAGGAACTGGATGTAGAAAAGCACATGAGTGCTTGTTCCACTATCCTTGATATAAAAGAATAAATAAAATTAAAATAAAATAAAATAAAAAATATCTCTTTCTCTCTCTGTCTCTCTCCCTCTCTCTCTCTCTCAACACAATAACACACACACACACACACACAATCGCTCTCTCCTCTCTCTCTCTCCCCCTCTCTCTCAGTATGAATTACACCATAGTAATTACATTTTTATACTGATGTAACACGTCTCTTTTATGTCACATAGGCACGTGCTGTTTGCCCACTTTCTTGATCACTGCACATTCATTAGAACAGATCATAAACATTTTCCTCTTTCCTAACAGAGATTGCATACAGATTTTTTTCTGACTGTGGTGTGATCAGTGTTCAATGCCTTGTGTGGCATGGCGTAGTGTCACATGGTAAGCTACATTATGAATGGCATGGCATGACACAGCATGGAATGGCACAGTAAAGTGTGGTTACATGACATACATACATATAAGGTCAATTGACGGGGTAGTCAATCCTGTGGTACTAGTCATACTATATCACGACACCATACCCTACAGTAATACTTGAAAATAATTAACAGCAGGTATAAAAAGCAGCAGAAGGCAACAAGGTAATGTGTGGTGGTAGCAGTGTTGTGTTGGTGTAGGTGACAGTAGGTGTGTAGTAGTGGCAGCACCTGCAGCAGCAGAGATAGCTGCAGAATGCCACACAGTGCTATACACACGACAATGCTGGTGTCAGAACCAGACTATTTTAAAAATAAATTGCATTCTGACATGTTCCTTCCGTTCTGTTGACAGATCTCTATCAAACAGAAAAGTCTGAACTGGAAGCATCCTCCTGCTGAGCTGGCTCCCTGATTATGGACTAGCCATCCCTTTGTCAAGAGAAAGCCCACTGAGTGTGCATTAGCTATCCCTGTGGCAACAGAAAGCCCACTGAGTGTGCATTAGCTATCCCTGTGGCAACAGAAAGCCCACTGAGTGTAAATTAGCTATCCCTGTGGCAACAGAAAGCCAACTGAGTGTGCATTAGCTATCCCTGTGGCAACAGAAAGCCAACTGAGTGTGCATTAGCTATCCCTGTGGCAACAGAAAGCCCACTGAGTGTAAATTAGCTATCCCTGTGGCAACAGAAAGCCCACTGAGTGTGCATTAGCTATCCCTGTGGCAACAGAAAGCCCACTGAGTGTGCATTAGCTATCCCTGTGGCAACAGAAAGCCCACTGATTGTGCATTACCTATCCCTGTAGCAACAGAAAGCCCACAGACAGGACATCAATCACAAAATGGACGCATCTCCGAGTTTGTCAGAGTGTTCACAGAGGTACTTTGGAACAGCCGACATATCTTCTGAAGCTGCTCCTGTCTGCTAAAGATAACTGCACAGTTTCCTCTCTTCCCAGAGTATTACTCACAAGTGGAATTCCATTTCATTTTTCCTGCCCAACGTAGAACAACTAGCAGACAATCATGTGGAGTAATCTTGAGTGCTGAGCACAAAGACTGCATCATCTCTATGAAATTGGGAATCATCCTCTGTGAATGCTGTGTTTGGTAAATACTTATATCAGTGTTTGACACATGGATACCTTCAAATCCTCAACCTATACAACCTCCGGTGGTCAATGGGTGTCATACTGTATTGACAGTCTTTTTGTCCTCAACAAGTTCATGTGCTTTCCCTTATTATCTAATAGTATGTATCAAAGAGTTGACATACCACAGATAGCAGCCAGCCAACCTGTTCCTCTTGCAGTGCATGAGTTCATGGTAGTTTTTGCCGTTTTAACAGACAACTGGGCTATGATGTTAAATGCTCTGCACAACAAGGAATTTCGTCAGGCTTTTTACATAAGACTATATCTGCTGATTTTCAACACATGGCCACTCTCCCGGCAATACTGGGAATCATTGTCTCAACTAACAAGAGTTATAGCCATTAGACTGCGCAGAAATGAACCGGTAACTGGAAAAGATCTGATTTCATATCAAAACGAAGAAGCCATTAACCTGTTCAAAACGAAACCAGACACAGCCATCAGCCAGACCTATTGATGAAAGTGACTACCAGAAACATGTGTCCTGAACTGACCAGCTGTGTGTTGTTTTCTGCAGGCATTGGTTCTTGCTGGGATGTGGTTCGGCGTACATTTTTCAAATGTTCAGACATGACACTCAGTAAATTGTCAGCCAATGAGAAAGTACTGGATGTACCTATCCGTATCTTCAGCTTTTTGACACAGACTTCAGCGCCTCCTGTCATCATCTCATGGTTCCTAATACAAAATTTTAAGTCTACGTGACAGATGATGACAGCCTGAAGAGTCTGCTGACTGCCAGTGCCATGCATGCATGTCCAATCATTATATCTCAGACATATTACCGATCCCCTTTTCCATTTAAACGCTCACACCTATATAAGAGCTTGAAAAAAGAAAGGCATCTGGAGGTCGCCTGAGGTAAGTGTCCGTCTGACCCCTCTCTCACAGAATGGGTTTCCAGGCTGTACGACAAGAGAGGATTGATGCTCTTGTCCCATTCCTGACCCCCCACATGAAGTCCTGCTGAGATTTCTGGACCTGGACCTCTGACTCTTTGAATGAAGGACTGAGGGTGGACTGCAAAGTCCTGCCCCAATCCTTGTTCATGTTCCTCTCTCATGTTGATCACCAAGCAGCAGCAGCCACTACGTTGAGGTGTACACATTCGTAATCTGTGTGAGTGTGTGTGTGTGTGTGTGTTGTGTGTGTGTTCGTGTGTGTGGGTTGGTGTGTGTGTGTGTGTGTGGTGTGTGTGTGTGGAGTGTGTGTGTTGTGTGTGTGTGTGTGGGTGTTGTGTGATGCCACACCTACGAAAATAAGCCAGAATAGAGAAGAGTGCACAAAGATCCCTGTACATCAGAGCAGCGCATCCAGTGTTTCATACCCAAAGCAGCAGGCTATACGCAATGCACTCTTCAGTGAGCAGTCATTAGGGCATATGGACACAGAAGATTGTCTGCTGTGATTCATTGGACAAGTGGCAAAGACTGGGGGATTCGAGTGGTCCATTGACTGTGTAAAACTGACAAGGAACGGAAAGTTGACCCAAGGTCAGTAAGTCACGTGGCATCATAGTTAACCATCACCAACACAGTCTGGGAGTGTACAAGATGATTTGTTGAGATTAAGCTGCACAAGGAATCAAGTGTACTTGATGAGAAGCATTCTATTTTTGCACCAGGTTAGATAATCTAACCCAGAACTTAGATGTTGTGACAGGAGGGTTGTCATGAGGTGTTAATGCAGATAGGAAGAACATCCCTTTGACCATTGGCTGAAGATGACCCCTTTACTGTGGTTGTCAGCTGACAGGACCATCCTCACATACACAGGGGAACAGGCAGGGCAAGGCCAGGCAGGGGGTAGGGGTAGTACAGGACAGGACCACCTGGCACTTATGTGTTTGGGCTGCCTCATCCGTTTCAGTGCACAAGACGTGAGGTGAGGAATGCAACAATGGTGCCAGTGCTTTGCCACAGTGATGTTTCTTTCCTGTCTCTGGTGCCGTCTGTGATGCTGCCTGTGTGTCTGTACTGTCTGCTGGTCTGTAGGTCTGTTTTCCATATGTCTGTGTGTGTGTCTCTTCTCTCTGCTGTGTGACCTTCATTCGTCTTCAGTGTACCTTTCCATTTATTTTGATTTTGTTTTGATAGAAAATACATTTATGGAAAGTCAAAAGGTTTGAAAGAAAGTAGCAATTTGAAAAACAGATTTTGATAATGTTGTATAACCAGAGTTATGATGCAGTAATATATGATTGTGTAGCTTGTAAAAATAATCTCATTTTGAATTTTTTGTTTTCTCTAAAAAATGTTCTCCTTCTCTATGTAGTTGTAAGCTTGCTCCCCCCCCCCCCCCCCCTCGCCCCTTCCCCCCTCCCTCCAACATAATCATTGTGTTAATTTTTTCATTTGATAATTCAACTTTTCCAATGTGATTTTCAAGTTAGTTTTTTCTGTGTTTTTGTAAATCGTCTATAAATAAATATTTTCTACATTTCCATTGGAGTTTGTTTATTTTTTGAATATTTTTCACGCCTATCTTAAAATATATGAATTTTTTTTTGGTGATATTTGCATGGGCATGACTAGGCTGAGTTACGTGCCTACTTTCATAGGATTAAGCGGAAGCATTTTTTCCACATTTTCCCTTTTTCTTCCTGTCAGCTTGTGATCACTTTGGTCAACAGAACTAAGAAAAAGCTGGATGGTTTCCTTGAAAATGAAACATCAGCTGTGTGGCAAATGTGTCCTGTATGCTTCCAGCTGTTCTGACAGCCATGAGCTAGTTTCCTTGTGGAATTGTGGTTTTCATCGACGTTCTGTGTTATCATAATAAAAAAATGAGAATGATGATAAACATTTTGTCTGCTGACTGTTTGGACAGGATGTGAACTGTCTGTACCTGCTGAGTGCTGTGGTTTAGAATGTGTGACTGCGTGTCATGTGTTTTTTTGTCGTCCCTTTATTCACGCGCGTGCGCGATCACACAACACATACCATACACACATACACACACCAACACAGACGTACTTTTAACCTTAATCATATTGGCTGATTAAGAATTTGGGTAAAAAAATTAAATAAAAAAAATTTTACTATCTTCCCAGCAAAATATCTTTTGGAAAAAACACTTTTCGAACCATTTAATAGTGTTCACAGATGGCTCCTCAGTCGTAAACAATATTGCAGGTGCTACAACATTATACAGACTTGAAAATCTGAAAATTCATTTATCACATTGGGAATCATATATCAATTTTAACAGCAGAGCTATTAGCAATAATTAATGGCACTTATTTCTTTTTCGATTTTCCGAAAAGTTGTTTTTCAAATACCTTTGTTGTGTGTATTCAAGTAAGTAATCAAGCCATCAGCTCTAATGCAAACAAAAGAAAGATTTTGAATTAGTTATTGACATTTTGTCATTTAATTCATCTTATCACCTTAAAGCTCGATATAACTTTTGTTTGATTCCATCTCATTCGGTGTGTATTACAATGAAAAGGTTTACATATCAGCGAAAAAAATGGGGTAAAATATTAACAGATGGGGCAAGTTTAAAGCTCCATCTGTCACTACAAGAATGTTATCACCTCGTTCAAAAACGCAGCACAAGTTATTCCAGTGTGAGGAAAAGAGACTTGGTGTCTAGATATATATAAAGAAACGATAAAAATATGAATCCGTTGTTAAAAGACACGAAACCTGATTCTTATCGTATACAACAACTGGTCCTCTAGCTTGTCGAAGGAACTGAACTGTTTGAAGACAAACATGTTGCGCATGTCTCTTGTATATGTGGCCATATATAACTGTCGATCATATCTTGATAAGCAGCATGCTACAAAGCTGCATACCTGTTCTTACCTCGTCAACGTCATCTGCGGATATTCAGTGATCTTCTACTGAGATATATTTATTCAAATCGTGATAGCATAGTCCCCCCCAATGATTAAATATATAATATTATCGACTCTAAAGACATAACCATCCTGTGGACTATATTTTCTCTTTGTTGTTATAGTTTAAAATATCGTTTAGTTGTTTATTAGTTAGATTCTGTTGAAATTGTGTTGTTTTACTTCTATAACTTAAGAGTTACGTTAGATTTGCATTTTCTAGAATAAACAAATAAGATAATGCTAACTAAAGTAACTCTTAAGTACAAGAACGTAACACACAATTTCTAACAGAAATCAAACCATTTCCCAATTTCTAAATACAACACACACTTTTGACCTATGTAAATAAAGAAATCATCAGAGAAAAAAAGACAGAAGGAAAGAAAGAAAGAAAGAAAGAGACAAATAACACTAAATAAACCAGTCACATCAATTTCATTTAACAGACACTCGTAACTTGTACAAACAACTGGTTTTTTTTTATTTCCTCCTGAATTTCCAGAGTGCTTTTCCGCTGGCGTCTATATTTAGCAGGTGAAGGTCACAGCCTCGTTTTGGGCAGATCCTACTGCTGCACTATTCTATCTGTCCCGTAGTCTGACGACCGTGGGGGCACCCTCAAAGACTCAGCAACCAGTTCCCTGCCAGCAACCAGTTCACTGCTGCACACTGGTATTAATTTTGGGGTCATGTAGTATCTTGTATAGAGTGGGAGTCAAAAAGAAATGTTGGTTATTTTCACAGATTTTTTAAAGTATGAAAAAGTGGACTGTGCACTTGTTTGGGGGGATTGAGGACATAGAGCAATACCAGATAGTCACGAGAAAGTGGGAAATAATCATCAAATGAGGATTGCTTGTGTTCCTACAGTGTTGACCTCGCGAATGCATATTGGCAGTAAGGAAGCTAGCAGACAACAAGGACTTAAGGGGGACAGTATTTGCTGAATTTTTAAAATATAAAATTTTAAACCAAACCTACCAATTTGTTTCAAATCAAAGAGTTTGAGTCAAGAGGCTAGTCCTTTTACAAAAAGCGTTTTCAATTTTCTGTGGACGCCTTATAGTACGTGCAGTATCAATAAAAGTCACATAGAAAACTGAAGGAAATGTGTGAATTTTTTAATAACGGTGTGCAGCATAAAGCCTCTTGCCACACAAAACTGCCCACTGGTCTTGTGTCCAGCGTGTTGGCTTGTTTCCAGTGAGTGGACAGTGCTGCTTTCCGCTGGCGCTGGTCAGTAGAGGGTCAGAGGAGGGCTAGAAAGAGACAGTTCTGAATGTCCGTGTATTTTCAGCGACACGCTGTAACTCTTCAGCTTTATGAAATGAGTAAGAAGTCGCCTTCGCGGACTCTGCACACACACAACACACACACACACACGCACAACACACACACACACACACACACACACGAATAAGTCCAACCCAACCAATCAAACAAACAACCAACCACTGCTCTCCCACCCCCAAACCTCTCACCCATCCATCCATCCTCTCACCCATCCACCTAACCTTCTCACCCACCTAACCCACCCAACATCAACCCACTCTCACCTCACCCAGTCAACCCCCCAATCTCTCACCCACCCAACCCACCACCCAACCTTTCACCCACCACCCAACCTCTCACACTACCCACCCATACCCACCACCCACCTCTCACCCCACCCACCAAACCACCACCCACCCTCTCACAGACCCAACCCACCGCCCAATCCACCACCCACCTCTCACCCACCCAACCCACCCCACCCATCCAAACTCTCACTCACACCCACCCAACCCCCCACACCCCACAAACTCCACTCAACCACCCAACCCACCAAACCAACTAACCTCTCACACCTAACCACCCTCAACCCGAAGCACTCACCCACCCCAACCCAACCTCTCACCCATCAAAAACCTCTCACTCACCCACTCCACCAAACCTCTCCACCCACTCACCCAACCTCTCACCTACCCACCCAACCACTCACCCCACCCAACCTCAACCTATCACCCACCCAACCCACCACCGAACCTCTCACCCACCCACCCCCTCACCCACCCACCCAACCTCGCACCCACCCAACCTCTCACCACCCAAACTCTCACCCACCAACCCCTAAACCTACACCACCCACCCAACCTCTCACCCACCCAACCCCACCCAACCACCCAACCTCTCACCCACCCAACCTCTCGACCCACCCAACCTCTCACCCTCCCAACCTCTCAACCCCCCCAACCCCTAACCCACCCCCCCAACCCTCACCCACCCAACCCCTCACCCACCCACCCAACCTCCTCACCCACCCCAACCTCTCACCCACCCAACCTCTCACCCACCCAACCTCTCTCTCACCACCCAACCCCAAAACCCAACCCACCCAGCCTCTCTCCCACCCAACCCCTCACCCACCACCCAACATCTCACCCACCCAACCTCTCACACACCCAACTCTCACACCAACCCAATCTCTCACCCCCACCCAACCCTCACCCCTTCAAACTCTCACCCAACCCAACCCACCCCACCCCAACACCAACCTCTCCCCACCGCACCCAACCTCTCACCCCACCCAACCTCTCACCCAACACAACCAACTCGAACCACCCAGGCCAGACGCAGACAGACAAGACAGACAGAGAAGACAGACAGACAGACAGACAGACAGACAGACAGCCAGACAACAGAGAGACTGACAGACAGAGAGACAGACAAGAAAAATAGAACTGGAACCTCCGGTTGCCAGATCTGCTGGTGCCCGGCATGAGCGGTAGAGCAGAGCGGGTAGCGGTGGGCGGTTGCTCCAGTCCACACTTGTCTCTGGATCGGCAAGCGTCCAACAGCACGTGCCACCCGGAGTCCCCTTGTGCAGTGACCCCCGTACACCTTGCTGATGAAGAAGCGGCGCTGGATTGTGCAGCAGGAGAGAGAGGGAGAGAGAGAAGAGAGAGAGGGAGAGAGGAGAGGGAGAGAGAGAGAGAGAGAGAGAATAGACAGAGAGAGACGAAGAGAGAGAGCTCGAATATTTTAATGAGAGAGAGAGAAACACTGAACACTGAACACTGAAAGTAATTTATCTGCAGATATTTGATTGATTTGAATGATTTTATGCATAAAGCTTCGCCCCATTGCAATAGAAAGAGTGGGATGGGGTAACAATAAACAAAACATCAAATATACATCATCATAAACAAGCAAACACTGACAAGGCTGCCATGTCACTAAGATTCAGTCTGCAGACCCAATGGATCATGCGCTTCCTTCCACAGAAACACGTGAAATATTCGGCATCGTTCAAGCTTGTCCTTGCCACATACACGCACGCACGCACGCACGCACGCACGCACACACGCACACATCCTCTCTCTCTTTTTTCTCCCTCCTCACATGCAGATTGGTACACCCGATACTTGGTCAAAACACAAGGAACCAGTCCTGTATAATCCCAAATAGAATCTGACAGCGTTCATATCCCAAGCACAGTTGTCCTAGTCAGCACTGATCCCGTCTTTGATCTTCTTGCGGTCAGAGGTCCCAGCTTTAGCCTGGAAAAAATTTTCCGTTTACCCTGGTTGTTTTGGTGTTTTTTTTCCCAACCAAAATATTTCGGAAAGTCCTTTCAGGGTCCATCAATTGAAATACACCTCACTTTCACAGATCATGTGAAGGCATATTTTCACAAACCAATAAGGGAAAACCCCGATTTCTTGAACATCCCGCTTTTTCCCTGTAGGACCTATCTGTCAGTTCATGCATTCTTTGTGAATTACACGTACCCAGAATCTTCACCCCCTTATGCATGTCACGTCATGTTCCCCCGTATCCACTGCGGGCCCCAACACAAGGTCATTTTGTTTTGATTCAACTTTGTGGCGGTATCAAGGTGGGTGACATCAGGGAAGGGGGTAGATTTCACGTGCAGAACGCGGGCCCACGCGGTCGGGAGCAGGGGCGCCTCGTGTATAAACATTGGTTTGAAGGTGGCGTAGAAAAGGAGAGACCCAGTAATTTTCGGAACAACATTTTTTTTGCCTAAAAAATTTTCTTTCCTTTTTGTTCCATTCTCCCCTTTCTGCCCTTTTCCCCCCTCCTCCCCTGCCTGTTTCTTGTTCTGCCCGTCTTTTCTCCCCTTCCTTCGTCGTCCCCTTTTACTACTGGGGGTTTTTTTAAGGAACACTGCGAGTAAGGCGCTTGTTCTCCCCCGTTGATGTGTCAGAAACCCTTCCCCCAGTCTCTACAACGTGGTGTTGTCTCCTTTTCCAAATTTTCCCGGAGGTCAGGTGGGGCTGTTTGTAGCAGGGACAACAACTTCCCGCGTGTGGGGAATGACAACGGGCATAATGCTGGAAATATTGGGTTTTTTTAAAAAAAATTAACGAGCTGAAATCGACAGGTCTTTCCCAAAGGGGGAAACACCCTGCGAGAGAGAGAGAGGAGGGAAGGAGAGAGAAGAGAGAGAGGGGGAGAGAGAAGAGAGAGAGAGAGAAGAGAGAGAGAGAGAGAGAGAGGAGGAGAGAGAGAGAGAGGGAGAGAGAACCCGAACTCGAACTAAACCAAAGATTTATCACAAAAAGGCCATTGGGCCCATACATGAAGGGGGTGCCAAATTGCTTAGTATTTTAGTGAGAAAAATAAGGAAGCACAAAAAACCAAAATGTTATTGTATAACCACATCCACCACAATAAAAATCAGTTACCAAAAATATGACTTAAGAAACTCAGATATCTCTTATTCTAAAGGCTTTACACAAATATAAGGCAAGGCTGCGCACAATCTCAGGATGACTAGATGCCATGAGTAGACAGAATCTAAATAAATTAGGCTGTCTACTATACTTTACCGGAATGTAGCTCTGTCGTACATCTTCTAATACTGGACAGTACAGCACAGAATGAACTTCATCTTCCACTGTTTGCTTACATAATGGACATAGCAACCTGAGGAAGGGGAGAGAGAGAGAGAGAGAGGAGAGAGAGAGAAGAGAGAGAGAGACAGAGAGAGACAGACAGACAGACAGACAGACAGACAGACAGACAACTTTTCTCTATACCCATTTTTAAATTCTTAAAACATACCGATTTATCAAGAGAGAAGGAAATTTTTTTAGGAGTGCACTGCTTAGAATTGAGAGTCATCTGCATAAAAGTGAGGGTTATTATGAGGGGTTAACTAATGACAGTCGAGCGTTGTGGGAGTGAAAAGAACGGGCCCCAGAATGACCCCGCGGGACCCCAAAATCCAGTCTGGCAGGTTGACTGAATTTTTTACTTGACGTCTGGAATGGTTCAGCAGGTATGACAAAACCCGGGTCAGGGCTGTACCAGAACCCCAAAATTTTTTGGAGACGGGAGAGAAGGATGAGGATCAAAGTTAAAGGGCTGCAGTAACAAAGAGAGGAGGGGGGAGTTTTCCCCCTGATCGAAGAAAGTAAACATTTTAAGGGGTGAATAGGGGGTTTTCAGTGTGGGGTTGGCGCGATAGGAAACTGAAAGCAGGAAGAACTTTTGGAGAGAAGGTTTGTTGAGCTTTTTCAAAACACTCTTTCAAGGCTTTAAGAAAAAAGGTATTGAAATAGGTCTGAAATTTTAGAATGTTGGGGTCGAGGTCATGTTTTTTTGGGTGGTGGACAAAAACGTAATGAGAGCTGAAGGAACTTTTCCAGAAACAAGAGTGAATTTACGTCTTTGTGATAGTGGGAAATAATGAAACTTGCGCACATTTTAAACCGTTCCGCTTTTCAAAGAGTGGGGCCAAGGGCCGTGGAACAGAGACAAAAATTGAAAAAAAACCGCCTAAACACGGGATGGACAAAAAAAAACTAATCTTATTAATTATCCTCGATATATAAGAAAAAAAAAAATAAAATAAAAAATACACATTTTAGTCTACGTGACGATGAAGAAAGCCTAAAAATTCGCGTTTCCAGTGCCAGCTTGGCATTCCACTCATTATGTCTCAGAATATTTCGATCCCTTTTTCATTTCAAAAAAGCCCCATCAAAAAAAAATTCAAATATAATGTGCATTTAGTTTTCCCAAATGAAAATAAGAGTTTTTTTAAAATTTTTTCTTGACGTACTTATTTGTTTTAAAAAAACTTTTTTGGGGAAAGAATTTGAGTCTTCCTTTTTTAGTTATTCTATTTTTACGTCCCAAAGCCAAAAAAAAATTATCTCATCAGGGGAGTCTCTGGGGGGGTAATTGTCATGGTTAAAAAGAAAAATTTTTTCATGTGTTTAAAAAGTTAAGTTAGACAGAAAAAACTGTGTTTTTTAAAAAGACACAAAATTTACTTTGGAATTATGAATATTTAATTTTTTATGTTATTCCTCCTTCTGATTTTACTTTTTAAAAAAAAAAGATTTTATAGCTTAAAATTTTTGGAGCAGTGGTATTAGATTTCGAATCATATGTTATTTGGGTTTTGATAAAGGGTGATTTAGCACCAACAGCTTGTGACAATTACATTAGATGATGATTATATAAATTCAAATCTACAAAATTATCCTAGGGGAAAAAATTTTCCCAAATTTCAAAAATAGCAAAAAAATTTTTTTTTGGAAAACACGATTGAGATCTGTAACATTTTGCTGTGTCTTTTTAAAAGGGTCTCTGTACCAGTTTTGATGACAGCTTAATTATAGCCCCTTATTCGGTGTGGTAAAAATTTTCATTTTTTCTCTGGGTTTGTTTTTTTTTTTTTCCCCCTTTTTTTTCCCTTTTTTTTTTTCAAGTAGTTTGTAAACACCCTTTAAAAACCCCTTTATTCCCTTTTTCTTTTTTCTTCTCGTCAGACTACGAGCCAACCATAGCATGAAACCCTTCAGTTCACACATTAAACTCTTCTGCTTATACAGTTTAAAAACATTTTTAAAAAAAAAAACAAAATACCACCTCAATTTTAAAACGTAACAAAAGTTAAGTTTTTAAAATAAATCAAAATCCAGATATCAAAAACCCTGCACCCCCTGCCTACAATCACTCCTAAAGAAACGGGGGTAAAGTTAAATGCAACCATATCGCTGTGGGATCCCTACCAATTTTGGGCTTAAATTTTACAGCAAGTAAAGAGAGGGGAAAAATGTTGTAAGTCCCCTGCTTACTTTTTCCCTTTGTTCAAATTTGAAAAAAGGGGGTTTTCACACACCATACATACAAATTTCAAAATTCAGCAAAAAGATGGTCAAATTTTTTCAAGCAAAAAAAAGAAAAAACTGCCCGTTTAAACCTTTGCTTTGAACAAAACTTTTTTTTTTTTTTTTTTTTTTTTTTTAATATTTTTTTTTTCCTTTTGTTGTTACAAATCTATATGCTAAAAGCATTATAAAATATCAAAAAACGTTAACTAGACATAAAAAAAAATAAGTATTACAGTTTCCTGATAATTAATAATACCCCAAACAAAATCCCTACAACAAAACTACATATATACCAACGGTTTTTTATACAGTCACAATTCAATCCATGCACTGAAAATATTTACACATTTTTTTCAATTGCCACCTCCCTCCCCCATTACGAGGTTGAGGGGTTGTTTTTTGGGGTTTTTTTTTTGCCCAAACGTGTGTTTCTGATTTTTATTCATTTTATGGACAAAAAAACAAAGTTTGTGTTATTCCCTTCTTTTCGAATTTCTAAAGGGTTATTTGCAATTCTTGATTTCTGTCGGTTTTTTAAAACATTTGTGCGTGCCGAAAAAAAAAAATGTTGGGGTTTCTGTCAATTTTGCTCGTAGATGTGTAACTTTGCAAGCACATTAAAATCAAAGGTCAAATTTTTTGTAATGTTGGGCTACCCCAAAAAAAGACTAAATTACGAAAAATGTTTTGTTTCAGACATGTGCAGCTTTAAAAACATGTTTTTTAAACTTGTCCAAAAAGTTTTAATATTTTACAATCCCAAAAAAAATGTTCTATCGAGTCTCTGGGCTCATTTCCAAAGTACAAAATTTTGTTTTACTAAACCCCCTAGCATTTACACCCCGTTTGTGCAATGTCGGGAATTTTTCATTTTTCGCCCTTTTATTTACATCTTAAATTTTTTGTATTTTTACAAAGTTCTTTCCAATGGAAATGTTCTGTAGTTTTTCTGTCCACTTTTTTGCAACAGTTTTTTGGGGTTGTTTGTCTGATACCAGATATTCATAATACTTTTTGTCCCCCATTTCATATAATGATCCCCAGTACTGTGGGTGTCTTTGAAAATTACTTTTTGTGTCATTATTTGTATCCCTTTTCCCTTTTGACTGTTTTTTGGGAAAAACCATCCCTGAACGTGAAATCAATAGGCCGCACAGCTTGAAATGAAATCTTTGTAATAAAAAATTACCTTTTTTTTTAGAAAATGTTTAATAGAATAAACCCCTTTTTATTTAAAAACTGTGTTTGTTACTTTTTATTGTTATATTTTCATTGTAAAAAATGGGTTTAAAGTTTTCGGCTTTTTAGGGATAATGAACGAGAGAAAATCAAAGCTTTTAAATATGTGTCCAAAAAGGATTGTGTTTGAAAAAGTGGGTGTTTTTCTGATCCATTAGTTTCTAAGTTCATGATAAGTGGTTATGTTTTTTTGCTATATTATCCTTTTGATTTTAATTTCTAATTTTCCTTATCCATCATAAGTTTGAGAATAATAATATATTTTTTATATAGGTATGCTCAATACCCTCATTGAGAAGTATCGGGTATATTACGTCTTTCTACCTATTCTTTCTTGTTTTTTGTTCCAAACAACTGGAAACATAGCTTTTGTAGACTTTTTATGAAATGGTCAGGTGGTGGGATCTGGTAATAACATTCACAGGTTGTATATGTTTTGACAAGTAAGAGACTTATAATTGGCAATACTGCCAAAGTGGGTAGTAATAATACTTTGTAACCAAACTTTAAATTGCGTTTTAATTTCGAAAATGTATCATTATTGTTCATATTTTCACTGTCCTTTAGATTGGGGGTAAACGATTCCTAGAATATGGAATTTGGGGGGATTCCACATCAATTTTTTAGGTGGGGACAGAACACACTACTTGATCTTTTTTATTAACAAGCATTAATTGACTTTTGTCACTATCTTGTAAGAACTGATATTTTTCCAACTTCTCTAGAATATGTTATAGATGTTCAAATGATAGTTTACTCCTATGTTTAACATTGAGTGTCTTCTGCATATTTGGGAAATTGTTTGTTCTGTCTTATCCAATGGTATTCGTTAATTGATGTATCCTTCTTTATTCATGATAGCCAAAATCTCGGCATAAGAATTTATAGTTAGGGCGTTTTTTGGATACCTGCCTGCACCCTTTTCAATTCTAAACCATTTTGAAACTGTTAACAATTTACGTAGGACTGTTGTGTATATTTGTATTAGAATGTTTTGACCATTGATAGATATGCTACAGAAACCATATGCTTAATGACTTTGGAACATAAATCAGCTTAAGAGTCGAAAGCTTTTTCAAGTCAACACTAAGTAATAACCAGGCTGATTATTTTTATCAGGTTGTTAATCAGTGTCATTATTAATCTAATATTTTACCAATGTATTTTTGGCTTAAAACATGACTGATTTCGCTGATAAGTGTAGGGCTGAACTCTTTTAATCCGGTTTGCAATACAGGCAGAACCAATTTTATTAACTACCCTTAAGAAGAAAGAAGGGTTATTGGACGCCAGCAAGTTTTCAGTAGTTTTTAATGTATTTCTGGTTTGTTCCCTTTTGGGAGATAGATAATTAGACCTTCTTCTGTGTAGCCTGGATAAATTCACCATCTGGTACATTTCATTAAGGGTCTTAACTATGAATGTCCTATTCTTTCAAAAAAAAATTGAATATGTTCTACTTTAAAGCCGTTGTTCTGGCTTTTTCCATTTTTCATATTTTTTAACGCACCATCCTGCTTCTTCAATACTTATTTTACCACCTTACTGGCTGTTGTTCTTCTTTTTGTAATTTGGGAGGTTTAACACATGTTAATCTCTAATGGTTCAATGTTTCTCTTTTTTAGTGACTCTCATTAATATGCTGTAAACTTCTTTTTCAATATCTTTATGATTGTCGTAACTGTATTCTTTCTCGTTAATAGCTTTGACATGAGTTTTCGTAATGATATTTCTTTTTTCTAATTACAAAAAATATTTGGATATCTTTTCACCACAGCATTCCATCGTGTTTGGATTCTCAAGCATACCCCTCATTCTCTTTTTACGTATTTATTCCAAATCTTTATTTCTTTCTTAAGTTGTTTATTTCATTGTCTCTTTTATGTTCTAGCTTTTCTAGTTGTTCAATGTCGTTTATTAATTTATATTTCATTTTCTCTTGTTTTTTTCTTCTTCTTTATTGCAGTATCATATTGTTTTTTTAGCTTAAATTTTATTCAGCAGAAAAGTCTAAAAAGGTTTTTCTGGGACCGTAGCTGTATTTCAGCTTGGGAATTTATCTATTAATGATTTGTATATTTTTGTATGAGTACTCTTTTATCTCATTCGAAATTTCTGTGTTTATGTTTATTTCTACATAGTGACTATCTCTAAGAAGAGAAGAGTTGTATTCCAAAAAAACTTTTCTTTATTTTTTCTTTTCTCAAATTTTTGAGTAAAGCGTTTCAGTGAGTGGTCAGATCGATATCAGGGAGTTATAATGTGTTTTCAAAAAAATACCAATTAAGGTATTCCGCCATAGAAAGAAGTCAAGGCGACCTTGCTTCAGTGGTGTTGCTTTTCGCCTTGTATATCTCCTATATACATCTGGTTTACACTCTCTCCTTATATCAGATAGAGGCCAGTTTCTCTGTAAATATTTTCAAGTGATTTTCTAGATTTGGGATTGTAATTTGTGTATAGTTTATGACAGTCTAGGGTTAGGGTATAATTGCGAATTTCAATACCCGACGGCAATTATATTAATTTATTTTATTCGATTAAAAGTATCTTTTAGAGTGATATAAAACTGGTGGTTTGGTCTCTATTTGGACATATACATTAACCTAAAGGGTAATCTTATCCATTGTTGAAAATTGTACTATTATGAGTTTCCGTTTGGATCCCTACTTACTTCTGCTGAATCTTAAATTCAAAATTATTTGAGAAAAAAAATAGCAACCCCTCTACAATGTGTTTTTAAGACGCAAAAAAATTTATATCCCCATTCCGAGCTTAATATTTTTAGACCTTTTTATCAAAATGTGTGTCTTGAAGACAATATATTGACATTTTTTTCTGTTTCAATAATGAACTATTCTTCGTTTGTACAATTTTCCAAAAAAACCCATGACACTTATTGAGGGCAAGGGTAATCTATCATAAGAGGAATAAAATGTTGATTGATAAAGGAAGTAATTTCTTTTCTGTTCATAATGTATTGTGTCTGTTATGATGGAATAATCATTTTGTATTATCTAGGACAGGTATTCCACATCTTGAGTCAGGCATTCACATTTTTTTTAAAACAGAACAAGACTATAAACATTGGCTGTAAAGTTGAGTGTGTAAACATAATCACACCAACATTCTTTTGGACAAACATTTAGAAAATGAAAAAGAAAGATTAAAGCAAAAAAGGAAACATCAAGGACAAGATGAAGAAGGAAAAAAAAAATACATACAATATAACGATATTCTGACAATCTTGACAACGCAAGGCAAGCTTATCCTGCACATTGTGCGTGTTGTCACATAAACAAACGTGTGGGATCGTTGACCAAAATACATCCAAGGAATAAAGTTGATTTACAGTATGGTATACATTTGTAACCTAAAAAAAAAAAATTTTAAAATATATAAAATAAATAAAAAAAACCACGAATTTATTCATTTGTGAGCTGTGTGTGGTTTGTGTGTTTGAGTGCGAGAGCGCGCGCGACACGCGCACTGTGACACAATGTGCTGCCCAAGTCCATGCGCACGCCCCGTGTCTACAGAAGATGATAAGTAGTTTGATTTCCGGAGATGATTAGTTATTACATAAGAGAAAAGAAAAAGTGGCCAGGAGCAAAAAAGGTGCAAAACCATGTTCCCTTCTGAGCACTTGGTTCAGCTCTATCTTTAACCACCGTATATGTGTGATGTGAGTGATTATGTGACTGAGTGAGTGATTAGGTGATTGAGTGAGTGTGTGTGTGTGTGGTGTGTGTGTGGGTGTGTGTGTGTGATGTGGCGTGCGTGCGTGCCTCGTGCGTGCGTGCGTTGTGTGTGTGTGTGTGTGTATGTGGCGTGTTTGTGTTCAAAGTCAAAATTTATTTTCAGTTGTAATTGAAAAGGCAGTGCTTTTGCTTGTGTGTGTGTGAGGTGTGTGTGTGGTACGTGCGTGCGTGCTGTGCGTGGTGTGTGTGTGTGTGTGTGTAATAACGTAGTTCAAGGGCCTAAGGATTGTGTGCCCATGGGCGCGGGTGTATGCGTGCTTGTCGACGTGTGTTTTGAGCAAACGCATCATTCTCATATTGCAAGTGTGACCCCATCCTGGAGAGGAGCCACAGTATTCAAATGTAGATTTACTATGTAGGAGGGCTCACAGTTGGAGCATACGGGTAGAAAAAGCAGGAGAGGTGAGGAGGGAGACCACCCCCCACCAAAAAAAAATAAAAAAAAAAAAAAACACCCCCCCACAAACAATCCCCAAAAAAACACCCCCCCAAAAAAAAAAAAAAATTACCCCTGGCAAAACAAAAACATAATATTTATATAAAAAAGACAACAAAAAACAACAAATAAAAAAACAAACCCTAAAACACGAGGACTAATTATACATAATATATATTATGAACTATACTCATTTTTTGGCTCATTCATTAAAATATCACAATGTTTTAACCATCACCATCACTAACCCGTCGGCAAGTATTTGCCATACATCATTAATCCATCACACTTTTGGTTTTTATCACATCCACTAACCATCTAATGTGTGGTCATCACATCACCCTGCACATATTTTGGCGTACACCTTTAAACTAACAGATGTTTTTTTTTTGGTTATCAATCAATAGCAAAGCTTATTTATTGGTCATCACATCATAAACCCGTCAGTTGTCTGGTCATCACATCATTAAACTATCCATGTTTGTGCTTTGGCCATCACACTCATAAACCCGTCACTTTGTTAGTTTGGCCACACATCATTAACCCATCACACTGTCTGTTGGTTTGCTTACATATTAAAATTCACACTGTTTGGCAGGCACATCACTAACCCATCTCAATGTCTGTTTGGTTTGACATATTCATTTAACTGTCTCACTGGCCATCCATCATTAGCACTTCAAATGTTTGCATCACATCATTAGACCATCACACTGTTTTGGCCGGCACATTCATTAAACCCAACATCATTAGCATCACATTGTTTGTTTGGCCATCCACTCATTAACCCTTCACGCTGTATTGGCATACTATCATGAACCCATCACACTGTTTGGCCATCACATCATTAACCATCACACTTTTGGCCATCACATCGGTAACCCGTTACACTGTGTTTTTGGCCTTCACATCATTAACCCATCACACTATTTGGCCATCACACCATTAACCCATCACACTGTTTGGTCATTACATCATTAACCCATCACACTGTTTGTTTGGTCATCACATCATTAACCAATCCCACTGTTTGTTTGGCCATCACATCATTAACCCATCACACTGTTTGTTTAGACATCACATTATTACCCCCATCACAGTTTTTTTGGCCATCACATCATTAACCCATCACACTGGCCCTCACATCATTTAGCCCCATCACACTGTTTGGTCATCACATCATTGTCCATCACACTGTCAGATCACCAGACCCTCACACGAATTGCCCATTATTTCATTGTTCCATGTCACTATTAGGGCATCACATCATTAACCAATCACACTATCTGGACATCACATCATTTTCAGGAAATCACATCTTTAGCTCATCTAATGATCTATAAACCATTATTTTTTTTGCAATCGTCATGTCATTTCTAGACTTTCATAACATTTTTCTATCATAACAGTTTTCGAGACATCCTGATATCACTTAGCCTTCACATTATATGTCACCATACTATAACATCACCCCTGTGCGTGCGTATGTGTGTGCGTGTTTGTGTGTGTGTGTGTGTGTGTGTGCGCGCGCGTGCGCGCGCGCGCGGCGTACATGTATGACCGTGTGTATTTATGTGTGAGTGTGCGTGTGTGTGCTTGCGTGTGTATGTGAGCGTCTGTGTGTGTGTTTGTGAGTGTGTGTTTGTGTGTGTGCGCGCACCCGCTTGCCTGCGCACGCATGCATGTATGTGTCAGTGAGAGAGGGTGTGCGTATGTCCCTGCGCACACTCATCATTCTTTCCATTGCTTTACAACATTCATTGCGATACAAATTCTATATATTACCACCAAAAACACCACCACTATTCTTATTATTCCGCTCTCACAAAAAGAAGAGAGTTTGAAACGGGTGCATAAACCAAAGCACAACAAACTAAGCGAATGAGTCCATAATCACAAATCCATTATTTGTCACTCAACCAGCTATCTTTTTCAGCAAAAGCAGAAGCCCCTGGCTTCTCTCCCACCAAAGCTCAACAGCCCTAGAAAATCGACACATACCAAAAATGTGCACTACTCCCTCAACACCATTCCCCCCAGCAAGATACATAGTGACGATTGCCGACTCCCTCCCTCCACCCCACTCCCCACAACAGCCACCTCCATCACTGCATCCAGGAGAAAAGGGAAAAACAAACGATTAAATCCTGACAAAACAACGATAACAGCCATCTCAGACCAAACAGCCCATGGGTTGTATTATATGATAAAAAAAAAAATAATAATAATAAATAAAAAATAAATAAATAAAAAATAACACTAGATCATGATCCTGCCCCAGAGATGGGTTATCACACAGAAAAGCGCATATCCATCAGTCATATGCCTGCCTCCTTATTTTACAGCAGTAATAATAATAATAATAATAATAATAAAGGTATATAAAATTTTTATATTACTGTTGTGTCATTCTCATAAACTGATATTTGCCTAATCATGCAGCTGAGAGACCTAAACAAAATGACGTGTAATTACAAACCTAACAAAAAGTACTAGGTATGCACGCGCCCATCCGAGCGCACTCACAAATAGTTACAACTGCCCACTCCCATTTAAACGTCTCAAGGAGTTACTAACCTTTTTTCATGAAAACACAAATCCCGAATCAAGTTGACGGAAGTGCAAGGGAAAGAATATACCATCAGTCTTTTTCTTTAGCACCAAAACAATATTTCACACACACACACACAAAAAGAAGTGAATCCACTGTGCACAACCATTAAGTCACAAAATGTCTCAGCTTTTCCCCGTCATTTCTCTGCTAAAGACTTTGTTGATGTCCATGTGAATGTCCAGTTTCATCACTTTTCCATTCTTCAACTTGGTCAGAATCTTTCCGTTTGAAGACCAAGTCGCAAGGGTGGGTTTAATTGGTTCTGTCAGAATTCTATCTTTGCTGGTTGAAAACGTAACAGAATCTGACCATCTGCCAGTTTGTATGGAGATGGAAACTAATAGCAGCAGTACAGAAAAAACACTACAACAGAAATCGACCAAAACTATCTGCCAGAAAGTAGTGTGGGATGAAGCAAAGAAAATGACTTTGTAAATACACTAAATAGCAAAAACATTCAAGAGAAACTTGCAGTCGCCACAAATGTTTGGGAAAACAATATAGAAACTGCTCTGGAAATCTTTGTTTAATGCTTAAAAGATTCAGGCACTTGCATGTCTAGAAAAGTACCCATGCACAAGACCATAAAGTCTGAATGGTTGACAAGGAATGTGAAATCGCAAAAAAAGAAAGTAGATCAAAATTAAATCGCTTTAGAGTGACCAGAAATGAAGAGGACAGGTTGATTTACATGGAAAAAAGAAAAGGGTACAAACATTTATTAAAAGCAAAAAAACAAAATTACAGGAAAAAAAAAAAAAACTTTTAGCAGAAAACATTACAAATTCTTGTCATTTTTGGAAAGAAGTTAAAAGGATGGGTTATGGCAAAGGGAAATAATTTACAACAACATTAGCAATGATGATTGGTTTAACTATTTAAAAGAAGATTTTTGCAATAACTAGGAAACTGTTGAAAGCTATATCAATGTTAATGTTTTGGATGATGTAGATCATTTTTTGAACAAAGATATATCTGAAGAAGAGGTAGCTCATGCAATTGCAAGACTCAAGTTAAGAAAGGCAAGTGGGATGGATGAGGTGTCAGGTGAAATGTTAAAAAATGGGGGTAAAAGTGTGTTAGGGTTCCTTGTAAAACTTTTTAATGCTGTCTTTACCTCAAGTGTATATCCATCCGAATGGTCTAAAGCTATAATCATGCCAATATATAAAAATGGAAATCCTGAATAAACAGACATTTACAGAGGAGTATCTTTAGTGAGTATAATATCAAAGTGTTACACCACAGTATTAAATGGAAGATTATACAGCTGGTTGGAAGATAATGAAGTGATTTCTGAGAATCAGGCAGGTTTCCGTAGGGGTTACTCTATGATTGTTCAAATATATAATTTATATACAATTGTACAAAAATGTATGCTAAAGAAAGGTAAGAAGTTATACGTTGCTTTTGTAGATGTCAAAAAAGCATTGATTCTGTCCATCATGATAAACTTCTAAATTGTATGAAAAACCAGGGTGTAAACGGAAAGTTGTTAGCATCTTTAAAATCTATGTACTCTTCATTGCTTTCATGTGTGCATCTAAATTGTGAACTGAAAGATTTCTTTGAATGCCCAGTTGGGGTCAGACAAGGTTGTGTATTGTCCCCTACATTATTCTCTGTTTATATAAATCAGTTAGCTAACTACACAGATGCTGGGGGGAAACATGGTATCCAACTTTTACCAGGTCAAATGGAAGTGTTTATCCTACTTTTTGCTGACGATGTAGTCTTATTGTCAACAACTGCAGGTGGTCTACAAAATCAGCTTAATGTATTATACAGGTGTTGTAATGAAATGAAACTAAATGTAAACACTGACAAAACAAAAGTAATGGTATTCAGAAAGGGAGGATATTTAGGTCGATATGAACAATGGTATTTCAATAATAAAAAAGCAGGAGGTAGTCAATAGTTACTGTTATTAAGGGTTTCAGTTTACAACAATGATTAGTATGAAGAGAGGCACTAAGCATTTAGTAACTAAGGGTAAAAATGCAGTTGTACAATTAAACAGAGCTTTCTAAAAGTATACAGAAATGACTGCGAATACTTTCTTTAAGATTGTTTATGCAAAAATGCAGCCTATCTTGCTCTATCCATCAGAAATATGGGGGCTATCAAAATTTGATCAGGTAGAAAAAGTCCATATGATGGCATGCAAAGGGTTCCTAGGTGTTCCAGTCAAAATCCCAAATAGAATGGTTTATGGCAATTTGGGACCATAACCTGTATATGTGAATTCTTTTGTCTCTATTCTAAGATATTGGTTTAAATTACTGCATATGAGTACTGAAAGACTTCCATATAAAGCATACCAAATGTTGTTTGAACTGGACAGAAATGGAAAATATTGCTGGGTGTCCAAAATAAGAGAGATTTTTTATGAGACAGGATTTAGTTTTGTTTGGTTACAGCAAGGAGTAGGGGATGTTAAAATGTTTTGAAATTATTTAAACAAAGACTCATTGATTTTTTCATTCAAGAATGGACAGGCACAATAAGAGATCATGAAAGGTATGACTGTTATCCGTCCTTTAAAATAATCTTCGAAAAAGATAAATGTATTTGCAATGTTGATACGTATTGTTTTAGGGTTGCTATATCGCAATTCTCCAATGTTGTTTTTGTAGTACACTGCACTGGTGGCGTCGCTGTACAGCTGTTTGATGACTCTGATCAGGTTTCAAACAACAGTTGGAGTAAGGCAGGGCTGTCTACTCTCACCCACTCTTTTCAAGTTCTTCCTTGAGAGAATCATGGCTGATGCACTGGAATATCATGAAGGATCAGTCAGCATTGGTGGCAGAACGATCACTAACCTCCGCTTCGCAGATGACATTGATTGAATAGCAGGATCAGAAAAAGAGCTTGCCAGCCTAACAGAACATCTGATTAAGGCCTCCAAAACATACGGCATGGAAATCAGTGCAGAGAAGACCAAACTGATGACTAATAACACCAAAGACATTAGCACTAATATCAGGGTTAATGATCAGAAGCTGGAAACAGTTCCAAGCTTCAAGTACCAGGGAGCCATTGTATCAGACCAGGGATCCAAGCCAGAAGTAGTATGCAGGACTGCACAGACAATAACGGCACTGTCAAAACTAAACATCATATGGAGAGATAAAAATATATCACTTATCTCCAAGATCAGACTAATGCGCTTCCTTGTCATATCCATATTTCTGTATGCCTGTGAATCATGGACCCTGACTGCAGATTTGGAGAGAAGAGTACAGGCGGTGGAGATGAGATGCTTTCGAAGACTCTTTGGCATCTCCTACAAAGACCACATAAGCAACGAAAGCGTGCATAACAGAATCCAGCAAACCATTGGACCCTATGAGAACCTTCTAACGATTGTGAAAAAGCGTAAACTTAAATGGTATGGGCATGTCACAAGATCCAAATGACTTGCAAAGACAATTTTACAAGGGTCTGTCCAAGGAGGAAGAAGAAGAGGCAGACCAAGGAAGAGCTGGGAGGATAACAGTGAATGGACAGGCCTAGAACTCAACAAAACTCTGAGAAATGCAGAGCAGAGAGAGGAATGGAGGGAACTGGTTGTTGAGTCTTTGAGGGTGCCCCCACGGTCGTCAGACTATGGGACAGATAGATAGATAGATAGATAGATAGATAGATAGATAGATAGATAGATAGATAGATAGATAGATAGATAGATAGATAGATAGATAGATATCGCAATTAAGATGTAATGCCCTCCCATTGAATGCAAATGCACACCGTTTCAGTAGTTTAATGCAGAAGAAAGCTTGTCCATTTTGCAGGACAGCAAGGGAAGATGAACAGCATTCTCTTTTTGTTTGCCCTACATATTCCCATTTACGGGACACATTTCTGAGGGACTTTCTTAGAACCCTGATCCACCGATTGCTACAGGTCACAACTGATAATGAAATGCATAAACTGTTCAGGTCTATTTTCCATTCAATTAACCAAAGAAAAAAGCATTTGATTGTATTGTAATTTCTTTTCAACATGAATGGGTTTTGTACAATATTGGCAAGATAGCTTGGTTTGTTGCTGTTTGAAAGATGCTTATTTGTTACAAACCTATTGTTTGATGTGCGTTACAGTTTATTAAAAAAAAAGGAATGAAAGAAAGGTTATCATTTAAGGCCACCCTATATGAAAGAAATGCACAATGTTTTTACATGTGATAACCAAAGTGAGGTATCCAGTCTATGCTCAAAATTATATATGTGTGTGCGTACATGTGTGTGTATGTGTGTGTGTGTGCGTGTGTGTGTGTGAGGGTGTGTGTATGGGTGTGTGCGTGCATGAGTGTGTATGTCTAAGTGTTTTTTTGTGGCTGGGTGTAAATGCGCATGCGTGTGTGGGTGCGTTCGTGCGTGTGTGAGTGTGTGTGTGTACACGCGCATGCACGCGAGCGCATGCATATGTATATAATTCTTTTGTTAATTTCATTATAACAGCCATTATGATGAGATGATGGACATGACGACTGGGTCATAGATGATAAAAATGCTGCTTTTTGTACACAACTATTTGTATCTGTACACGTTACCAGTTACTATATGAGTGTCACCCACTCTCTTTATTTTTGTTGTTTGTATTGTGGTCCATGGCCGAAGTACATTAAAATATTTCAGAGTTCAGATTTAGAGAGTTCTCCTTCATCCCTTT
>CM054162.1:39895832-39913157 GCA_028751875.1 Rapana venosa
GACCTGGTAAATGTTGGATACCATGTTTCCCCTAGCATCTGTGTAGTTAGCTAACTGATTTCTATAAACAGAGAATAATGTAGGGGACAGTACACAACCTTGTCTGACCCCAACTGGGCATTCAAAGAATTTTGTCAGTTCACAATTTACACGCACACATGAAAGCAATGAAGAGTACATAGATTTCAAAGATGCTAAAAACTTTCCGTTTACACCCTGGTTTTTCATACAATTTAGAAGTTTATCATGATGGACAGAATCAATGCTTTTTTGAAATCTACAAAAGCAACGTATAACTTCTTACCTTTCTTTAGCATACATTTTTGTACAATTGCATATAAATTATATATTTGATCAATCATAGAGTAACCCCTACGGAAACCTGCCTGACTCTCAGAAATCATTAACTTTCATTATCTTCCAACCAGCTGTATAATCTTCCATAATCTTCCATTAAATACTGTGGTGTAACACTTTGATATTATACTCACTAAAGATACTGCTCTGTAAATGTCTGTTTTTCAGGATTTCCTTTTTTATATATTGGTATGATTATAGCTTTAGACCATTCGGATGGATATACACTTGAGGTAAAGACAGCATTAAAAGTTTTACCAGGAACCCTAACACACTTTTACCCCCATTTTTTAACATTTCACCTGACACCTCATCCATCCACTTGCCTTTCTTAACTTGAGTCTTGCAATTGCATGAGCTACCTCTTCTTCAGATATATCTTTGTTCAAAAAATGATCTACATCATCCAAAACATTAACATTGATATAGCTTTCAACAGTTTCCTAGTTATTGCAAAAATCTTCTTTAAAATAGTTAAACCAATCATCATTGCTAATGTTGTTGTAAATTATTTCCCGATTGCCATAACCCATCCTTTTAACTTCTTTCCAAAAATGACAAGAATGTGTAATGTTTTCTGCTAAAAGTTCTGTTTTCTTTTTCCTGTAACTTTGTTTTTTTGCTTTTAATAAATGTTTATACTCTTTTCTTTTTTCCACGTAAATCAACCTGTCCTCTTCGCTTCTGGTCACTCTAAAGCGATTTAATTTTGATCTACTTTCTTTTTTTGCAATTTCACATTCCTTGTCAACCATTCAGACTTTATGGTCTTGTGCATGGGTACTTTTCTAGACATGCAAGTGCCTGCCTCTTTTAAGCATTAAACAAAGATTTCCAGAGCAGTTTCTATATTGTTTTCCCAAACATTTGTGGCGACTGCAAGTTTCTCTTTAATGTCTTTGCTATTTAGTGTATTTACAAAGTCATTTTTCTTTGCTTCATTCCACACTACGTTCTGGCAGATAGTTTTGGTCGATTTCTGTTGTAGTGTTCTTTCAGTACTGCTGCTATTAGTTTCCAACTCCATACAAACTGGCAGATGGTCAGATTGTGTTACGTTTTCAACCAGCAAAGATAGAATTCTGACAGAACTAATTAAACCCAGAGATAAAATGAAATAATCTACCACACTCGGACCTGAAGGTGCTATAAATGTATAGCTTTCATCAAAGCCTGGGTCACAGAGACCATTTAATATGACACAGTCAAACATGTTACAGATCTCAATCAGCTGATTGCCAAAATCATTTGTGTGCATATTATGTGAAATTCTGGGAAATTTTCCACTAGGATAATGATGTAGATTCTGAAAGTTATCATAATCATCATCTAAACTGTAATTGTCACAAGCTGTTGGTGCATTGAAATCACCCATTATCAGTAATCCCAAATCATCATATGCATTTGAAAAATCTAATACACCTGTCCCCAAAAAATCTAAGCCAAAAATTTATCTTTGTGTTGTTTTTTTCAAAATGTAGAATAAAAGGGAAGAAATTTTTCCCAAAAAAATTTAACCATAGTGCCCCATTAATGGTGCCAATAAATTTTTTGGTAGTTTTAAAACCACAGTGTTTTTTTTTTGTCTCAACTGAAACTTTTTTCAACACAGGGAAAAAAAATTTTTTTTTTAACCCAAAACAATTACCCCCCACCAGAGAAATCTCCCCGGTTTGAAAATACTTTTTTTTTGGCTTAAGACAAAAATAGAAAAATTCATGAAAAAGGGAAGCCCAAACCAACCCCAAAATAAAAGTTTCTGTTAAACAAAAAATTTCCCCTTAAAGAAGAAAATTTATAAACTCTTTTTTTTCCCCAGTTTGGGAAAAAAGTCTATCACATTAAAGTTGAGATTATTTTTGGGGTGACGTTAGGGGAAAAGGGGTTTCGTAATTTTCCCCCTAGAAAAAAAGAGGGGACATGCCAAAGGGAAATGGCACGGCAGTCAGCAGAATCTTAAAGGGATTTCTTCAACTGTCACAAAAGACAAAAATTTTGTTGTTTTAATTTTTTTAAATTCTTTTAACGAGGATGAGGGAATAACACTTAGTGCTTTTTTGCATCCAGCCCCCTGGGGGAAAGCGGTTTTTTTTTCAATTCGTCATCGTTCCCCCCGGGCACCCTATGGCCCTACAGTCACAGAAAAATAAGATTCGGGCAGTACCTCCAGACGGGAATTGGACCCCCCGCAGGGATCATTCGGGCCCTGTTCTTTTCACTCCAAACACCGCCCCCACTGTCCAATAAATTAAACCGTCATAAAACATTTACACACCTAAAAAACTACCTTCTCTTTTGGGAATAAAAGGCCCTACTGTTTTCCCAAGATATCCAAAACGGGATGATAGAAAACCCAATTTTACCAACAAAACGCTGAAAAAACTAAAACCTTTTTTGTGGGGACCAAAAACAAACTCTCTTCCATTTCAACAGCTTTAATAGAATTCGGCAATGCACCAGTCCCTCTATCCACTGCTGTAAAGTATCTAGGGGTCATTATTGACAACACACTCTCTATGCAAAAATTCATCACCCAGACCTGCCAGTCGTGCTTCTATCAATTACGGCGTATTAGTGCAATTGGAAAGTACCTGTCCACAGACGCAACATCAAAACTCGTGGCATCTCTCATCCTTTTACGTCTGGACTAGTGCAATTCTCTTTTGGCTGGTCTGCCAGCATCATCTATCATCCACCTTCAACGTATTCAAAATTCTGCAGCTCGACTAGTCCTCAGAAAGAAAAAATCTGAGCACATTACCCCTCTCTTGCGATCTCTCCACTGGCTGCCTGTGCCACAAAGAATAAACTATAAGATCAGTACCCTCTGTTACAAATGTCTCCACAAAACAGCACCCTCCTACCTCTGTGAATGTCTCCACCTAAACACCCCTTCTCGTTACCTTCGCTCTGCTGCAGATTCCTTGTGCTTACAAATACCTAGATTCAACCAGTCCACTGTTGGCTGTCGCTCTTTCTCTGTTTCTGGTCCATCGATTTGGAATGACCTCCTTATCTCTCTTTGCCAAAGACCTTCTTGTGACACTTTTAAATTTTGCCTCAAGACATATTTGTTTCAAACCTATGAATTTCCTCTCCTGTTTCATTTCATAGCTATCCCTGCTTTTCAACAGCCAAAGATTCTACCACCTTGCCAAAGTGTATAACCTGTGTGTGTGTGTGTGTGTGTGTGTGTGTGTGCATTTGGACTTGTTAGAACTATTACTTGCTATTGGTTGCATGACTGTGTAAGAATGAGTTGAGTGCAATCGCTTTGATTTGTCTGTGCAAGATACAGTGCTATATAAGTTCCATTTATTGTTATTATTATTACTCTTACGAAAAGCGGAACTGGATTTAACGTGTGCGCAAGATGTTCTGCGTGCGTTCGCACACGGGGCCTCGGTTTATAGTCTCATCCGAAGGAAAAATAGGAAAAATGAGAAGATGACAGGATGTGCTGAAGTCTGTGTCAAAAAGCGGAAGATACGGATAGGTACATCCAGTACTTTCTCATTGGCTGACCATTCACCCAGCCATGCCAGAAGTGTCATGTTTGAACATTTGAAAAATGTACGCCGCACCACATCCCAGCAAGAACGCATGCCTGCAGAAAACAGCACACAGCTGGTCAGTTCAGGACTCATGTTTCTGGTAGTTACTTTCATCAATAGGTCTGGCTGAAGATTGTGTCTGGTTCCGTTTTGAACCAGGTAAATGGCTTCTTCGTTTTGATATGAAATCAGATTTTTTTCCCAGTTAGGGTTCTTTCTGCCGCAAGGGTTTAAAAAAACCTTTTTAGTTGGGACAATGTTCCCCGGTATTGGGGAGAGTGGCAAGTTTTGAAAATCAGAGATATATTGATGAAAAAAAGCCAGAAAAACCCTTGTTGTGAAGTTTTTAACACCACAACCAGTTGTCTGTTAAAAAGCCCAAAAAATACCATGAACTCCTGCCTGCAATAGGAACATTTTGGCGGCTGCTATCTGTGGTTTCGATTTTTTGATCACCCTAAGATAATAAGAGAAAGCACATGAACTTTTTGGGGACAAATAGACTGTTAAGAAGTATAACCCCCATTGATACGAGGTCGTATTTTAAAGTGATTTGAAGGTATCCATGTGTCAAACCCTCGATATTTTTTAAAAAATACAGCATTAAACAGAGGAAGAGGGCCCAAATTTTCATAGAGATGATGCAGTCTATTGTGTCGCACTCAAGTTGTCCACAAATGATTTCTAGTGTAGTTTGGCAGGAAAAAAAAAGGTTTTCCCTTGTGGTAATACATGGAAGAGAGGAAACCTGTGCATTTCCCTCTTAGCAGAAGGCGCTTCAGAAGCTGTCGTCCTGTCCAAGACCCCCGAACCTTGACAAACTCTGGAGATGCTTCCATTCTTGTGTTTGATGTCTTCATGGGCTTTCTGTTCCCACGTGATTGCTAATGCACACTAGTGGGTTTTCTGTTCCCAAAGGGAAGTAATCCACTCAGTGGTCTTTTGTCCCCCCATGGATAGTTATGCACACTCAGTGGGCTTTTTTTTCCCACAGGGTGCTTATCCACATCAAGGGGGCAGTCAGCGGGAGGATGCTTCCAGTTCAAAATTTTCTGTCTGATAGAACTGTAAACGAATTAAAGGGAAAACATGTCAGAACATTTTTTAAAAAATTAGTTGGTGCAGCGGCAGGATTGTTGTGGTATGCCTGTGTGGCATTCTGCAGCTACACTGCTGTGCGGTGCTCCACTATACACACCTCGTCACCTACACTACCACCAACATGCTACCCCCAAC
This sequence comes from Rapana venosa, assembly GCA_028751875.1. Taxonomy (NCBI): domain Eukaryota; kingdom Metazoa; phylum Mollusca; class Gastropoda; order Neogastropoda; family Muricidae; genus Rapana; species Rapana venosa. The sequence goes on from CM054162.1 coordinate 39,900,980, forward strand.
TTTACCTCTGCTGTTCGCTGCTTAATTGCTGCTGTTAATGATTTAAAGTTTTCTGGGGGTAGGGGGGGGATAGCTCAGGGTGGGCACTCGCTTTCCCCCAGCCAATTTAAGCACCTCGAGTTGGTTCCAGTTGATTGGTGACGTTTGCTACCTTGGTTTTCAGTACAGTTCCCCCCAGTTCACCCGCTGAAATGGGTAACTGCCCTTTTTGGGGTCAGGGAAAGAAAAGCGCGAAGGAGGGGAGATGGGCGCCCCCCTCAAATGCTGGCCCCTGGAAAGAGAAGTCTCTGACCCCTCGCCCCCCCTTTACGCCCAATGGGTTAGGGGGATTTCTTTCCCTTTTCCTTTTACGGGTTTACTTTCCCAAAAATGCTACGGAATTACCTACACTACCCCGGTCTTTTCGACTGTAACGGTCGTATTACGGGGCCCTTTTGGGGGGTTTTAAAGCGGGTACAGGCAAGCCCAAATCTACGCCCGTCACTGGGCCTGGGGAAACGACACCACGCTCCCCGGAGGACCTCGGGTGTGTGTCGCGGCCCGTGGCTACAGAGCCAGCCTGCAGAAACGCCACTACAAGAGACATCGTCACGGGGGCAGGGGAAAAGGGGCCCTTTTGACAAGGTCTGGTGGTTGTTTTGTTTTTTTATTTTGTTTTGTTTTTTTTTTTGAGGATCATGGAAAAAAGCATCGTTTGCTTTTTAAAAAAAAAAAACAGTCCCCGTTTTGGGGTGCGTTTTGTAAATTTTGTTACATGTGTTTTTTGGTGGATAAGTAGATAAAGAAAGAGAGAGAGAGAAGAGGGGGAGAGAGGGGAGAGAGAGGGGGGGGAGAGAGAGAGAGAGAGAGAGGGGGAGAGAAGAACTTGAACTCTGAATCTGAACCTGAAATGATTTAATGACTTGGCCTTGGACCACAATACATTTGTTGGGTCGGGAGGGAACAGTGAGTTCATTCATTCATGGCAAAGAAAAGCAAAAACAAAAAATTTTTTTATGATGATTAAAAAAGAAAACAACAAAAATATTATAGCGAACCATACAAAAGTAGTCAATACAATTTATGATTGAAAAAGAAAAATTAAAATTTAAAACCTTAAACAAAAAACCCCAATCATAGAGGAAATGAAAAGAAAAATCACCCTTTGAGTATATTAAATTTGGTAATTTTTAAAATATGTTTCGAGAAGAGGGAAACTCTTTGAAACTCTGAAAGATTTAATTGACTTTGGCCTTAGGCCAAATACAATAAGAAAAAAAATGGGAAATATCTTTTTAGCAGCACATCATTTTCTAAATCATTGGTTACCTAAAATATATCATCTTATACCACTCGATTAAAATTAAAGGTATTTGTCAAATAAAAGTTTACATTTCACATATATAAAATTGATCAGTATGCATTAGTATAAAAGGGGGAATCAAAAATCATGATCGTTATGCCACGAATTTTGATAATACTGATAAAATCAAAGGTAAAAAATTTTTTAAAGTTTTTAAACAGACGACATCATAGGATTGGTTACCTTGTAGACTTAAAGTTTTTAAAACCGCCTTTGCTTAAAATTAACCATACTAGATAAATTGTATCTGTGATGGGATCATGGTCAAAAGAAACTGTGCAGGGGAAATTTTTTTGCTTTTTAGAAATTTCCCCCTTTAAAATCTTCAAACGTAGACAAAAAACAAAAATTTTTTTTTATTTCGTTGATTTTTCAAAATGGACAGAATTTATCTGAAAAATTTCGCTATAGCGATGTTTTTGTTATTGGGGGTCTTTAAAAATAAATGCGTGATGGCAACACAAAAAACAATAATTTTCCATATCTAGAACATAACTTTCTTTTACGAATAAGTCTTTAAGTGATTATATTGTTGATACTATTCATTCTTTTTTCCTGACAGTCTTAATAAAAATATCGAGGGCCCTCTGTTTAAATAGCTTAGAAATTTTTTCACACCCCAAAAACCCCCCTGTTGCAACCAAAAATTTTTAAATCCATTTAAAGCATAAGTTTTCTCTTTTTTTCGAAACCACACTGTTTTTCCGGAATTGTTAGCTGCAAAAAATTTTGATACGCCTTATATGGTAACCGTTCATTATTAAATTTGTAGAAATTTAAACCAATATCTTATACAGGCAGTGTACAAAATTTCATAAAGAGGATACAACGCCTCCTAATCATTTTTTTGGAGTTTTGGTTGGTACACCTAAAAACCTTTGCATCATCATGGGACTTTTTCTAGTGTTTAACTTTTTTTTCCCCATACTTCAGACATTATAAAATTTTGGCTGATCTTTTTTCAAAATGTTAAAAAAAAGTGTTTACTGTCATTCTTTATATTTCCGAAAAACTTATTAAGCTAATCTGCCTTTTTCCCCCTTTTGTTATAGATTTGTGTACCGTTTTTCGCATGTCAAGTTGGAATTGACCCTAAATAGAAATAATTGTTTACTACCCAACCCTTCCCCATCATAAAACCATTTCTCATTTTTACCAAAAAGCCCCCTTTTCTAAATACCATAACTTCGTTTACTTGTTTAATTAACTTTATTTTATTCAGCAAGTTTTTACACATTTAATGTTTCTAAAGACCATTTGGTTTTGTTGATTCAATGCCAACTCTGAAAATTTAAAAAGATGAAAAAATTCCATAATTCGGGAAAAATAACTGTCCCCCGTTTACCCCTTTCTTTAAATTTGTCTGCACGGTTTTAAAAAAAAAAAACGTGCGGGCAAAGAACACAGCCTTGCCTTCCCCCAATGGGACAATAAAAATTTCGGTTAAATCAAAAATTTGCTCCCGCATGTTTTTAAGACTGTACATGCTTGTATGCACAAAAAATTTACCCTGTACCCTTGATCTTGAAGCACTGCATGATTTTGTTTGCGAACAAAAATAAAAAGCTTTTCTGAAATCTACAAAGCAACATAGAGTTTTCTCCTTTTTTGTTTTTTTGGCTCTGATAACTGCTTTTGTGTGAATATTTGACAACTGTTGAATATTTTTTTCGAAAATCCTGCTTGACTTCTGAAAATTGTTTTTGCTCTCTAACCGTGTATAGTCTGTTTAAGTTTAAAATATAGCATTTGGATTAAACTTAAGGAAAATTTCCCCCTTTGTTTCTACATCATTTTTAAATTTCCTTTTTTATGCAAAGGTATAATTTTGGTATTGACTTCCCGGGGGAAATACCGTTCAAAAAAAACATTAAATAATTTTGTTAGAAAAAATTCAATATTACTACCCCCAGTCTGTAACATTTCAGCTAAAAGCATTTATCCCACTTGCTTTACCTTTTTTAAGTTTAAAACCCATTGCCGAGCAAGGGGAAAAGGGGAGAGAGAGAGAGAGAGAGAGAGAGAGAAGGGGGGAGAGAAAGGGGAAGAGGAGAGAGAGAGGGAGAGAGAGAGAGAGGAGGGGAGGGGAGGGGGGGGGGAGAGGAGGAAGGGAAGGAAAAGGGAAAAAGACAAAAAACGAACAGAGTTTTTAAAGAATTTTTTCTTCTTTCAGAATTCCAGTTAGCCGAATAAAAAAAATACATATTCATATTTGAGGTCTTTTCCCTTTCAGATAATGTAAAAGCGGTTTGATCAATCAAAAGAAAAACTACCGAAAAATATCATTGTGTGTTGTTTTGTGAAAATACATATTCAATATCACAAACACTGGAAAACTGGCTATTTAAAGGTGTGTTGTTTTAAAAACATTATTCAGTTTCACAAATCAATTTTGTCTAAACAGAAATTTTTGATGGTTTCGATAAACTGGGGAGGGGTCCCAGTGGTCAAAGCCCGCTTTTTCCCAAAAATAAGTTTATGCAAACTTGACTGGTTTCCCCCTTGGATAGGTGACCGTTTGGTTCCTTGGCTTAGTAGTCCCCAGTTCACCCACTGTAAATTGGTACCCCGCCCTTTAAGGGGAGGGAAGGTGCACGTGGGGAGGGAAAGGGCGCCCCCTTCGATTGCTGGCCAAAATAGAAAAATTTGAGGCTCTGACCCTCGTCCCCACAACCCCACAGGTTATGGAACCCTTTACAAAAACCACGAAACTTTGTTTGTTTATTGTGCACTAGGGTAAAAAAAGACCAAGACCAAAACGTCAGTGGACAATGATGCATGCAAAAAGATGGACAGGCAGTAATAGTAGAGTGGAGTGACTGGCCCCAAAACGGTGGGCTTGGAGATCCTGATACGCGACCCAGGTCTTGGGGCAGAAACCTAAGCCTAAGGACACCCCCACACATCACCACTTTCGCTTTCGTAGCCCAAAACTTATTGGTGGCAGCGGCATTGTAAGCCGCCTTCGCAAGTCGCGAGTTGGGAAAGCGGGGGGTAGGTGTTGGCTTGTTTTGTTTTTAAAAAGAAAGGGGATAGGTTTACAGGGCGCCCACACCTCTTTTTAAATTGTTGCTGTTTTTAAAACCCTTTTTAACCGAAGTTGAAACGCGGCTATCTTAACGGGGGTTTAAAAAAAGGTCGCATTCGTAAAATCTCACCTCGGTGAGCCTCAGGCTCTAGCCGAGGAACGAAAAAAAAAACAAATCTGATTTTTGATGACTGACCTTGGAAGCTTTTCAGACTCAAGATCAAAAAATACTTTAATGTCTCAACTGAAAATGATGGTGGCATTTTAAATTTTAATTCATGATGTATTATTAAAAAATACCGATTAAGAAGTAAAATGTAACTTTAAAAACCAAAACACGTTCGTAACACACATCGCACATCCACACAAAAAATGCACGCGCAAATTTTTAAAACCCCTCTTGAAAATATTTTGTAGCATAAACAATGTTTATTAAATAAAAATTAATAATATTATTATAAAGAGAGGGGGAAATTGATAATAAAATTCAGTATTTGTAATTTTTCATTAATTTAATGAAAAAAACATGACAAACAAAATCAACACCCCCCCCCCCCCTAAAAGTTGTTTTTTATTGAAAGGAAATGATAATAAATGTGATCCTTGGAGATCCCGAGAGTCCCTTTTTACTAACATCAAGACTGATTTTTTATTAGGGATTTTTTTGTTTTCTTTCCCTTAACGAAACAATAAGTGGACATTGATTTTTTTAAATAAGTCTATACATTTTGTAATCCTCACAGTTACAGTGTGGTTAAACCACGTCAGAGCTTTTATGAAATCAAAAAACAAGTGCGTTCATTTGTGATTTAAAGAAAGTGTTAAAGAGCGAATAGAAAGTGATAGGAATTAATTTAACGAAGGGGAAAATTTTTCACGATTTCTCTCTGGTTGTGTGTGTGTTGTTTTGGTGTTGTGTTGTGTGTGTGTGTGGTGTGTGTGTGTGTGTGTGTGGTGGGGGGGTTTTGGGGATGTATCGTTGTCTGTCAGAGTCGTTCATACGCTAGGTAGCTTTTGGGATATTTGGGGAATACTTTCGTGTGCGGCGCGGCCGGTTGTTGTTGTATCTGATGTGCCGTCTTTCATGCTTTGGTATAGTCGTGAAAAAAAAGCATTAACTTGCATACTTGTATGTGTGTCGGTCATGTTGGGGTGTGGTGTGTCTGTATGCATACCCTACGTGCATGCGTTGTCCGGCGTGTGTTTTGCCTCTTTGCGTGCGGCGGCGGTGTATGTGTGTGTGCCTGTGTGTGTGGGGGTTTTGTGGTGGCGTGTTTGCCCGGTGGTGGGGTTTGGTCAAAGGGGGGGGGAGGGGCAGACGTATTCATCTTTGAGGGGAGGGGGGCACGCCCCTCAACTTCTTCAGCAAGGACAGAGCTCTTCTGCCCCCACACGACCTGGCCACAGACACCGCCACCAATACTTCCTTGGGGGGTGAGGGTGTGTGTGTGTGTGTGTGGTGTGTGTTTTTACAGGTGTGTGGTGTCATGTGGTGTGTCATGTTTTTGGTTTTTAATTTAATTTTTTATTTATTTTATTTTTTTTGTTCTTTTATATCAAGGATAAGGAAAAAAGCATCATGTGCTTTTTTTTTCATTAGTCCCGTGTGTTTGCGGTTTTGTAAATTCTGTATCTTTCCCACCAGAAAAAATGGCCACTCTTTTAAAAGCGAACAGGTTTTTTTTGTGCGCAAGATTTCCCCTTATACCCCCTATCACAAAGACAGTAAACTCATTTTTTTTCGGAAATGTTCCTTCACCTCAAAATGCTTTTGTCCACCACTACTCAAAAAAGCTGACCTTGACCCGAACATTTTAAGAATTACAACCTATTTTTCCCAAACCCACCTTTTTTTCTCTAAATCCTTGAAAGAGTAGTTTTTTAAACGCTCAACAACCCCCCTTTTCCCCCAACAGTTCTTTTCCCGGTTTTAGTCGCCTATTCCGCCCCAAACCCCAGCACTGAAACCCCCCTATTCCCCCTTAAAAAATGCTTCTCTTGTTCGACTCGGGGGAAAAAATTCCTTCCATCTATCGACTTTTCTCAGCCTTCGACACTCTTGACCCTCATCTCTCCCTTTCCCGTCTTCCCAAGAAAAGTTTGGTGTTTAAATGGTACAGCCCTCACCTGGTTTAGGCCCTACCCGACTGACCCATTCCCGGGCAGTACAGTAAACAAGATTCAGTAGTACTGCCAGACTGGATTGTGGGTCCCCCAGGGATGTTCTGGGCCTGTTCTTTTCACCCCTACACCGCTCCACTGTCACAAAGTTAACCCTCATCAGATCAAAACCTCACTTTTAGCAGATGACTTCAGATTCTAAGCAGTGAAACCTAAAAATCTCCCTTCTCTTAAATATATACGGCTTTGTTTTCAAGTATCCAAAAATGGATGATAGAGAAAAAATTTTTGTCTTCTGTCTGTCTGTTGTCTGTCTGCTGTCTGTCGTCTGTCTCCCTTTTTCCTTCTCATCTCTCTATCTCCCTCTCTTCTCTTTTCCCCCTTCTACTCGGTTGCTATGTCCCCTTATGTAAACAAATAGTGGAAAATGAAGTTTTTTTGTGCTTTTTGTTCGTTTTAGAAGATGTAAGACAGAGTAATTTGGAAAGTAAGGGGGGGGACAGCCTAAATTTTTTTAGTTTTGCCCAATTATCACCCCGAATTTTGCGCCTTCCCTTTGGGCCTTTTTTGTTTTAAAACCTTTAGAATAAGAGATACTTGTTTTTTTAACATATTTTTTGTAACTGTTTTATTGTGGTGGTTGTGGTTATACAAAAACATTTTGTTTCTTTTTGCTTCTTTTTTTCTCACTAAAACACTAAGCAGTTTGGCACCCCCCCTTCATGTATGGGCCAATGGCCTTTTTGTGAATAAATCTTTCGAGTTTGAGTTCGAGTTCGGGTTCTCTCTCTCTCTCTCTCTCATCTCTCTCTCTCTCTCTCTTCTCTCTCTCTCTCTCTCTTCTCTCTCTCTCTCTCTCTCACACATTCACACACTCCTGTGTTTTAATTGGGTAGGAAATCTTGGAGCTTTTTGCTCGGGTGGTATGTTTGTGGCTTTGCCAATCTGTGATGATGGTGTTTGTGGTTGGGCCACTTTTTCTTTTCTTTCTCATTTTTGGCCATTGATTCGGATTTTTGGTGATTGTTGCGAAGTGGTTCTTGTTCAGCTGACTATGGGTTTGTGTCTGTATGTAATATGTCAATAGTGTCGATATGCTTTAGAATGATAAGAATAGACATGTGCTTGACAACATGTAGCAAATCTTTGTTTGAATATTATTGTGCATTTATTTAGTTATTTAAGAGTCCATACTATCTTTTATTTGATTTGAATGTTTTCTTATTTGTTTATTGTCTTTTTCTCTCCTCTTTTGACGAGGGCCTGGTGTAAAGAAGCCACTGGCTTATCCATCTACCCTCATTAAAATATTCGAGCTCTCTTTCTCTGTCTCTCTCTCTCTCTCTCTCTGTTCTCTCTCTCTCCCTTCTCTCTCTCTCTCCCTCTCTTCTGTCTCTCTCTCTCTGTCTCTCTCTCACTCTGTCTGTCTCTCTCTCTCCCTCTCTCTCTCCCTCTCTCTCTCCTGCAGCCACATCCAGCGCCGCTTCTTCATCAGCAAGGAGTACGGGGATCACTGCACCAAGGACTCCGGGTGGCACGTGCTGGTGAACGCTGCCGACTCCAGAGACAAGTGTGACTGGAGCAACCGCCACCGCTCCCCGCTCCTGCTCTACGCTCATGCCGGCACCAGCCAGATCTGGCACACCAGAGGTTCCAGTCTTCGTGTCTCTCTCTCTGTCTGGCTGTCTGTCTGTCTGTCTGTCTGTCTGTCTGTCTCTCTGTCTGTCTGGCTGTCTGGCTGTCTGTCTCTCTCTGTCTGTCTCTCTGGCTGTCTGGCTGTCTGGCTGTCTGTCTGTCTGGCTGTCTGTCTCTCTGTCTGTCTGGCTGTCTGGCTGTCTGTCTTTCTGGCTGGCTGTTTGTCTGTCTGGCTGTCTGTCTCTCTGTCTGTCTCTCTGTCTGTCTGGCTGTCTGTCTGGCTGGCTGTCTGTCTGGCTGGGTGGTTCGAGTTGGTTGAGTTGGTTGAGTTGCGTGAGAAGGGTTGGGGTGAGCGGGTGGTTTGGGGGGGTCAGTTTGGGGGGTGGGGTGGGAGGGATAAGAGGTGGGTGGGTGAGAGGGGAAACCCCCCAATAAAAAAATTGAGTTTTCCCCCTTAATCCTTTTTTCCTTTTTTAAATTTTTCCCCCCTTTTTTTTTCCCTTTTTTTCCTCTTTCCCGCCTTCTTTTTTCCCCCCTTTTTATTTTTTTTTTTTTCCCCAGGGGGTTTTCTTTCCCGCGGTTTCGGGGTCATTGAAAGGTGGGTGGGGTTTTGGGGGGCTCCGGGGGTTTGGGGGCCCCCCTTGGGTTGTTAAAGGGCCCAAAGGGGCCCCGGGTTTTTCTTCCCCTCTTTTGGCTCTTTCGTCGTTTCTTTGTTGTTTCCTTTTGGTTTTTGGGTTTGGGTTTTTTCCCCTGTTGTTTGGGCTGGTTGGTCTTGTGGCTGTTTTTTTGTTGGGGGTTTTGTTTTTTGGCTGGTTTTTTGTTTTGGTTGTTTTTTTTTTCCCCGTTTCCCTTCTTCCACTTTGTTCGGGGGTGGTTGGGTTGGGTTTTTTTTTAGTTGCTAAAGGGGGGTCGGGGGGTTTGGGGGGTCATTTGGGGGGGGTTTGGGGGGGGGTAAGAGGGTGGGGGGGGGGGGGGGGGGGGAAGTAATTTTTGGGGGGGGGGGGGTTTTTGGGAGGGGGGGGGTTTTGGGGGGGTGGGGGGTTTTTATTTTTGGGGGGGGTGGGGGGGTGGGGGGGTTTGGGGGGGGTGAAGGTTGGGGGGGGTATTGGGGTTTGGTGAAAATGGGGGTGGGATGGGGGGTGGGGGGGGGGTTTTGGGAAGGGGGTGGGGGGGGGGGGGGATTGGGGGGGAGTTTTGGGGATTTTGGGGTTGGGTGGGGGTTGGGGGGGGGTGGGGGGTTTTTGGGTTTTGGGGTTTTGGGTTGGTTGGGTTGTTGGTTGAGTGGTTATTTTTTGGGGGGGGTGGGTTGGGGGGGGTGGAAGGGGGGTTTTGGGGGTTGGGTGGTGGGGGGGTGGGTGGAGGGGGGTGGGGGGGGTTTGGGAATTTGTTGGGTTGGGGGGGTTATAAAAGGGGGGGTTGGGTTTGGTGGGTGGGGGGGTTTTTGGGGTTTGGGGAAGGGGGTGGGGGGGGTGGGAGGGGGGGTTTTTTGGGGTTTGAGAGGGGGTTTGGGGGGGGGGTTGGGGGGTTTTGGGGGGGGATTTGGAGGGGGGGGGGGGTTTTTTTTTAGTTTTTGGTGGCATTTGGGTTTATTTTTGGGGTTGGGGTGTTTTTGGGAAGCCGGGAAGGGGGATTTTTCTTTCTTTAAAAGCTAAAGAGTTCGCTTCCCCAAAATAAAACCCCTCAAAAAGTTTTTGTTTTTTTTGAAGCCCCCAACCCCCTTTAAATAAAAACCCAAACAGTAAAACAAAGGGGGGGTTTTTGTGGCGGGCTTTTGGTGCACACCGGTTTAAAAAAATCAACCTTTTTTTCATTTTTTAGGACCAATTCCGCATGTATTTATCCTCCAAAAAAAAAAAAAAATTTTTGTAAAGCGCCCGCTAAAACCTTTGTTTTTTAAAAAATTTTTGGGGGGGGTTTTTAAAATTTTTTTTAAAAAAAAATTGAAACACTTCCCTTAAGTTTTTGTTGTTGTTTTCTCTACCAAATATGGGCACAAGCGAAAACAAGAATCCTCTTTTTTTTTTCCCGGAAAATCATTTGCTCTATGCCCCCCCCCCAAAAAATCAAACCCCTTTTTTAAAAAAAAAAATTGAAAATCCCTTTTTTTTTTTGACCCCCAAACGTCTCAGAAAAAAATTTACCTTGGGCGAAAATTGAAAAAGCGACTTTGCCTTTTAAATAAAAACCCGGGGAAAAGTCGGGAAAAAAAAAAAAACCTTTTTTTTAAAAGTTTTTAAATGAAATTGATTGATTTTTATTTGTTTTTTTTTCCTTTTTTTTTTCTTTTTTCTTTTTCTTCTTTTTTCTTTCTTCTCTTTGCTTTTTTTTTTTTCCCTACTTTTTTTTCTTGATTTTTTTTTAAAAATAAAATGTGTGTTTTTTTTTTACGAAAATGGAAGTGGTTTGATTCTGTTAGAAAATGTTACTGTTCTGACTTAAGATTATTTTGATTTGCATTTTTTTTATTTTTTTTATTCTAGAAAATGCTAATCAAAAATAAATCTTAAGAAAACGTAAAAAAAATTTCAAAGAATCTAAACCCAAAAAACAACTAAACGATATTTTTTTCTATAACCAACAGAGAAAATTAGTCCCAGGGAGGTAAAGTCTTTTTGAAAGTGATAATTATAATATTTAATCAATTGGAGTGCAATAAAAGATTTGAAAAAATTATTTTCAGTAGAAGATCATGAATACGCGATGAGTTGAAGGGGAAGAAAAGGTTTGCACTTTTTTTGCATGCTGCATATAAGAATGATACAGTTACACTATGGCCACAATACAAGAACATGCCCCAACATAGTTTGTTTCGAAAGTTATTTCCCTCGACAAGCTAAGGAAAAGTTTGTTTTATACGATAAGATCAGTTTCGGGCTTTTAACAAAAGGATTCAATGGTTTTCGTTTCTTTATATATATCTAGCAACCCCAATCTCTTTTCATCAAGGAATAACTTTTGCGCGTTTTTGAAAGGGGTGATAAAAATTCTTGTAGTGACGATGGACTTTAAAACTTTCCACCCTTGTTAATCTTTTTCCCCCTTTTTTCGTGAATGTAACTTTTCATTTTAATAACCCAGAAGGAAGATGGAATAAACAAAAAGTTTTATCTGACCTTTTTTAAGGGTTATAAGATGAAAAAATGACAAATTCAATGCTAATTCAAATCTTGCTTTTGTTTGATTGGGTGTGGCAATTACTTTATTTTGAATCCCCACACAAAGTCTTTGAAAAAAAAACTTTCGGGGAAAATCGAGAAAAGAAAAAAATTTTCCATTAATATTCTAATAGCTCTGCTTAAAAATTGATATTTATTCCCAAGGGGAAATGAATCTTCAGATTTTAAGTTGGTATAATGTATGTGCACCTGCATTATTTTTTTTAGAAGGCCATTGTGAAAACTTTTAAAGGTTCAAATAGGTTTTTTCCAAAAGTATTTTGTTGGGGAAGATGTAAATTTATTTTAAAATTCTAAATATCAAAATAATTTAGGTAAAAATACCTTTTTGTTTGTGTGTGTATGGGTGTTGTGTTGTGTGTGTGTGTGTGTTTATCGGGGAGCGCTGAATAAAAGCGACAGAAAAAAAATGACAACCAGTACCCTTTAAATACAGCATCAGAGGTAAAGACAGTCCACATCCTCCACAAAATCGCGCCAAAAAAAGTCATACATTCTTCATTTTTTATTATGATAAACGAACGCCCGAAAGAAAAACTTTTACAAGAAACTAGTCTGGCTGCACAAAGCTGAAAGCTTTTCAGGACACTTGCCCAAAGTGTTTTCATTTCAAGGAAACCCTCCAGTTTTTCTTATTACGCTTGATAAAGTGAACAAATGAAGAAGGAAAAAAAAAGGGGGAAAAATGCTTCCCTTAATCCTAGAAATACGGTAATAGCCTAGTCATGCCCCTGCAAAATCACAAAAATTCATTTTTTCAATAGGGTGAAAAATATTTAAAAATAAAAAACTCCAAATGGAAATATAGAAAAAAAATATAAAAGGACGGTTTTTTCAAAAACAGAAAAAAAAATAAATTGAAAATCACATGGAAAA
>CM054162.1:39913657-39944083 GCA_028751875.1 Rapana venosa
TCCAGTTTCCCCCTAGCATCTATGTAGTTTACCTAACTAATTTATATAAAACAGAGAATAATGTAGGGGACAGTACACAACCTTGTCTGACCCCAACGGGGCATTCAAAGAAATTCTTTCAGTTCACAATTTACACGCACACATGAAAGCAACGAAGTTGTACATAGATTTAAAAGATGCTAAAAACTTTCCATTTACACCCTGGTTTTTCATACAATTTAGAAGTTTATCATGATGGACAAAATCAAATACTTTTTTGAATTCTACAAAAGCAACGTATAACTTCTTACCTTTCTTTAGCATACATTTTTGTACAATTGCATATAAATTATATATTTGATCAATCGTGCTGTAACCCCTACGGAAACCTGCCTGACTCTCAGAAATCATTTCATTATCTTGCAACCAGCTGTATAACCTTAGATTTAACACTGTGGTGTAATACTTTAATATTATACCCAGTAAAGATACTCCTCTGTAAATGTCTGTTTTTTCAGGATCTCCTTTTTTATATATTGGTATGATTAGAGCTTTAGACCATTCCGATGGATATACACTTGAGGTAAAGACAGCATTAACAAGTTTTACCAGTAACCCTAACACACTTTTACACCCAATTTTTAACATTTCGCCTGACATCTCATCCATCCCACTTGCCTTTCTTAACTTGAGTCTTGCAATTGCATGAACTACCTATTCTTCAGATATATCTTTGTTCAAAAAATGATCTACATAATTCAAAACATTAACATTGATATAGCTTTCAACAGTTTCCTGGTTATTGCAAAAATCTTCTTTAAAATAGTTAAACCAATCATCATTGCTAATGTTGTTGTAATTTTTTTTACCGATTGCCATAACCCATCCTTTTAACTTCTTTCCAAAAATGACAAGAATTTGTAATGTTTTCTGCTAAAAGTTCTGTTTTCTTTTTCTGTAACTTTGTTTTTTTGCTTTTAATAAATGTTTATACTGTTTTCTTTTTTCTGTAACTTTGTTTTTTTGCTTTTAATAAATGTTTATACTGTTTTTTTTTTTCACGTAAATCAACCTGTCCTCTTCATTTCTGGTCACTCTAAAGTGATTTAATTTTGATCTACTTTCTTTTTTTGCGATTTCACATTCCTCGTCGAACCATTCAGACTTTATGGTCTTGTGCATGGGTACTTTTCTAGACATGCAAGTGCCTGCCTCTTTTAAGCATTTAACAAAGATTTCCAGAGCAGTTTCTATATTGTTTTCCTAAACATTTGTGGCGACTGCAAGTTTCTCTTGAATGTTTTTGCTATTTAGTGTATTTACAAAGTCATTTTTCTTTGCTTCATCCCACACTACTTTCTGGCAGATAGTTTTGGTCGATTTCTGTTGTAGTGTTTTTCTGTACTGCTGATATTAGTTTCCATCTCCATACAAACTGGCAGATATTAATGTATAGCTATCAAAAGCAAAAACTGGGTCACAGAGACCATTTAACTATGAACAAGGTCAAACATGTTACAAGACATCTCAATCAGCTGAAATTGCCAAAAACATTTGTGTGCATATCATGTGAAATTCTGGGAAATTTTTCACTAGGAAAATGATGTAGATTCCAAAAGTTATTATAATCATCATGTAAACTGGCCAAATGGTTCTGTCCTGGGCTGCTTTCAGGAGGTTTGGTACAGTGAGGCCGATCCACTCCTTGATGATGGATATCCAGCTTTTGCGTGGTCGTCCCTGTCTCCTTGCTCCTTCCACCATTCCCTGCAGGACTGTCTTTGACAGGCTGTTATGCCTTGTTGTGTGGCCAAACCATTTCAGTTTCCTCCGTTTGACTGTATCTAGCAATGGTTCTTGTTTGCCAGCCAGTGCCTCGATCTGCTGCCAGACGTAGTCATTGGTTTTACGATCTCTGTAGGTGATGTTCAGAATCCGACTGAGGCACTTCATCTCAAAGGCTTGAATGCACGTTCTAAATCGGCAGTAAGTGTCCATGCTTCACAGCTGTAACAAGGCAATGGATGTGACGAGTGCCTTGTAGAGTCTGACCTTAGTGTGGGTTCTGATGTTGTGGTTTCTCCACACTTTCGCCAGCTTAGTCATGGAGGAGAGTGCCACAGCAAGTCTGATCTTCACCTCTTGTGTGCTCGTGCCTTCTTTGGTGATGACTGCTCCAAGGCACTTGAAAGTTTCCACCTCCTCTAGTGTCTCGCCACTCATCTTGATGCTGGTGGGAGTGGTCGGTGTGGTACTGTTCACTAGGATCTTGCTCTTTTTCCGTGCTGATCTCCATACCGTGGGCATTGGCTGATGTTTCCAGTCTGGTGGTGAGATCCTGGAGTTCTTCTTCACTGCGGCCCATGAGATCAATATCGTCTGCGAATCGAAGATTGCAGACTGGCCTTCCTCCTATTGTGATTGTGGTCTTGAAGTCAAGGAGGGCCTCCTGCATGATGTTCTCCAGGAACACGTTGAAAAGAACGGGGATAGCAGGCAGCCTTGTCGAACTCCAACTGAAGTCCGGAAGAACTCCCCGATTTCTCCACCCATGAGGACTGCACTGTGGGAGCTGTCATACAGCGCCTGGATGACTTGAATCAGGTCCTCGTCGAAGCTATAGTCTCTCATGACTTGCCACAGAGCTTCTTGCCACACTCGGTCGAAGGCCTTCTTGAAGTCAATGAAGTTGTTGTAGAGCTGTAGCTGATGTTGGAGATGCTTCTCTATGAGCATTCTGATGTTGAAGATCTGCTCGACAGTGCTTCGACCTGGTCTGAATCCTGCCTGTTCTTCTGATAGGATTTCTTCTGCTTGTGGTTTCAGTCTGTTCAAGGCAATGCGTAGCATAACTTTGCTTGGATGGCTTATCAGACTGATTGTTCTGTAATTTTGGCACTTCTTCAGATCTCCCTTCTTTGGAAGTGGAACTATGATGGATTGGGTCCACTGTTCAGGCCACTCTTTGCTGGTCCAGATGCGTTGGCAGATGATTATTAATGCCTTGATCATCTCTGGCCCTTGGCTCTTGATGAGCTCAGCCGGGATGTCGTCAATCCCTGGTGACTTGCCTCCTTTCAGGGATCTTACTGCTTCTTCTACCACTTCCTCCAGCACTTGTGTGCTTTCAGGATCTGATGGTCTGGGATCTTGCTCGTGAAGTTTGTTCGGTTCAGCCTTCAGCTTGTAGTTGTACAGGTCGCTGCAATATTCTGTCCATCTCTTCATGATATTGGCGCTCTCTGTAAGGACTGACCCCTCTTTGTCTTCAATAACGGAGGTCTTTGGCTGCTGGGACTTGGTTAGTACCTTGATGGTCTGGTACGCCTCTTTGCTGTCTCCTTTCGCCATTGCCTTCTCAACCTTGGAGCATTGTTCTGACATCCAGTTCCCCATGGCCTCAGTCATCTTCTTCTTGATTGCCCTTTTGACTGTTCTATACTCTTCGGCCGTTTCTGGGTTTTTGTTCTTCACTGGCTTTAGCTCCCTACGTTGGTCGCACAGGTCGAGGATATCGTTGGTAACCCTCCGTTGGTTCTTTTTCCTCTCTTTCCCAAGGATCTCCAGCGCTGTCTCCTGAATGGTCTTGCTGAAGGTCTCAGTGAGGTTGTTGATGTCATCTTGGAGGAAATTCAATGCTGCAAATCTGCCCCCTATCTCAGCTTTAAAGATTTTGAGCGACTTCGGGGTCCTTCAGCTTTTCCATGTTGAACCGCAAACGGGGATTTCTCTTCTGGTTCTTGGTCTTCAGCTTGATCTGTAGGGTCATGAGTACCATGTCATGGTCACTGCCAATATCAGCGCCAGGGAAAGTTCTTGTCTGGGCTTTGCTGATGCTCGACTTAAATTGTTTGGGGGCCAAGATGTAGTCAATCTGGTTATGTGTCTTTCCATTTGGTGAGTGCCACGTCGTTCGTCTTGATGTCTTGTGGGGGTATAGGGTGTTGGCGACAGTAAGATTGTGGCTGCTTGCGAATTCCAAAAAGTCTGAGACCTCTATCATTAGTTTCGTCCACGCCCAAAACGGCCTACTGTCCCTGGCCATTGGTCATAAGCGTCAGGTCCGATCTTGGCATTCCAGTCGCCCTGGATTACGAGAAAGTCCTTCTTTGGAGTTGATTTGATGGCGCTCTCCAAATCTTCGTAGAAACACTGATTGCTTCATCATCGTAGTCTGATGTTGGTGCATAGACTTGTATGATGGTCATGTTGTGTGGTTTTGCTGCGACACCCATGGAGATCAGTCTGCTTGAGATTGGGGTACAGCTGATGACACTGTTAGTCCTCTTCTTGTTGACAAGAAATCCTACTCCGTGTTGGTGTTTGGAGTCGTCGCCACTATACCATAGTTTGTGATCTTCTTCTGTGGTTGTTTCGCCGAATCCGACCCAACGGACTTCGGCCAGTCCAAGTATGTCCCATTCGTATCTTCATAGTTCATGGGTTAGCTCTTGGAGCTTCCACATGCGTGCAAGGTACGGATGTTCCATGTACCAATGATGGTCCTTTCAGCCTGAGTTTGATCGCTGTTGTTTGCGTCCCAGTCGCATATTTTCCACCTCCATCTGGAACTGCTCCAATGGAAGGCGCGGTTGTTGGTATTCCGGGCCTTCAACCGATCCGGCATGTCTTTTCTTGCAGTGTTGTCCATGTAGGTATTTCTGTGGGCGTGGATTGCTTGGCGGCGCCCATCCCCTCTCCAAGCTGCTATTTGCCCATAGCTGGGGATTTTTGGGTCGGGTTATCTCCCCACTGAGACAGGTAGTACTGGGCTACAGGTTACCAGTAGCAGAGGAACACCTCTGACTCTGACTCTCATCATACACACTGCTCCAAAAATTCTAAGCCATAAATATCTTGTGTTGTTTTTCAAAATGTAGAATCAGAAGGAGGAATATACATACAAATTAACAATTATAGTGTCATTATGGTGCCAAGTAAATTCTTGTGTCCGTTTTATAACCACAGTGTTTCTGTCTCAACTGACTTTTCAACCATGAAAAATTCTTTTTAACCCTGAATTCCCCAACAGAGTATCTCCCCTGATGAGATAACTTTTTGGCTTTAGAGTAAAAATTGAAAAATCATGAAAAACCCATGTTGGGTTTGGGGTTGCGAAACCCCCAAGGGGGGGGTTTTGGGGGGGGGGGGTTTGGGGGGGGGGGGGGGGGGGGGTAAAAAAAGGTTTAAATTTTTGTATTTAGGGTTTTTTGGATTTCCCCAAATGGATGAAGGTAAAAAATATTTTTGTGGATTTATTTTGGTTTGGTGGGGGGGATTTTTTATTTTGGTTGTAAGGGGTTTTGGGTTTCTGGCCCCCAAGACCCGGGCCCGGGTTTTCCCTTTACAGGTTGTCCTTTTGAAAAATTTTCCCCCTTTTGGGGGGTTATTTTGTTCGCCCCCCCCTTCCAAAGTTTGGGATCTTTTTTGGGGGTTTTTGGGGTTTATCCCCCAAACGGACTTTCGGCCCACCAATTTCCCACCAAAACCCCGGGGCCATTTACTCTAAACCCCCAAATTCTAAAGGGTGTTCTTAAAAAGGGCCTTTCCCCTAAATTTATCGTTTTTTTCCCCCAAAAATTAGGAACCCCCAGGAAGGGGTTTTTTACTCCAAAACCCATGGTTTTTTTTTAATTTGCCAATTTTAAATTTTTTGGGGGGTAGTTTTATAACCCCCCCCCCAATGTTTTTGCCCAACGGGGGTTTTTATTAACCCCACAAATAAAAATTTTTCTTTACCAGACCTTTTACCCCCACCAAAATTTCTCCCCTAATAAAAAACCTTTTTTTGTTTTTTTTTTAAAAAAATAGAAAATTTTCAATAAAATTTTAAAAAGGGCTAAATTAATTTCCCAATAAAATTTTAGTTTAAACCCAAATTTTTGCCCAAAATTAAGAAAAAAATTTAAAAAAAATTTTTTTTCCAGTTTTCCCCCAAAACCCCCCAGGGAAATTTTTTTTTTTAAGTTGTAAAAAAAAATTCCAATTTTTGAAAAATTGGTTTCCAACCCCAAAAAAAGTTTTTTTAAACTTGTCCTATAAAGGAAAAAATTAAAATTTTTTTTCCTTTTCAAAAGGCCCGGGCCAATTTTTTTTTTTTAAAAAAATATATTTTTTGAATTTATATTTTTAATTATTTTTTTTTTAATAAAATTAAATTAGGGCCCGGGGAAATTTTTTTCCCTATTTAGTCCCAAACTGGAGGCAAAAAAATTGCCTTTATACTTTCCCCCTACATGCGTGTTTGGGGTCTTTATTTTTCCCGAGCTACAAAGAACATGTTTTTTTGCTAAAAAGTTTCCCAGTGTTTAACTGGACTGACTACTAGACCTTTCGGGAAATTTGTCTACCTCTTTGCCCTGGGGACACTTGGGGGTTTGTGTCTCGTGGGGGCCGAAAGGGCCCCTGTTTTGGGGAAACCTTCTCTGTCAGACAGTCAATCCCTGTCCTAAACAGTTAACAGGTTTTGTCTTCTTCTTTGGGTCCCTCAAACTTTCCAGGATTGTGGGGGTTCACTGTCTTCGGGTTGGGTCAAACTGAAAGCCCTTTTGCCCTTTCCCTTTTGTTTTGTCATATGCCCCATTTTCACTAGAAAAAAGATGTGCCCCACCTTTTTGTCTTTTTCTCCCCCAAGCTTGTCCCTTCTTTGGCACGGGCATCAAAATTCATGACGGCCTCCCATTGTCTTCCTGTTTTCCCGTTGACTGTGGGCCCGCAAAACATCAGATTTTGCAGCTTTGACCGGGAATATTTGGAGATCTTCTGCTCCCATTTTTTTCCCAAAGACAATTCTTCTGTGGGGCGGGGTCATTTTTGCTTGTTTTGCTGCTTCACTGAGGGAGAAAGGTCCTGGGCTCCCTGGGTACCCCCCTTCCCCATTTTTTTTTGCGGGTCCGCGGGTTTCTCTGCACCCCTTTTTGGGCACGTTTTTCCCTCCTCCCAACGTAGGGGAAGCTAGCGGGCTGACCTTTTGTTTCTGCCGGGAACCCCCCTTTGATGTGGCTGTGGGAAAAAACCCCTTTGGGATTGCCCCAGAAAATAAACCGGGGTTTGGTTTTGTCATGCTAAACTCTTCCTTGTGGCGCAGTAAAAACCTCCCCTTTTTTGTGCCCCTTCCACTTTAACTTGCCGCTTTTCAAAAAAAACTGAAAATTTTGTTTTGCCAGGGGGACTCTGTTTTTTCTGTCTTTTGGCCCGGGGGCCCCAGTGTTTTTTTGGGAAGGGGGTGGTTTGTAAAATGCCTTCTTCCATCAGGGGATGGGGAAAATGGTTTCTTATCTCGGGCATGCATTTGCCATGGCGAAAAAGAAGGAAATTTTTGCCCCTGACCCCAAAGGCGGGTTCTACAGTTTCTCGCTGGGTACAGTTGGGGTCAAAAGATACTTTGATCCCATTTGGGGGCCCCCCCCTTTAGAAAAACTTGAAGCCCCCCGGGATCCCCCCAAAAATTGCCCCCTTGTCCTGCCCATCTGCAGAAGCATGTGAAAAGAGAGAGAGAGGGGGAAAAGGAAGAAAAAGAGAGAGAAAAGAGGGGGAAAAAGGGAGAGAGAGAGGGGAGAGGGGAGAAAATTTAAATTGGTGAAATTTGCCAGTGCTTAAAAGCTTGTATTTTAAGTTTCCCTATGTGAATACTTTTTCTTTTCTTTATTTAAAAAGGTGGGGAATCTTACTTCCAAACGAGCAAACTGTTTGTTGTTAATTTTTGGATGACAATTTTTTAAAAATATTGTTTGCTTTTACTTTTTTTTTTCTAATTGATTTGAAGAGTTCATTTTTTTCCCCTGAAAATAAAAAATTTAATTTAATTTGTAATAAAGTGAAAGGGGAAAGGTGGGGGCACACTAGTGCAAAATGCAATGCACATTTTTTATGAGCATTTTCCCTTTCCCTTTTTTTTTACCAAAAAAAACTTTTCTACATTTTTTCCATCTCTTAAATTGTTCCCGTTCCTCATTCCCTTCCACAAGCTATGAAGTGGGTCAGTGGTCTAGACGAAAACGGGGCTGCCTAAAAACCAAAAAGAAAAAAAAGGTGTGGTCGGAAGTGGGGTGGGGGTTTTGAATCCCTTTTTGTCCCGAAATTTTTCCCCCAACCTTTTTAAGCACGATAAATTTCGGGGGGTATCATTCCTATGACACTATAAACTGAGGTCTCATTTTTTTAAAACTAACTTTTTTAAACGAACAAAAAAGGGAAATCCATGGCAACAAGAGATTTGCCCCGGCAAAAGTCTGTAGGAAAAGCCACTGTCCGGGAAAAAAATAAAAAATCATCACATCAAAACCCTCCCCTTGCCGGCCCGGGGGGAACATGAAAGACGATGCCGTGGTAAGCCCCTCCACCCAAATCTGGCCTGGGCTCTGCGCAGTAGTGCCGATCATTCATCCTGGTCCATTCTCTGATGTTTTTCCATCCCCACTTGTTCTGTTTTCCCCTCCTTCTCCCAAACCTTCGAGTGTTCCCGCAGTCTTTTTTTGGGCAGAGTGTTGTGGGGGGTGACGTGGCCAAACCCCATGTCAGCTTTTTTTTTTTCTTGACGAGGTGAAAAAGGGGTTTCCCCTGGGACCTCCCAGCCGTTTTTATTTGACTTTTTGAAAAATTTTCGTTGGCCCTTTGTTCTCTTCCCGGGATATCCCAAATAGTTTTCAATGGCATTTTGTTTCGAATAGGGGGTTTTTCGCTTTGTTGTTTCAGCAGTAAAAGTCCATTTTTTCACTTCCGTACAGCAGATCAAACCTGAAAAAAGGGTTTTGTAAGTTTTTATTTTGATTGGGAAACTGATCTCTTAATTTTCCATATTGGTGAGTTTTTGTCAGGGAAGATGTTCCCAGGGCCTATTTTTGACAGTTTACAGACAAAAAAACAAAGAAAAAAAGGGGGTGGCACTGCCTTGGGGCAATGCCCCCTCCCCGGGGAGAGAAATCCCAAATTTTGACGGGAGAAATCGCCCAAAAATTAAAAGGGTGGAAACCAATAAAAAAAAAATATAAATTTTAAAAACCCAAAAACCCCAATCCTATGTAAAAAGCCCTTTTGTCGAAAAGGAAAACCACAATAGATTTTACGTCCAGCTTCCTCCACGCCTTGCATTTTTTCAGCTTTAAAGGAGTTAAATTTTAAATTCTACCCAAACCCTTTTCCCAAATTGTTTAAACCCTTTAACACGTTATAGTAAAACAACAATCCTTTATTGGGGGACAGACCATGTCACGCGGTGGCGTGGTCTTTATTAATGGCACAGAGCATGTCGCACTTTTGCTTTGTCTATTTTTGACGGAAAACAGACCATGGCAAAAGAGCAAAATCACGCTAGGCATGTCTATTTTAATTGGGAAGGCACAGACCATTCACACGGGGTTGTAATATTGATGCCACAGACCAATGTAAACCTAGGGCCCCCCTATCATATTGGGGGGCACAGCCCCATGTCTAAACAAAGGCAAAACCTATATTATGAAAAAGACCATTTTCACGTTTAGGGCATGTCTAAATTAAATGGAAAAAAAAAAAAACAGCCCCATTCACCCCAAAAAAAAAAAACAAATTTTAAAAAACACATTAAAAAAAATTTTGGGAATTTTCAAATAAAAAAAATAAATCAAAGGATATTTTGGGAAAGGGGGGGGGAAGGGGAGAGGGGGGGGGGGGCCAAGCTTACAACAAACATAGAGAAGGAGAACTTTGTACAAAAGACCATGCTAATTATGGAAGGGCAAAATGAAAAGCAAAGGGGAACCATGTCTAACTATGGCTTGCCTATATTGAAAGAAACAGCCCATGTCCCGCAAAGGGCATGCCTAATTGAAGCACAGACCATGTCCACTATGGCATGCCCTATTTTGATGGCACAAAACCATGTCTTACTATGGAAAACGTCTAAAATTGATACACAGCCCAAGTCACGCTATAGCACCCTATTTTGAGGGGAAACAGACCAGGTCCCCTATGGCTTTCTATATTGATGGCACAGACCATTCCACTATGGCATCCTATATTGAGGCACAGACCATGTCTAAACGGGGGCCTGTCTGTATAAAAGGCCCAGACCATTTTCTTACTGAAACCCGTGACTTTTAAAAACAAAAAAAATAGGCCAAAATTTTCAACACTAAAGGACACTTTGGTAACGTTTTGAGAATAGAGGGACTATCAAATATTTTTTCCCCTACAAAAAAAGGATAACACCACAGAAAAAAACCACAGGTCCCCAAATTCTAAACCCCCCAGCACTCACCCAGGTAAAACAGCCCAACCAGTCAAAAAACATCAGCAAACAAAAGCATCACTTTCTTAAATTTTTTATTATGATAACACAAAAACGTCAAAATAAAACCAAAAAACCCACATGAAACAAAGCTCTGGCTGCAGAACAGCCTGAAAGCACAAAATGAAAAAATTTTCCCAAAACAGCTGATGCACTTTAAAGGAAAAACCCTCCCTTTGTCTTAGTTCCCGCTTAAACCCAAAAGGGGAACACAACGGAGAGAAAAAAAAGGGGAAATTTGTAAAAAAAGTTTTCCCCTTTTTAACCCCCCTAAAAATGGGGAAAATGAAAAATCACCTAAGTCATGCCCATGCAAATATCCCCAAAAAAAAATTCATTTTTTACAGAAAGGGGGTGAAAAATATTCAAGAAATGGGAAAAACTCCAAAGGGAAAAGTAAAAAAAAGATTATAAGGACGTTTTTTAAACCAAAAAAAACCGAAAAAAAACTAACTTGAAAATCAAAATTAAAAAAGGTTTGAATTTTAAAATAAAAAAAATAAATACAAAGGATATTTTTGGGAGGGGGGGGTTTGGGGAGAGGGGGGAAGCAACAAACAACTACATAAGAAGGAGAACATTCTTTTAAAAAGAAAAATAAAAAAATTTTAAAAGGGAGATTTTTAACAAAGCTACACAACCAAATATTACAGCATCATCAACTCTGGTTAGGGCAACATTATAAAGTTTTTTTTTCATATTTGCTAACCTTTTTTTAAAAATTTGGGTCTTTCCATAAATGTTTTTTTAAAAATCAAAAACAAAACCCCAAAATAAAGGGAAAAGGGTACCCCGGGAAGAAAAAAGAAGGCACACAGAGAGACAGAGAACACCCCACAACAAATGAAAAAAGACCTACAGACAAGAAAACCGGGACAGACACACAGGCAGAAAACACAGACGGCACCAGAGACGGGAAAGAAAAAAGCACTGTGAAAAAGCAGATACCATTTTTTGCATGTCCTCACCCACGCCCTTTTGGGGCACTAAACGGATGAAAAGCCCCAAACCAAAGTGCCGGGTGGCCCTCCCCCTGACTACCCAACCCCCTCCCTTGCCCCTCCCCGGGTTTCCCAAATGTAGGATTTTCCTTACAGTTTCCCAACCCAAACAGTGGGGGCATCTTTCAGCCACGGGTCAAAGGGACTGCCCTTTCCCACCTGTTTATAACCCCCCATGACCCCCCCTCCTGTCACAAAAATCAAAGGACGGTAAAATTTTTCAAACCCTTTGCTAAAACAAATGCTTCTCATCACAGTACACTTGTTCTTGTCACCCAAATTCACACAACAATCTTGTACACCCCCAGTCCTGTTTTTATGTGCTACTAAATGCCATAACCATACTGCCCTTTGGTAACTCACCAGCCTTTTTCATTTTTTAACACATTTCATGACCACTTCACACCCCCAGTCTTTGCCAAAATTGCCCCAATTTAATCACAGCAACAAACATCTGTTCCTTTTATTCCCTAATCACTGCCACGAAAGTGCATTCCCTGTATACCCCTTGCTGTTTCCCTTGGGTAAAAAAACTAAAATCCCTTTCTCTGAGGACGGGAATCTTTGTGCACTCTTCTCTATTCTGGTTTATTTCGTAGTGTGGCATCACAAAACCCACAAAAACACCCCCACACACACACACACACACACACACACACACACACACACACACACAAAAAACACACACACACACACACACACACACAACACACCTCTCTCTCTCTCTCTCTCTCTCTACAACACACAGAAATAAACGATCTTTGTACACCATAAAGGTAGTGACTGCTGCTGCTTTTGGGGGAAATAAAACCTGAGTAGGAACATGAAAAAAGGATCTGGGAAACCTCGTCCACCCCCAGTCCTCCATCAAATACAGGTTTCCCCCGGGGCCAGAAAACTCAGCAGGGGCTTCATGTGGGGGGTCAGGGAAAAGGGAGCTTTAATCCTCCCCTTTGGGCGTTTCCAAACCTGGGAAAAACCCAAATTTTGTGAGAGAGGGTCAGACGACAAAACTTTTTTTCCCCCCCCCAGCCCACCTGGTGCCTTCTTTTTTTTAGCTCTTCAACAAACTGGAACGTTTTAAAACAGTCTGAATAGGACAAACCCAAACCCATCTTTTGGGGCCAGTGGGGATTAAATTTTGGGTGGGATGGTTTAAAGTGGAAAAGGGGTCGTAATAAATTTGAGACATAATGGGGTGGACAGCCAAAACATGGCACGGGAGTCAGCAGAATCCCTTTAGGCTGTCTTCACTGGCAGGTTTAAATAAAATGTTGTATAGGAAAAAGGGGATGATACAGGAGGAAGTTTAAGAAATGTGTCAAAAAACGGGAAAATACGGAAGGCATCCAGAAATTTCTCATTGGGGACCATTTAAATGATCAATGCCAGAAGTGTCATGTCTTAACATTTTAAAAAATGTACGCGAAACCCCATCCCAAACCCGGAAAACCCAAAGCCTGCAGAAAACAGCACACAGCTGGGCAGGGTTTAGGACACAAGGGTTTTTGGGAGCACTTTCATTAATAGGCCGGGGTGATTACTGTGTCTGGTTTTTGTTTTGAAACCCTAAAAAAGCTTTTTCGTTTTTTTTATTAAATCAGATCTTTTTCCCGTTACCCCGGTTTTATTTTTTGCCCCGCTAATGGGTATAACTCTTTTTAGTTGAGACAAAAGAATTTTCCCCAAAATTTCCGGGGGAGTGGCAAAGTTTTGAAAAAAACAGCAGATATAGTCGATGTTAAAAAGCCCCGAAAAGGGAAAATTTCCCTTTTTGTGCAAAGAAATTTAACCCCCATAGCCCAGTTGTCTGATAAAACGGCCAAAACTACCATGAACCCCTGCACTGCAAAGGAAAAGGTTGGCTGGCTGCTAACTGTGGTATGTCAAATCTTTGATACATCCTATTAGATTTTTAAGGGAAAGGCACCATAAAATTGTTTGGAAAAAAAAGACTTTTCAAGACCCCCATGACACCCAAATTTACACAGAGAATTTAGTTTAGGGTTTGAAAGGGATCCATTTTGTCAAACACCAGATATAAGTATTTACCAAACACAGATTTTTTAACAGAGAAAAAATGCCCAATTTCTTTGAGATGATGCAAATCTATTGTGCTCAGCACATTAAAGGGTTTTTACCCACAATGATGTCCCGCTAGTTGTTCTAAAATTTTGGGAGGAAAAAAAAAGGAATTCCACTTGTGAGTTTAAAACACTGGAAGAGAGGAAAAACCGTGCCAAATTTTTCCCCTTTACAGACAGAACAGCTTCAAAGACATGGGCGTCCCCGGCCAAGTACCCCCCGAACACCTGACAAACCTGGAGATGCTTTCCCTTCTTTTGATTGAAGCCTGTCAGTGGGCATCTGTTGCTAAAAAGGATAGCTAATGCACACTCATGGGGCTTTCTGTTGCCACGGGATGCTAATGCACCCTCCTGGGCTTTCTGTTGCCACAGGGATAAACTAATGCACACTCAGTGGGCTTCTGTAGCCACAGGGGCTTTAAAGGCACACTCCCGTGGGCTTTCCTTTTTCCAAAAGGGATATCAAAGCACACTCAATTTGGGGCTTTCTTTGCCACCGGGGGTAGCTAAAGCACACTCAGGGGGCTTTTTGTTGACACAGGGATAAACTAATCCACACCCAGGGAGACAGCTTTACAGGAGGATGCTTCCAGTTTTAGACTTTTTTGTTTTATAGAGATCTGTCAACAGAAAAGAAGGAAAAAAAAATGTCCCGAAAGGGAATTTATTTTTTTAAAAAGTCTGGTTTCAGACACCCCGCATTGTCGTGTGTATAGCACTGTGTGGCCCTTCTGAGCAACCCAAAACTACTGCGCAGGGGGCCGCCCTACTACACACCTACTGTTCCCCCTACACCACCACCAACACTGCTACCCCCCAAAATTCCTCTGTTGCTTCTGCTTTCCCTTTTCCGGCTGTTAAAGATTTCAAAATAAATTTAAATTTTTTGGGGATGGTTTTATAGTAAAAGCTAGTCCCCCAGGGGTTTACTACCCCCTCAAAATTTACGTTTTATCGTATGTCTTTTCATGTACTACACTTTTATTTCCATTCCAGCGTGTCTGCCCTGCCAAACCATACCCGTAGCAAACCCTGTACAACTACGGGGCCCGCCACAACAATGGCAAATTTCCCCACTGATACCACACCAGTCAGAAAAAATCAGGCTAAAAAGCAAACTCTGTTTGGAAAAAAGGAAAATGTTTCTCTTTTCTAATGGACTGTGCAGTGGGTACAAAAGCTTTGGGGAAACACACGGCAATATGACATAAAAAAAAACGTGTTACCAATCCAGTAAAAAAAAATAAAATTAAAAATTGGTAATCCATACGAAAAGAGGGGAAAAAGAGAGGAAAAGAGCGAGTGAAAAGAAGAAAGGTTTTTTGGGGTGTGGGGTGTGTGTTGTTGTGTGTTTTGTGGTGTAATTTTGTTTTGGGTTTAAAAGAGAAGAGACAGAAACAAAGAGAGAAGAGAAATTTTTTTTTTAAATTTTAAATTTTTAATTTTGATTGATTTTTCATAAACGGGGGATAATTTAATAAGCACTCAAAGTGTTTTTTTTTCATCCAAATTCCCCTGGTTTGCCCGTTTTTTTTTAAATTTTTTTCATGTGTTCCCATTGGCCCACAAAAGGCCAAATCTTTCAAAAAGTGGAAACAAGATTTAACCCCGTGTGCAAAAATGTTTTTTGCAAAGCGTTTTTTCACACAGGACCCCGGGTTTTTTCCCCATCCGAAGAGAGAGGACAGTGAAAAGAGAGAAAAGAGAGAGAAAAGGGGAGAGAGGAGAGAGGAGAGAGAGAGAGAAGAAAGAGAAAAAGAGAGAGAGAGGGGGTTGTTGGTAGAAAATTGTTTTAGGGGACGCTATTTTTAAAAAAAAAAATTTTTTCCCGTCAAATATGATCAGAGGGTTTTTAGCCACGCTGCAATTTCGGGCCACCCTTTAAATTGGGGGGCAAAAACCTTTTTTGCACCCCGCAACATCCCACCATTCCCCTGAACCACATAACTCATAGTAAAAAGGAAAAAAAAGCGGGAAAACTTTTTTTTTTGAAAATTTATTTTGGGTTTTTTCACCCTTTCATCTACAAATCAAATAAATACTAAAGTAACCCGAGGTTTTTTCTGAGGGGGGAAAGGGGGAAAGGCTGAGAAAACTTCCCCCACAGAAACCCAACTCCTAAATTTTTTTTTCTTGGGGGACTCTCTCCTCACCTTTTCCCCTCCCCCCTCTCTCTCCCTTTTTCTCTCCCCTCTTTATTCACAACCCCGACTACAACTGGGTGGCTGTGGCAGCAGAGATACAGGTACAAAGGCACATCAGAAAGGGGGGGGTCCCCTCAGTCCACCCTCCTGCAAATTTTACAAACCTCAGGTGAACTAAGGTGGGGGCTGCAAACAGTGGTCCAGCCGGGAGGGGTCCCTGGCATCCGACTTTTCTGAAAGAATCAGAAGCAAAAAAAAAAAAGGGGAGGGTTTCCTACTGACCTACTTACCCCCGACTGTAGAGCTGATTACCAACTGACCACTGTCCAAAAGAGCTGAAGGGGGCCTTCACACACACACACACACTGCTGTCACTGGAAAATGCTGGTACAATCCCTTCCCTTTAACACCCCCACTGCACTCTTTCGTGGGTGTGTGGGGTGTGTGTGTGTTGGAGGTGTTTGGTCTGGGGTTTTCTTTTCCCCTGATAAACCCGCTCACACTTTGTTGGGCCTTGTCCCCCCTTTACTATACCCCCTTTGATAGGGCAAAGAGGGAAGAGAAGAACCCGAAATCTGAAATAAATTTTAAATTTCACAATTTGGGCCTTAGGGCCCCAGACAATATAAAAAAAAAATAGGAAAAACTTATAAAACCAAACACCCATCTAACTTGTTATTAAAAAAAGTCATCTGAAGGGGCTTTGATATTTGTTGCTTTTCCAAAAAATTCCCGCGCTAATAAAATTTCCAAAATATTTATTTAATTTTTTATTTTTTGAAAAAATCATTGGGTTACTGAAAATCACAAAACACCCCATACCTTATAGTTCAAAATTTTAAGGATATTGTCCCAAAACCCCAGTTTTTCTTTTCAAAATTTTCTGCAATGATCAGTCATAGTCCCAAACGCAAAATGGGGAAAACCGAAAAACATGTCATGGTTTTGCCACAAATTTTTGATAATATGGAATAAACAAAAGGGGAACATAATTTAAAAAGATTTTAAAAACTAAAAATCATAGGGTTTTTTTAAACCCCGTAGGGTTTTAAAGTGTTTTTTTTCCCCCTATTCTTGCATTAAACACCTATCAAAATAAAATGTATCGTGGATAGGATCATGGCTTTAAGTAAAATGTGCAAAAAGGGAAATTCTTTTGACTCTTTTTTGAAATTGAAAAACCCTTAAAATTTTCTTAAAATAATAATAAAAAACTAATAATAATAACAATAAAAATAAAAAATAAAAAATGTATTGGGGAATTTTTTAACGCCCGAAACTTGTAAAGCAACAAATCAAAAAAGTCAGATTTCATTTCATACCACTTTAATTTATGGCAGATTTTTTCCCCCGTGAAATTTTGGGGTGCCTCTCCCCCGGGAGAACGAGAACGCGTGGGGCCCCTTAGCGCTGTGCCCCCCCATTTTTAATTTTTTCCATGGTCTGCCCAAATGTAATTTTTTTTTTTCCCTATCAGAGTGGCCTTTTTTTTTTAAGAAATTTTTTCCAGGACAACTCTCTTTTTGCCGTTGGGGTTTTTTTTACGTGCGCTAAAAATGTAACCCCAAAGAAACAAAAAAATAATTTTTTCATTTTTGATCTGGCTTTTACAAAATGGGCAAAATTTAAACATGAACAATTTTACTATGGGGAAGTACATTGTTTTTAAGTTTGGGAAATCCAAAAAACCTTAACTGGGATGATGGCAACCAAAAAAAATAATTTTCCATATCCAAAAATATAAATTTCTTTTTCGAATAAAGTCTTAAATGATCTATATTGTTGATTCTATCACGATCTCTTATAGTTTTCCCGACCATTTCTTGAATAAAAAATATCGATGAACCTGTGTTTTTAAAAAAGCTTGAAACTTTTTTACAAACCCCCAAACCCCCTGCAAAACCCAAAAAATGTTAAAATCCATTTAAACATAAATTTTTCTTTGTTTTTAAACCCGCACTGTTTTTCCGGAAAAATTTTTGTCAAGCTGCAACCCGCATTTTATACGCCGTAAATGGTAAACCGTTCCTTATTAAATTTTTAAATTTTAATTTTTAAAACCAAAAATCTTAAGCCCGGGAGTGAAAAAGGACATAGAGAGAGGATATCTAAAACAATCTCCTTTTAACATTTTTTTTTTGGGGGTTTTGGTTTGGTACTTTTAAAAACCTTTTGCATGCCTCCAAAGGGACTTTTTTTATAAAGTTCTTTAAAAGGTTCTTTCCCCAAACTCAGCAGCATAAAAGCAATTATTGGTTGTATTTTTTTTATCCCTTAAAATTTTGAAAAAAGGGTTTTCTGTCATCTCTTTAATTTCCAAAAAAACTCTTTTAAGCAAACTACTGCCTTTTTACCTTTTGTTACTAGATCGGTGTCTTTTTTTCACACGACAAGTTTGAACCTGAACCCAAAAAACAATAATTGTTTACCCCTCAACTTCTGCCCATCATAAAACCCTTCTCATGTTTACTAAAAAAGCCCCCAACCCTAAAGACCAAACTTTGTTTTATCTATGTTTACATCAAATTTTATCTTTTTACACTTTTTTTTTTTTTTTAAAAAATTTAACGATTCTAAAGACCACTGGTGTTGTTGAATCAATGCCACATCACTGCAAATAACAAGATAAAATGATTCCAAAATCGGGAAAATAATTTACCCTGTTTTCCCCCTTTCCGTTAATTTGCCTGCTAAACATCAACCCCCTTTTTCATAACATGTACCGGCAAACCCCCTACATCAAATGCACAGTGAAGCCGTAAAAAATTTTTAGATCAGCTACCGAGGTTCTGAACAAAACCCAAGAAAGACATCCTCGTTGTGCAAGGCGACTGGAACGCCAAGGAGGGGAAAATGCATGGAAAACTGGAGGGGGGTTTTTGGGGAATTGTAATAACCCAATCAAATAAAGAGGCTTGAGACTCCTGGATTTTTCCCTAACAACACCTCCACTATAAACACTTGGCCCCACAAGAAAAACCCGAAAATGGGCATGGCAAAGCCCCCAAAAGGAGAACACAAAAACCAAATAGATTACACCCCTGGTGAAAAGAAAGGTTTCAGTCTACGTTAACACGCACAGACACAAGTTTTCCAGGACAAAAAGGGGGGGACATGACTTGTGAGATGACTTTCCCCTACTCAAAGAAAATCCACAAGGAACAACTCAGGACAAAAATTTTTCCTCGAGAAGCTGAAGGACCCAGAGGTATTACAAATTTTTTTAAACAAGGGAAAAGGGGGAAAGTTTGCAGCACTCCGTGATAGACCAGACATAAAACACTACGAAAGTTTCAATACACAGGGGCTGAAACAGCAAACGCTTCTTCAAACGCCGACCAGTCAAAAAAAACCATGGGTCACACCTAACTCCACAACTAGCCAAAACGTAGAGAGTTTAAAAAAAGAAAAATGAAACAAAAGAAAGAGCAGAACAATAAGGGGAACAACAAAAATCGGAAGTCCATGAGGAGGCAAAAGAAAATGGATCGGGGAACAGTGCCAAGACATTGAAGAGAACATCAAAAAAAGCAATAGCAAAAAAGCAAACACGGGGAAAACCCGACTAGCCGAAACAGAGAAAAGGTTTTAAAAATCCAAAACAAAAAAGGGAAATTTCTCACGACACCAGGATATTCTGAACAGATGGACGAATACTGCCCGACCCGTAAACTATAAACCGCGGAGACCAGAAGCCCAATGACCCGAAACAAAGACACAACAGTCCCCTACCTCCGAGAAGAAGGGGAAACAGCAGCCAGATCGCTAAAAAGGGAAGTAGCAGGGCGACAACATTCCACTAGTTGGCCCCAAGCGGGGGGGAAGCCATGTCCGGCCCTACTAAAACGCAACAAATCGGCCCAGACAGGAAAAGGCCAACACCAGGGACGCAGTCGCCATCATCACCCCCCCAAGAAAAGGGTATCTACAAAATGCCAAAAATTTCCGCACAACAGCCTCATAAAGTCACCCCAAACAAGTCATGCCCGCAAATAATATAAAGACTGAAGCCACAAGCAAAACCTCATTGCTGAGGAACAAGCAGGTTTTTAGACAGGGGGCAGCACAACAGAACAATACAACCCAAATACTAGGACGTACCTTCAACATCAACAAACCTAACCACGTATTATCGATTTTTAAAAAGGCATTTTGACAGGGTGTGGGTGCAGCTTTGTGGCAACCATGAACTTGTACACATCAATGCAAACCCGTCAAATCATCAAACAGTGAAAAGCGAGGCCCCCATGCAGTGACACAACAACACATTTGGAGAATGGTTTTGAACAACAGTTGGAGTAAGGCAGGGCTGCTCCTCACCCACCCTTTCAAAATCTTTCCTTGAAGAATCATGGCTATGCACTGGAACAACATGAAGGATCATCACATTTGGGGGCAGAAAGATCACAAACCCCCCTTTGCAAGACTTTGATGGAAACAGGACAAAAAAAGAGCTTCCAGCCTAACAAACACTTGGAAAAGGGCCTCCAAAACAAGGGCAGGGAAATCAGTGCAAGAAGACCAAACTGATGCAAAAACACCAAGGGCAACACGATACGGGGTTAATGACCAAACTAGAAACAGTTCAAACTTCAATACCTGGAGCCTTTTGTACCGCCCCGGGGATCCAACCCAAAAAAAGTTGCGGGACTGCACAGACAATAACACTTTGTCAAAACAAACACCATCGGGAGAGATAAGAATATCTCACTTATCCCCAAGACAACAAGCGCCCCCTTGCATATCCATATTTCTGTTGCCTGTAAATCAGGGGACCCTGACGAGATTTGGGGGAGATAAGGCGTGGAGATAGATGCTTTCGGAGACCCCTTTGGCATCCCTAAAAAGCCCACAAAGCAACGAAAGCGTGCATAACAATCCAGCAAACCATTGGACCCTATGAGAACCTTCTAACATCGTGAAAAAGCGTAAACTTAATGGTATGGGCAAATCCACAAATCCCCAAGGAAAAAAAGACCAGTTTTCCCAAAAAAGGGAACGTTTTCAAGGGGGAAAAAAGAAGAGGGAGACCAAGGGAAAGCTGGGAGGTAACATATGAATGGCAGGCCTAGAACCCAAAAAAACCCTGAAAAGGGGAGAACAGAGAGAAATGGAGGGAAATGGTTCTGACTTTGAGGTGCCCCCCGGGCGTCAACACGGGACAGATAAAGATAGAGATAATCACATCAACCCATGACCTTGGCGTCGGGGGGGAGCCCGAAATAGTTTCCGGGTAAGCCCCCCACCCTCTCGGTCCTCGCTCGCGAAAAAGTCCCGATCATTAACCGGGCCTTTTCCGATGTTGCCATCCATGACTTTCTTTTTCCCCCCTTTTTCTGCCATCTTCGAGTGTTCCCTGCATACTTTTTTTTGGAGACTGTTGGGCGGGGACGGCCAAACCCCATGTCAGCTTTTTCTTTTGAATGGTGAAAGGGGTTTTCCCCTGTGGCCCTGCCAGCTGTGTTATTTGATCTTGACAAATTCTTTGGGTCTTTCGTTCTCTCCAGGAATGCCCATTAGTTTTCTATGGCTTTTTTGTTTAAAAATGACGGATTCGTTTTTGCTTTTCGCAGTCAATGTCCGGGTTTCACTTCCTACAGCAGGATGTTTAAATTTGGGGCTTTGAGATTTTATTTTTGATTGGGGAAAAACTGTCTCTTTCTTTTCCATATGGGGGTGATTTTGTCAAAAGATGTTGCCAGGGCTTTTCTGATTTTGATTTCTTCGTTGATCCCCCCTCCTTGTGAATGTACGCCATGGTATTTAAAAGCTCTACCCCTCCGTTGCGGGCCGTTAAAGTAAATTTTAGCTGTAGCTTGCCCTCCTGTTCACAAGTATATATTTTTCCCCAAAACTCACCCAATCCCTATCTCCACTCTGTTCCAAGTCTGGTCGAAAGATTTTTGCGCCTGTGTTTACTTTTCCCCCCATGAGGTCAATGTCATCGGCAAACTGCAAGTTTTTTGTGGGTTCCCCGCAATGGAGATGGTAAAAGGGAATCATGGGGGTTTCCTCCATAATTTTTCCAAGAACAAAAAACAGGACGGGGAAAAAACAGGCACCTTTCGACCCCAACTTGGTTTGAAGATCTCCGACCTGTTTTGTTCGAAAGGACGCACTGCTTTTGGTGTTGTTTATCTTGAAGGTTTGCACCAGCCTTCTTCAATGCCAAACATTCGGGGACCTGCCACGGGGCCTTCGTGCCATACTCTTTGAAACCCTTTCTTGAAGCGATAAGTTGGGAACATTCTCTCTGATGTTGAAGATTTTTTGTCCATCAAAGTGGGCAGTTAAAAATCTGTTTGATTGTGCCCCCCCTGCCCTGAACCACTTGTTCCTTTAAAGGGTGTTTTTTCGCCCTTTTTGAGTCGATTCAAAAAAACTTGAGCAGTCTTGCTGGGGTGGGTGATGGCTGATTTTTTTATAGTTTTGACATTGGGGTAAAATTTCCCTTCTTGGGCAGGGTATGATGAAATGATTTTTGTCCATTCTGTTGGCCCGTTTTTTCTCCCCCAAAACTTCTGACAAAAGCTTTAAAATGTTGATGACTGTTTTTGCCACCATGCTTGAGCCTCTGCGTATTTTTTCGCTCCTAGGGACTTTCCCTTAAAAACTGCGGGTTTTGGGTTCTTCCTTCTTCCCCAGTATAGGTTTAAAGGGGAGGGGGCCTTGATGTTGCTCTTTCTCTTCTATTTGCTCTTGTCATGTTTATTTTGGGAGTTGTACAGTTCTGGGCAATACTCAGACCACCGTTCAATCAGCTACTTTCTGAGGAGGTTTCCGGGGCTGTCTTCAAAGACTATGATTTTTTGAAAATGTTTTTGTGAGTTTTTTCAGGGTTTGCATGCCCCTTTTTTCTATTTCCCTCCTCATGCTTTTTTCGATCTCATCAATTGACACTGATCCACCCTCTTTTGGGTTTAAAAAATTGACTTCTTCAAAAATTGTTTTAAACCCCGGGATTTTTAGGGGTTGGAAACCGGTTGTTTCAGGCTTTTCTTTTATCCATTAAATGGTTTACAAAAAGTGAAAACATGTCAGGGTAAAAAACACAGCCTTGCTTTTCCCCCCAACGACAATCAAACATTTCGGGTTAAATTTAAAATTTCTCGAAGGCATGATTTTAATGACCTGTAATAGCTGTAGTGCAGCAAAAATTTACCCGTAAACCCTTTAATTTTTATGCACGCAAGATTTGTTATCAACAGAATCAAGGCTTTTCTGAAAACACAAAAGCAAACAAGAGCTTTCTTCCCTTTTGTTTTTTGGGTCTGAAAGCTGCATTAGTTAAATATTTCACTAACGTTTAATTTTCCTTCGAAATCCTGCTTGACATTCCCAAATTAATTGTTTTTTCCTAACCGGGATATCGGTAATAATAATAAATTTAAAAATAATAATAAAAATAATATAAAAATAAAATAAAAAATAATAACAAAATAAAAATAATGTATGGAAAAATTTTCATAGCGCTGAATCTTGAAAAACAACAAATCAAAACGCTCAATTTCATTTTAAACCTTAAGCACGGCAGATTTCTCACCGTGAAATTCGGGCTGCTCTCCCCGGGAGAGCGCGTCGCCACAATAGCAGCGCCACCCATTTTTTTTCTTTTTCCTGTCTGCAACTGTATTTGTTTACCTATCAGAGTGGCTTTATTCTAAGAATTTTGCCAGGGACAACTCTCTTGTTGTCGTGGGTTCTTTTACGTGCGCTAAATAATTACGTGTAACACACGGGACCTCGGTTTATCGTCTCATCCGAAAGACTAGCGCCCAGACCACCACTCATGGTCTAATGGATGGGGAAAAAGTTTCGGATCCAAACGGAGTACGAACCACCGCACACTTCAGACCCAGACTTTTCGCTTTCTAGACAGGCGCGTTACCTCTAGACCATCAATCCACCATGTGTATTAAGTATTGAAGTATAGCATTTGGATAAAATAATTAAGAGAGATATTCCCCTGTGGTTATCTACATCATTTAGGTTTCCTTTTTTATGCTATGGTATAATTATGGCTTTTGACCATTCCTCAGGGTAAATACCTGCTTCAAAAATAACATTAAATAGATTTGTTAGAAACATTACAATATTACTGCCACCAGTCTGCAACATTTCAGCGAAAATGTCATCTATCCCACTAGCTGTTTCCCTTTTAAGTTTACCTATTGCCTGAACACCTTCTACTTCTAATATTTCTGTATTCAATCACTCATTATACCTCTGCCCAAGAAGAGGAATTTACGCCAATGCCAAAACTATAGAACAATCAGCCTCATCAGCCACGCCAGCAAGATCATGCTCAAAGTTATTTTGAATCGACTCAGGAGGCAAAGAACACCTTGCAGAGGAACAAGCTGGGTTCAGGGCAGGCAGGAGCACAATCGAACAGATTTTAACTGCCAAATCCTGATGGACAAACATCTTCAAAAATCAGAGAAGACATGTTTCCCAACTTCATGACTTCAAGAAGGCTTTCAACGAGTATGGCACGAAGCTCGTGGCAGGTCCTCAGATATTTGGCATTGAAGAAGGGCTGGGCAAACCATTCAAGCACTATACAACACCAAGCAGTGCAGTCCTTTCTGAACAATCAGGTCGGAGACTACTTCAAAACCACAGTTGGGGTCCGACAAGGATGCCTGTTATTTCCATCCTGTTTAATTTGTTCTTGGAAAAGATTATGAGAGAGACCCTCCATGACTTCCACTCTACCATCTCCATAGGCGGAAGACCCCTCAACAACTTGCGGTTTCCCGATGACATTGACCTCATGGGCGGAAGTAACACAGAGCTGCAAAATCTTACGACCAGACTTGAGAACAGAGCTGTAGCATATGGGATGGGGGTGAGCTCGGAAAAAAGTAAAGTACTTGTGAACAGCACGAGCAACGCCACTGCTAAAATTTACATGAACGGCCAGCAACTGGAGGAGGTAGACGCTTTTCAATTCCATCCTGCGCCTCCTGATCCCCAGTTCACTGGCACTCCTCTCTTTTCCTTCCAACCCACAAGTGAAAAAGAAATCATGACAATTCTGAAGGAAATGACTATAAAATCATGCGACCTTGATCCCATACCTGCTCCTGTTTTCTCACAATGCCTTCCACAACTTGTACCTATTATCACTAAAATAGTAAACTCATCTCTTGTGTCAGGAAATTTTGCATCAGCTCTTAGAACAGCAATAGTCACACCTCTACTGAAAAAGCACGACCTCGATCCCAACATTCTGAAGAATTATAGGCCTGTCTCAAACTTACCCTTTGTCTCTAAAGTACTAGAAAAAGTCGTTCTCAAACAGCTCAACAGTCACCTTCATTCCAATGATCCCTTCCCACTTTTCAATCTGCCTATCGCCCCAACCACAGCACCGAAACCACCCTAGTCCACACTTTAGATACACTTCTACTTGCTTCTGATGCAGGAAAAATCTCCCTCCTCACTCTTCTTGACTTATCTGCAGCCTTTGATACCATAGATCACTCAATTCTTCTTTCTTGCCTCCAAAATACGTTTGGTATTAACGGCACAGCCCTCACCTGGTTTACTTCATACCTCACAGACAGGATCCAGAAAGTTATTGTAAGCAAAATTCAATCAAAACCTGTCAAAATGGAATGTGGAGTCCCGCAGGGATCAGTCCTGGGCCCTGTTCTCTTTACTCTCTACACTGGTCCACTCGCACATAATAATAAACAATCACCATATTGCTCATCCTTTCTATGCCGATGATACTCAGTTTCAGTGCAGTGATACTGTTGAAAACTTGCCTTCCCTCCTGACAAATATGTCCTACTGCCTTCAAGACATTCAAAACTGGATGACTCAGAACAAGTTACAACTTAATGCCGATAAAACCGAAGCCATGCTCATAGGGACCCAACATAAACTTTCCTCTATCGCAAAAACTTCAATAGAAATCGGCAATACGTCAGTTCCTTTGTCCAACTCTTTGAAGTATTTAGGAGTAGTTCTTGACAACACACTCTCTATGAAAAAATTCATCACCCAGACCTGCCAGTCTTGCTACTATCAATTACGGCGCATAAGCGCGATTCGCAAGTATCTGTCCACTGATGCAACTTCCAAGCTTGTCACATCTCTCATTCTTTCACGTTTAGACTACTGTAATTCTCTTTTGGCTTGCCTACCAGCATCATCTATCCACTCTCTTCCACGCATACAAAACTCTGCAGCTCGACTGGTCCTAAGAAAGAAAAAATCTGAACACATCACTCCTCTTCTGCGATCTCTTCACTGGCTGCCTGTCTCACAAAGACTGGAGTATAAAATCAATACCCACGTGCATACGTCCCTTTGCAAACTCACCTCTTATCTCTGTACTGTCTTCATCTGTACACTCCTCCGTTCCATTCGTTCAGATCGCAGATACTTGTGCTTTCGAACACCAGATCAAAAAACTCATGTTTGGCCGTCGCTCCTTCTCTGTTTCTGGTCCATCCACCTGAACTGACTCCCTCTTTCACTCACAAAAGCCTTCACTTGATACCTTCAAATCCAGCCTCAAACACACTTATTTCCTACATGAGACTTTCCCCCCAAATATCTGTCCCTAATTTTCAACAGCATTTTTCCCTTCTAAGTGTTGTTCCGAGTGGTGTGTGTGTGTGTGTGTGTGTGTTGTGTGGGGTGCGTGATGTGTGTGCGTTCATGCGTGCATACGTGCGCGCGCATGGTTTTTAAATATGTTGTTCTTATGTTTAAGGAGATTGGGATGCCTGTTTAAAAGATTGAGTGCAAGGCTTTTTTTTTTTGTCTTTTTTAAAATTCAGCGCTATATAAATTCCAAAAAAAAAATTATATATTATTATTATTATTATTATTATTATTATTAATACCTTGGCGCTACACTCACAAAGGAAAGGCGATCAACGACAGAAATCAAAGTCAGAATAGCCATGGCAACATCTTCCATGACAAAACAATCACCACCATATGGAAAAGTAAAAAGATCAGTTTCCCAATCAAACTTAAGTTCTACAAAGCCCTAATTCAGACTATTCTGCTGGTCGGAAGTGAAACCTGACTTGACTGCTGAAACAGCAAAGCGAATCCGGGCATTTGAAACAAAATGCCATAGAAAACTGCTGGGCATATCCGGAGAAACGAAAGGGCCAATGAATTTGTCAAGAGCCAATAACACGGCTGGGAGGTCCACAGGAACCCTTCTCACTATCCTCAAGAAGAAAAAGCTGACATGGTTCGGGCCCCGTCACCCGCACAACCTCTGCCAAAAACGGTACTGCAGGAACACTCGAAGGTGGCAGAAAGAGGGGAAAAAAACAAGTCCTGGAGGACAACATAGAGAATGAACCAGGATGAATGACTTGGCACTACTGCGCAGAGCGGAGGACCGAGATGGGTGGAGGAGGCTTACCACGGCATTGTTTTCGTGTCTCCTCCCCAACCGCCAAGGTCACGTGACTGATGATGATGATGATATTTCAATGTATTATCTATTTCTTATGAAGTTTCATGTTCAATAACCGTCATCCGTTTCAAGTTCTTCACTTTTTTTTAACACACACACATTTTTTTATTACCTTGGAAAAACCGTTTTGAAATGGTTAAGCCATCATCTGTACTAATATTATTTATACCTTTTCTTGTTTGTTACAACCATTATCCTGAGCTCATTCTTAAAAGTTGTGACCCAGTGTTAGTTTCTTTTGCTAATACTTCAGTTTTTGCTTTCTAAAAGTGTGTCTTTTCGTATTCAACAGATGTCTGTATTGTTTTCTCTTTGCTGTAAGTTATATTTGCCTACTATTCTTTTCCATTTGCTCCTAAAACATTTAAAAAAGAATTTCTACATTTTGTTTGTTGTTTTTTCGCCATTCTCTGTCCAACCACTCTGATGTTTTAGTCCTATGAAATACGCCACCTTTTCTAGCATACATTTGTAGACTCCTTTTTATACATTCTACATATTATCTTATGCTTTATCTACGTTTAATATAAGTTATTTATGGACATTCTTACATATTCTTTGAACAGTTGTGCTCTCCACGATTTCTTGATTCATTTTCTTGTGCTCATTCCAGAAAATTTCTCAAATACAGCATTTCATTGGACTTTTCTGGATTATCAGGACAGTCATTGCCATTTCCAGTGGTCTTTATTTTCAGGACTCACGGGTAAATAAATAAGATTCTTAAGTTTTCAACGACCTTAATATATTATTTGAAGTGGAGAAGAAAAGTTCAATAGATGAAAAAAAATAATCCACAGTGCTCTCCCCTGTGTATTCCGAACATGTACAACTTTCATCAAATTCTGTTTCATTCAGCCATTCAAAATATGACAATCATACATGTTACAAAATTTAATCAGTTGTGTACCCAATAATTGTTTACAGTATATCCTGTGATTCCTCAGATTTGGTCATTATTGGACCTCCAAACATTTCTTCAAATCAGTGCTTATCCCCAGTGAAAAAATATTTCTCATGTGCTGTTCTGGCATTCGCAAATTCAATTTGAAGTAGTAAAAAATCAATCATTTTTTTTTCAGGGAGACGAGAGGAAAGAGAGAGAGAGAGAGATGAGAGAGAGAGAGAGAGGACGGAGTGAGAGGGTGAGGAGAGAGATCAGAGAGAGTGAGTGAGAGAGAGAAAAGAGAGAGGAGACTCAGATTCAGACTTTAGACTTTTTACTGTACATCGCCTTAGCCACAATACAAAGGAATGAACGGGTGTTGAGTGGATTATGACATTGAGTGGTTATAAACAATTACAATCAAGGTTATATATATTTGAAATGATTATATCAGCAAAAATAAAGAAATTACATCACCCATTTCTTGAATATTCATCACAAATCAATTCTCGATTCGTCATAATCGATAATGATTTGAATTGTAGTTTTCATCATATAAGGATCCATTTTTTAAAGTTATCTTACGTCTTTCTGTTGGTTGCATGAAAAAAATAAATTCGTGATAAATTCTGTCTATCAGAAGATATTGTAGCTTTTTGATTAGCACGTGCAAAGGATGTCTCTTCGCAATCTTTAGAAACTTGTGTATGAAATCTCATAGACAGGGCAATTTAAATAAAAGTGTTCTTAATTTTCTATTTGTCTTTACAAACAGGGCACTGCTTATTCTTCATTTGAACGACTATAGCGAATGTGTATTATTGTTTAGTGGTAGCGCATTCATCGTACTTGAGTAACTGCACGCGAAAGCAATAGCATCCATTTCACTAATATACTTCTCTCTTTCAAAAACAATCTTTAATGTTCTGTAACTATCATATCTACTGCGATTCTGATGGTGCAGTCCATTCCTGGGGTAAAGCAATCTACAAGCTTTGTTGAAAGCACGTAAGAAAATTTTTATGCCCTATTCCTTGGTTTTAAACAAACGATATTAACCCAGTTATGCAAGAATATTTCCCGGATTTAGTGACCAGCATTGTTTGCCCTTTTTTTCATTCTTTATTCTAACACCATACATTATGCTTTATGTGGCCTTCTTTCAGAATTCCATTTGTAATAATCTTAAACCCAAAAATCTTACACATTGCAATCATTCGTAAAATTTTACATTATAATGGTTTCTGCCCAGATCTCCATTACACCATTTTTATATGGTGTCTTGACAGGAATAATCTAAAATTCGTTTACAAGCGATTAAATGTACTTTTTCTTAGATGCTCAAGTTTATTCATTCCCCAAAATTTTCAGCTGAAATATAACCGTATTGGTTGGATTTGGTATCAAAAATTTAAAAAAATGTATTTACTGTCATTTCTTTACACTTCTGAAAAACTTTGTTAAGCTGAGTAACTGCTTTTTTACATTTAGTAACCAAATGTGATTACACACATCAGCTTTCGGAAAGGAAGAGGGTGCACAGATGCCATTTTCGCACTCCGACAGCTGTGTGAAAGAGCCATCGAATACAACCAAGACCTGCATACAGTATTCGTTGATCAAGAAAAAGCTTTCGACCGAGTCAACAGAGACAAGCTCTGGAAGATCCTGGAGCAGTACGACGTGAAGGGGCAGTTGCTTGATAACATCAGAGCAATCTATGCCAACAGTATAAGCGCAGTCCGAACAGCCAGTGGAACATCCGACTGGTTCCCGGTTACATCAGTGGTCAGGCAAGGCTGCGTACAATCCCCCCTTCTCTTCGTGATCTACATGGACCACATTACAAAGGAAGCCAACTCAGGTCCTGAGGCCCTGAACGAACTATTATTTGCTGACGACCAGTCCCTGATGAATCAGAACAAAGCAGCTCTTCAAGAACACACAGACCAACTCAACACAAGCTGCGAGAGGTACGACATGAAGATCAGTATCACCAAAACAGAAGTTATGTCTGTCAGCAGAAATCCAGGAAAGCTGGACATCAACATCAACGGCACCCAGCTGAAACAGACCAAAGAATTTAAATACCTTGGCAGCCTCTTCACTGAAGATGGAAAATTGGACAGAGAGATAGAAACAAGATGCCAGAAAGCGAACGCAGTCAGTTACCAACTCGCCCCCCTTCTAAAACATCCAGCATCCCAATGAGCACCAAGGCAAAACTCATCAACGCCATCTTCGTTCCAACACTCACATACCAGTGTCAGACATGGGCCCTAACAAAAGCCTTAGAGAGAAAACTGGTCACATGTGAAATGCGCTGCCTGAGAAAAGCTGTCAACAAGACCAGACGCGACAAGATCAAGAATGAGGTGATCAGAGACATAGTTGGACTAACACCAATTCTCCACCATATCGAACAACAAAGGATCAGGTGGTTTGGTCACCTCACTAAAATGCCGCCCAACCAACCAGCCCTACGGGCATACACCATCAAATACAATGGCTGGAAAGCCAGAGGTAGACCAAGGAGACGATGGAGCGACTCCGTGGCTGACACCCTGCGAGCCATGACCCCCACCCTCAACCCCCCCCCACGGAGAA
>CM054162.1:39944583-39980520 GCA_028751875.1 Rapana venosa
ACCTTCACCCACCCCCCAACCCACCACCCAACCTCATCACACCCCCCCCACCCCAATTCCCCACCCAACCTCCCCCAAACCCACCCAACCCACCACCCAACCTCTCACCCCACCCACCCAACCCCCACCCAACCTCCACCCACCCAATTTTCACCCACCCAACCCCCCCCACCCCACCCCAACTCTCACCCACCCAATTTCCCCCTCCCCCCAAACCAACCCACCTCACCACAAAAAACTCTCACTCAACCACTCAACCAAACCACCCAACCATCCTCTAACCCAACCTCTCACCCACTCATCCCAACCTCTAAACCCACCCACTCAACCCCTCAAATAAGAAAACATTCAAATCAAATAAAAGATAGTATGGACTATTAAATAACTAAATAAATGCATAATAATATTCAAACAAAGATTTGCTACATGTTGTCAAGCACATGTCTATTCTTATAATTCTAAAGCATATGGGACACTATTGCATATTACATACAGACACAACCCATAGTCAGCTGAACAAAAACCCCACTTCACAACAATCACCAAAATTCCGAATTAATGGCCAAAAAAGAGAAAGGAAAGAAAAAGTGGCCCAACCACAAACCCATCATCACAGTTTGGCAAAGCCACAACATACCACTCCACGAAAAGCTCCATTATTTCCTACCCCATCAAAACACAGGAGTTTTGTGAATGGGGAAGAGAGAGAGGGAGAGAAGAGAGAGAGAGAGAGAGAGGAGGGGAGAAGAGAGAGAGAGAGAGAGAGAACCGAACTCAAACTCGAAAGATTTTTTCAAAAAGGGCCTTTGGGCCCATACATGAAGGGGGGGGGGGGGGGGGGTTTGCCAAACTGCTTAGTATTTTAGTGAGAAAAATAAGGAAGCACAAAAAACCAAAATTTTATTGTATAACCACAACCACCACAATAAATCAGTTACAAAAAAAATGAATTAAGAAACTAAGATATCCTTATTCTAAAGGCTTTAACAAATATAAGGCAAGGCTGCGCACAATCTCAGATGATAGATGCCATGAGTAGACAGAATCTAAATAAATTAGGCTGTC
The DNA here is from genome assembly GCA_028751875.1 of Rapana venosa. Lineage (NCBI taxonomy): Eukaryota > Metazoa > Mollusca > Gastropoda > Neogastropoda > Muricidae > Rapana > Rapana venosa. The sequence goes on from CM054162.1 coordinate 39,945,649, forward strand.
TACTAACTTTACCGGGAAAGTAGCTCTGTCTTACATTCTTTAATCTGGACGCACAGCACAGAATGAAATTCATCTTCCCTTTTGCTTACATAATGGGCATAGCAACCTGGGAGGAGAGGAGAGAGAGAAGAAGAGAGGAGAGAAGGGGAGAGAGAAGGAGGAGAGAGAGAGAAGAGAGAGAGACAATGACAAAGACAAATTCTTTTTTTCGAGGATAATGAATAAGCACACATGTGCTTTTTAATCCAGTCCCCGCCGTTAGGGATACATCTTAATAATAATAACCCAATACTTATACAGTCTCGCAATGAAAACAAGGGGAAATAACCCTTTTCAAAACAGCTCCCCCCCCAACAACCCCCCCCCCCAAAGCAAGCAATTAAATAAAAATCCTAAGAATACCCCACCCCTACCCCCACCCCCCAAAAACCCTAACCAAAACAAACAAACAAACAAAAAGAAAGGAAAAAACCCAAAAACCCAAAAAAAGATGATAAAAAAAAGAAAAACAGACAAACAACAACAACAACAAGAACAAGAGCAACAACAAAGCCAAGAAAATAACACAACCAAACTTAATAAGTCATAAAGATAAACATCTACACATTGTCAATGGTACACATACTTGTTACACCAAAAATTATAAGAATTTGAAATAGGGCACTCATTAAAACTTAAGTACAGAGGCAAGTCCAAAAAAGTAAATTTAAATATAAAATATGAATCCTTCATCAGGATATACTATGACTATAAGGCGGACGATAAAAGGTGAGGGGAGAGAGGGGAAAAGAGACAGAGTGTGTGTGTGTGTATTTCAGAGATAATATCCAATATATAAATCCCAAAACAGTATGCGATCCCATCAACACTCATTTTAGATTATACTCGTTTCAATTATATGTCATGATAATGAAATAAATTTAATACCCATACATCCACACAATAAAAACAAGAAACAAACCAAGAAGAAATTAAAAACTTTTACAGTCGTTTAGGGAGAGAATTGGATGGGTGAGTGAGTGGAGTATGTGTGTTTGTGTGTTTGTGTGTGTGTTTTGTGTGTGTGTTTGAGCGAAGAGAGAGGAGAGGGGAGAGAGAGAGAGAAGAGATAGAGGAAGAGACGACAACAGACGACAGACAGACAGACAGACAGACAGACGAAACTTGTTCTCTATCTTCCAGTTTTGGATATCTTGAAAACAGTAGGCCATATTTATCCAAGAGAGAAGCAGATTTTTAGGATCCACTGCTTAGAATCTGGAGTAATCTGCATAAAGTGATGGTTGATCTGATGACGGTTAACTATATGTGACAGTGACGGTGTAGAGAGTGAAAAGAACGGGGCCCAAAAACTGATCCCTGCGGGACTCCACAACCAGCGGCAGGTACTGATGAATCTTGTTTACTGTAACGTCGGGAATCGGTCAGTCAGGTATAAGCTAAACCAGGTCAGGCTGTACCACAACACCAAACGTTTTTTGGAGAGGGGAGGAAGGATAGAGTGGTAAAGAGTGTCGAAGGCTGCAGATAAAGTCAAGTAGAGTGAGAAGGAGATTTTCCCCTGATCAAAGCAGTAGAAGCATGTTTAACGTGTGAACTAGGGTGGTTTAAAGTGCTGTGGTTGGCGCGATAGGCAGACTGAAACCAGGAAGAAACTGTTGGAGAAAAGGTGGTTGTTGAGCTGTTTCAAAAACTACTCTTTAAAGGGACTTTAGAGATAAAAGGTAGGTTGGAAATGGGTCTGTAAATCTTCAGAATGTTGGGTCAAGGCATGCTTTTTGAGTAGGGGTTGACTAAGCAGTTTTTGGAGCTGAAGAACATTTCCAAAAACAAGGATGAGTTTACTGTCTTTGTGATAGTGGGTATAAGCTGAACATCTTGGCGCACAAGTAAAATCCTGTTCTGCTTTTCGTAAGAGAGGCCATTGTGCTGGTGGGAATATGACAAAAATTACAAAACCGCAAAACACGGACTAGATGTAAAAAGCACATGAGTGCTTATTCCATTATCCTCGAAAATAAAAGAATAAATAAAAAAAAGTACACAGCACACACCCTTTAAACTTCCCCACAGAAGTAGTTGGTGGCGGTTGTCTTTGGTGAGGTCTGTGTACCCCTCTCTCTCTCTCTCTCTCTCTTCTCTCCTTCCCCTCTCTCTTCTCTCCCCTCTTCTTCTCTCTCTCTCTCTTCTCTCTCTCTCTCTCTCTCTCTCTCTCCTCCTCTCTCTCTCTTCTCTCTCTCTCTCTCTTTCTCTGGGTCTCTATCTCTCTTACACACAACACACACACACACACACCACAAAACCACACACACATTACACACACCACACACACACCCCACACCCCACACACACACACACAAACACACACCCCCTTACCCTCCACAGAGAAGTATTTGGGTGGGGTGCCCTGTGGCCGGGTCTGTGTAGGGGAAGAGCAGTCTGTCCTTGCTGAAGAAGTTGAGGGCGTGCTGCCCTCCCCGAAAGATGAAGTACGTCTGTCCTCCCCCCCGCCCTGTACACAGACACACGCACCTGGCAACACACGCACACACACACATACACAGGCACACACACATACCCCACCCCGCGCGCAACGAAAATAGGCAAACACACACGCACGGACACACGCATGCAAGTATGCAAGTATATGTATGCACTGACATAACAAAAGCATGCACTACCGGTATGATACAGACACAGACACCACACACACACACACACACACACACCAAAACACACACACACACACACCCCACACACACACACACACGATAAGAGGCAAAACACCAAACACACAAACACACACAACACGCACGCACACACACACATGCAAGGTATTGAAAGTATATGCCCCGACATATACCAAAGATGCACTACCGGTATGCATACAGACACCACAACACCACACACACGCAAGCATGCATGCACGCACAACACATGCAATTATGCAAGTTAATGCATACATGACATATACCAAAGCATGCAAGACGGGTATGCATACAGATCCCAGACCCCACACCCGCGCGCGCGCATCCGCACCCACGCACGAAAGTATATACACCAACATAACCAAAGCATACACAACGCGTATGCATACAGACTCTGACAGACAGACAGATACCTCACACACAACACAACCTCACACACACACACACACACACGCGCACACACACACACACACACACACACACACACACACACACACACACACACACACACACACACACACACACACACAGAGCGAAATCGTGAAAAACTAGTTCCCATTCTGTCAAATATAATTCCTGATGACCAGTTCCAGTCGGTCCGTGACACTTTCTTTAAAAAACTTTAAATTTATGACGCACTATGTTTTTGACTTCATAAAAGCTTTTGACGTTAACCACATGGTAACTGTGTAGATTACAAAAGTATAGACTTCTTAAAAACTCTTATGTCTCACTTATTGTTTCGTTAATGGAAGAAAACAAATCATAATCCATATCAAAATCAGCTGATGTTAGCTAAATGGAGTCTCTCATGGATCTCCACTAGGACCACAGTTATTCTCATTCCTTCAATAAAATACAACAATTGGGGGGGGAGAGATGATTTTGTTTGTCATGTTTTTTTTCATTTCATTTAATGTAAAATACTAATACTGGTTCTCTCCCCTCTCTCTCTCTCTCTCCTCTCCTCCCCCCTCTCTCTCCTCTCTCATCTCCTCTCTCTCTATATATAATTTTAATATATAGATATATATATATATATAATAATATAACAATTGATTAGCTGATCATATATTTCAAGAGATGGCTTTTAAATGATTTCGCATGCATGAAATGTATGTGTATGTGCGTGTGTGTTTACGTAACGTTTTGTTGGCTTTTAAGTTATCATATTACTTCTTAATCTGTTTGTTTTATATTACATGCTATGTAATTATAATTTTAAATGCCACTCATCATTTCTCTATTTTGAGACATTAAGTATTCTTGAGTCTTGAGTCTTGAAAATGCTTCCAGATGGTCAGTCATCAAGAATCAGATTTGTTTTGTTTTTCGTTCCTCGGTAGAGCTCTGAGGCTCACCCATGGTGAGATTTTACGAATGCGAAACCCTTTTTACCCCCCGTTAAAATAGCGGCATTTCAACTTCAGGGATTAGAAGGGTTTTAAAAAATAGCAACACATTTCAAAAGGGGGCTGTGATGCCTGTACCCATCACCTTTTGTTGTAAACAGAACAGGGGCCTAATCACCTACCACTCGCTTCTACAACTCTGCGACTTTGCTGAGGCGGCTTACAATGCCTGCTGCCACCAACAAGTTTCAGGCTACAGCAAGCGAAAGTGGGGAGGGGTGGGGTCTCTTAGGCTTCGTCCCAAGACCTGGGTCAGCGTATCATGATTCCAAGTCCACCTGTCTTGGCCGTCACGTGCACTCTGCTAGCTTACTGCCTGTCCAGTCTTTTGCATGCATCATCTGTCCACTGACGTCTTGGTCTTTCTTTACCTCTAGTGTACAATATAATACCAAACAAAGCTACGTGGTTTATTGTAAAGGTGTTCCCATATCCTGTGTAGTCGTAGGGGAACGAGGCATCAGAGACCTCAGCTTCTCCAGTGGCCAGCATATTGAGGGCGGCACCCATCTCCTCTTCCTCGCTGTTTTACCTTCCCTGATCCTTAAGAGGCAGGTACCCATTTACAGCTGGGTGAACTGGGGGACTGTACTCAAGTCAAGGCGCGCAAACGGTCACCTACCCAAGTGGTAACCATACTCAATGCTGCATAAACTTAACTTTGGGAAAGCGGGTGCTTTGACCACTGAGCTATCCCGTCCCCATGTCTATCGTATACATCATCTATATATCTGGTTGGACAAAGTTGACTGTGATATATGAATAATGTGTTACAACACCACACACCTTGTCAATAGCCATTTTCCAGTAGCTGTGATATTGAATATGTATTTTACACACCACACACACCACACACACACACACACACACACACAAAAGGGTTTTTTTTTAGTATATCTTTATGATTGATCAACACGCTTTTTTACATTATGCTTAAAAGAGGGAAAGAACTCAAATATGAATATGTATTTTTATTAATTGGACTAATCGGAATTCTGAAGAAGAAGAAAAAAATTCATTTAATCTCTGTGTCCCGTTTCTGTCCGTTGCCTGTCCTCTCTCTCTCTCTCTCTCTCTCTCTCTCTCTCTTTTCTTCTCTCTCCTTCTCTCTCTTCTCTCTCTCTCTCTCTCTCTCTCTCTCTCTCTCTCTATCTGTATCTCAAACACCACAGTAACAAAAATTTACAAACTGCACACACACGGGGACTGGGTTTTTTTAAAGCAAACGAGTGCTTATTCCGTGATCCCAAAAATAAAACCCTAACAAAATAAATAACAAAACCCACACCACCAGACCTTGTCAATGGCCCTTTCCGCTGGCCCACTCGGTGACGATGTAGCTCTGTAGTTGTCTGCTGCAGGGCCCGGTCTGGTAGCCACGGCCCGCGACACACACCCGAGGTCCTCGGTAGCGTAGGTGTCGTTGTCCCAGGCCCAGTTACAGGTCGTAGATGGGCTTGCCTGTACCCGCTTTACCCCGCAAGGGCCACGTAATACGACCGTTACGTCGAAGGGGCCTGGCTGTAGTCGTAGGTAATGCCGTTTGCAGTTTGGAATGTAACCTGTAAAAGGTAAAAGGTAAAGAAGTCCCATAACCTATAGGTCGTAGGGGAGCGAGGGTCAGGACTTCTCTTCTCTAGGGCCAGCATATTGAGGGCAGCGCCCATCTTCTCCTTCGCTGCTTTTTTTCCCTATCCTAAAGAGGGCATGTCCATTTACAGCTGGGGGAACTGGGGAACTGTATTGGAAGCAAGGCTGGCAAACGGGCACCCATACAACTGGTTTAACCACGCTCGACGCTGCTAACTTGGCTGGGGGAAACGAGTGCTCCGACCACGAGCTACCCCTCCCCATACCCACAGTAATACAAAAACCATTAACAGCAGCACAAAGCAACACAAGCAACAGAGGTAATGGTGGGGGTGGTAGCATGTTGTGGTGGTGTAGGGGACAGTAGGTGTGTAGAGTGGCAGCACCGCAGCAGCAGGATAGCTGCAGAATCCCCACAATGCTTTAAAACACGACAATGCTGGGGTTTTGCACCAGACTATTTTGAAAAAAATGCATTCTGACATGTTCCCTTCAGTTCTGTTGACAGATCTCTATCAGACAGAAAAGTCTGAACTGGAAGCATCCTCCTGCTGAGCTGCCTCCATGAGTGTGGATTAGCTATTCCTGTGGCAACAGAAAGCCCACTGAGTGTGCATTAGCTATCCCTGTGGCAACAGAAAGCCCTCTGAGTGTGTATTAGCTATCCCTGTGGCAACAGAAAGCTCACTGAGTGTGCATTAGCTATACCTGTGGCAACAGAAAGCCCACTGGGTGTGCATTAGCTATCCCTGTGGCAACAGAAAGCCCACTGAGTGTTCATTAGCTATCCCTGTGGCAACAGAAGCCCACGGATGTTGCATAAAGCATCCTTGGCAACAGAAAGCCCACTGACAGAATCAATCACAAGAATGAAGCATTCCAGAGTTTGTCAGAGTGTTCAGGGATATTTGGGACAGGACGACATGTCTTCTGAAGCTGCTCTGTCTGCTAAAGAGGAACTGCAGAGGTTTCCTCTCTTCCAGTGTATTACTCACAATGAATTCCCTTTTTTTTTCCTGTCAAAACGTAGAACAACTACCAGACATCATTGTGGACGTAACCTTGAGTGCTGAGCACAATAGACGCACATCTGTATGAAATCAGCATCTTCCTCTGTTGAATGCGTGTTTGGTAAATACTTATATCAGTTTGACACAGGATACCTTCAAATCCTCATCTACAACCTCTGTGTCAATGGGTGTCATACTTCTTGACAGTCTTTTTGTCCTCAACGAGTTCATTGCTTTCCCTTATTTTCTAATAGGATGTATCAAAGAGTTGACATACACAGATAGCATCCAGCCAACCTGTTCCTATTGCAGTGCAGGAGTTCATGGTAGTTTTGGCCGCTTAACAGACAACTGGGCTTGGTGTTAATACTTTGCACAACAAGGGATTTGTCTGGCTTTTACATCAGACTATATCGCTGATTTTCAACACTTGCCACTCTCGCAATACCGAATCATTGTCTCAACTAAAAAGAGTTATAGCCATTAGACTGGGCAAAAGAAGGGTAACTGGAAAAGATCTGTTTTCTTTTAAAAAAACGAATCCCTTTCCGGGTTTTAAAAAAGGGAAAAAAGGGGCGATCTTCACCAGACCAATTGATAAAAGTGTACCAAAAACCATGGTCCTAAAAGTCCCAGTTGTGCGAATTCTCGGGCTTTGCTTTCCCCTTGCGGGAGGTGGGGGGCCCCGTCCATTTTTAAAATGTTCAGCCCATACACTTCGGGGCAGGGCTCAGTAAATGGTCACCAAAGGAGAAAGTACGGGATTTACCACCCGTATTTTCCCGTTTTTTGACCGTTTTTTCGGGAAAACCGGTCTCATTCATTTTTCCTTTTTTTCTTTGGAGAGACCAAAAAAGGGCCCCGTGTGCAAAACGCACCCCAGAAACTTGCGCAAAACTTTAAATCCTTTTCCCGCTTTTGAAGGTAGGCCATAGTGGGGCCCGGGGGGGAAAGATTCACACTTCGGGTTTTAACCCAAAAGGATTTAAAAATTTTGAGGTAAAAATTCAAACTTTTTCGTTGGGGATTAAATTTTTTAAACCCAACGGGCCACAGGTTTTTTTGGCCAACAAAAATTTCTTCTTAAAATTTACCTGCACGGGTTTCCCCGGGGGTTTGTGCCCTCTAACCCCTTCTAAAATTCTATACACAGATGATGCAGAAGCAACTTTTGAAATTCCTTTCTGGTAAAGTTTCGCAGCGAATTTCTCTGTTACCCCTCTTAGGGGGACAGTCTTACCACGGCCCAGCCCTAAAACAAGTTCGACACTATTGAGGGGCCCTATCGGGGACTAAATGTTTCTAAAACAAAAACCCTCCCTATCATTTTTAGAAGATCGGGTATCCAAAGGGAAAATTTTTTATCCATAACAATAAGTTGAAAACGTTTTGAACATAATACTGGGAACTTTTTTGGGAAACCAAAATTTTTAAACGGGGACTTAACATGACGTTTTGGGGAAAAAAGGGGAAACAACAAGGGGCTGATTTTCTGGGGAAAAACTAAACCCTCATTTTTGTAGACAAAAAGTTTCCCTTTCCTTGTTTTCAATCGTAATAAGATTTCAAAGTTTTGTTTTCCCATTTTTTGGGTTCCCAAAAACCCTTTAGTTTTTAAAAACAAGAAGGGCCCGGGCAGAGAAGTGTAAGAATCTGCTCAAAAATAATTGGAAAAGAACAAAGAGATCTCATGTCGTTCTGCAATCAGCAGCTAGTACGCAAAGCCACAGCCATTTTGGCTGATCCTTCCCATGCTTTGTTTCCAGAATTTCAAATGTTGCCTTCGGAACGCTGTTTTCAGTGTCCCATCAGCAAAACTAACAGAAAAAGAAATTCTTTTGTGCCAGTAAGCATTCGAATTCTGAATTCACAATGATGTTGACTACCTAGTTTTTACATTTCTCTGAATATCTGCCTGATTGTCATTGTTACGAGTGTAGTCAATACATAATTATGTGTGGGTGGGTTCGTGGGTGTGTGAAATAAATCTGTCTTCTAGTCAACGGTCTTAAAACATTGAATTCATATATTGGTGTATGGTGTGGGTGTGCGTGGGCGTGTTCGCACACACACGTACGTGCGTGTGTACGTGCTGCGTATATGCGTGCCTAAAAATAAGTTTTTATGTCTTCTAGTCAATGGGTTTACAATTGTGTTCACAATTGATGTGTGTGCGTGCGTGCAGGTGTTTGCGTGTGTGTGCGCATGCGCGCGTGTGTGTTGGTGTGTGTGTGTGTGTTCGTGACATTTTATTTGAAAACCAATATGAAATATAGCTTTTGTGTCTTTGATATATTTGATGTGTATCAATCTGCCTGTCAGTATTGTAGTTGCCCTTCATGGGATGATTAAAGTGTTTTTGACTTTGACTTTGACTTTGACTCTGACTTGACAGATAAGAGATTTGACAAAAAACACATACACACGGGGACTGGATACAAAAAAGCACATAAGTGCTTATTCCATCATCCTCGATATAAAGAATAAAATAAAAAATAAAATAAAAATTACACAAAATTTTAGTCTACGTGACAGATGAAGACAGCCTGAAGATTCTGCTGACTGCCAGTGCCATGCTTGGCATGTCCACTCATTATGTCTCAGACATGTTACGACCCCATTTTCCACTTTCAACGCTCACACCAAATATAATCTCAACTATAATATGCATGGACTTTTGCCCAAACTGGAAAATAAAGAGTTTATACATTTTCTTCTTGAATGTGACATTATTTGTTTAACATAAACTTTTATTGGGATTGAATTTGAGTCTTCCATTTTTCATGATTATTCTATTTTTATGTCTAAAGCCAAAAAATTATCTCATCAGGGGAGATACTCTGGTGGGATAATTGTCATGGTTAAAAAGAAATTTATTTCATGTGTTGAAAAAGTTCAAGTTGAGACAGGAAACACTGTGGTTATAAAACTACACTAGAACTTACTTGGCACCATTAATGACACTTAAATTAATTTGTTGTATATTCCCCCTTTGATTGTACTTTTGAAAAACAAACAAGTATTTATGGCTTAGAATTTTTGGGCAGGTGTATGATGAGAGTCAGAGTCAGAGGGTTCCTCTGCTATGGTAACCTGTACCCCAGTACTACCGTTGTGGGGGAAAAACCCCGCCCAAAAAAATCCCAGCTATGGAAAATAGCGCTTGGAGGGGGGTGGGCGCCGCCAAGAAAATCCACGCCCAAAAAATACACATGGCAGAGTAAAAAAAGAATCCCGAATGGTTGAGGCCCGGAATACCAAAACCGGGCCCTTCCTTTGGAGCTTCCCAGGAGGAGGGGGAAAATATGGACTGGGACGCAAACAACACGTAAAACCCAGGCTGAAAGGCCCACTTGTACATGGAAACCCGTCCCTTGCAGCATGTGGGAAAGCCCCAAGAGAAACCATGAACTATGAAGATCGAAGGGGACATACTTGAGGGCCCGAGCCCGTTGGGTCGGATTGGCAAAAACAACACAAAAGAAGATCACAACCTATGTAAGGGGCGAGATCCAAACACCAACAGGAGTAGGTTTTTCTTGTAAACGAAGGGACTAACGGTATCAGCTGTCCCCCAAATCTCAAGCGACTGTTTCCCCTGGGTGCCGCAGCAAAACCACAAAAACATGACCATCATACAAGTCAGCACCAAAATCGACTACGATGATGAAGCAATCAGTGTTTTCGAAGATTTGGAGGCCCCATCAAATCAACCCCAAAAAGGACTTTCTCGTAATAGGGCACTGGAATCCCAAAGATCGGAGAGTTTGGCCCAATGGCCCGGGGGCAGTAGGCCGTTTTGGCATGGACGAAAAAATGATAGAGGTCTAGATTTTTGGGAATTCGAAAAGCCCCAAAATCTTACGTCGCCAACCCCCTTCCCCCAAAGCATAAAGACGAACGACGTGGCACTCCCAAAGGGAAGACAATAACAGTTTGAAAACATTTGGCCCCCAAAAAATTTAAAAATCGAGTCAGCAAAGCCAGAAAGAATTTTCCCCTGGCGCGTTTTGGGCAGTGACCATGACAGGGGTATCATGCCCCTACAGTAAGTAAAGCCAAGCCCCAGAAGAGAATCCTTTTGCGGTTAACATGGAAAGTGAAGGCCCCCGAAGTCGCTGAAATCTTTAAAGCTGAGATGGGGGCAGATTTGCAGCATTAAATTTTTCCCAAGATAACTCAACAACTCAGAGCCCTTCAGAAAGACCATTCAGGGACGGCTGGAGATCTTGGGAAAGAGGGAAAAAGAACCAACGGAGGGTTAAAAAACGATTCCTCGACCTGTGCGACCAACGTAGGGAGCTAAACCCAGTGAAAAACAGAAAACCCAGAAAGGGCCCCAAAGAGTTGAACAGTAAACAGGGAAACAAGAAAAGTGTGGGGCCCCTGGGGAACTGGTGTCAGAACAATGTCCAGGTTGAGAAGGCAATGGCGAAAGGAGACAGAAAAGAGGCGTACCAGACTAAAGGTACAAACCAAGTCCCGCAGCCAAAGACCTCGTTATTGAAGAAAAGAGGGGGCAGTCCTTACAAAAGCGCCACTTATGAAGGATGGACAGAAATTGCCGGAAAAAAAATGAAAAAAAAAAACTTCAACAAATCCCGAATCAAAAAATCTGAAAAACCCAGTTGGGGGGAAGGGTGAAGAACAAACCCCAAAAAGCAAGACCAGGGATAGAACCCCGAGCCCAAGGCCGGGGAAGTTAAAAGGATTTAAATCCCTTTAAAGGGCAGCAAAGGGGCTCGTGGGCCCAAACCCAAAGCCACCCCAAAGAAGGGGAAATTAAAATCCCAAAATTACAGAAAATCAGTTATAAGCCCTCCAAGAAAGACGAGATTTCCAAAAACGAAAAAAAACAGGAAAAACCTTTCCCGAAAGAACAGGCAGGATTCAGACCAGGTTGAAGCACTGTCGAGCAGATTCAAATCAGAATTGTATAGAGAAGATCTCCAACACCTACAGCTTACAAAAAAAAAAAAAAAAAAATTCATTGATTCAAGAAGGCCTTGACCGAGTGTGGCAAGAATCTGTGGCAAGTCATTTAGGACTATAGCTTTGATGGGCTGTTAAATCATCCAGGCGCTGTATGCAGTCCCCCAGTGCAGTCCCCCATGGGTGGAGAAAACGGGGAGTTTTCGGACTTTAGTTGGAGTTCGACAAGGCGCCCGCTTCCCCCGTTTTTTTTTCAAGTGTTCTGGGAACATCATGAGGAGGCCCCCTTGACTTCAAGACCCCAAACCAATAGGGGAAGGCCCTTGCAATCTTCGTTGCAGACGATATTGATTCATGGGCCGCAGTGAAGAAGAACTCCAGGATCTCACCACCGACTGGAAACATAGCCAAAGCCACGGTATGGAGTCAGAGGAAAAAAGAAGTCCTAGTGAAAAGTACCAACCAACCCCTCCCCCAGCCTCAGATGAGTGGCGAGACATAGAGGAGGGGGAAATTTCAAGTGCCTTGGGCGCTCACCCAAAAAAAAAGGGACGGCACACAAGAGGCGAAGATCAGACTTGCTGTGGCACTCTCCTCCATGACTAAGCTGGCGAAAGTGTGGGGAAACCACAACATCAGAACCCACACTAAGGTCAGACTCTACAAGGCACTCGTCACATCCATTGCCTTGTACAGCTGTGAAGCATGGACACTTACTGCCGATTTAGAACGTGGCATTCAAGCCTTTGAGATGAAGTGCCTCAGTCGGATTCTGAACATCACCTACAGAGATCGTAAAACCAATGACTACGTCTGGCAGCAGATCCAGGCACTGGCTGGCAAACAAGAACCATTGCTAGATACAGTCAAACGGAGGAAACTGAAATGGTTTGGCCACACAACAAGGCATAACAGCCTGTCAAAGACAGTCCTGCAGGGAATGGTGGAAGGAGCAAGGAGACAGGGACGACCACGCAAAAGCTGGATATCCATCATCAAGGAGTGGATCGGCCTCACTGTACCAAACCTCCTGAAAGCAGCCCAGGACAGAACCATTTGGCCAGTTTACATGATGATTATAATAACTTTTGGAATCTACATCATTTTTCTAGTGAAAAATTTCCCTGAATTTCACATGATATGCACACAAATGTTTTTGGCAATCAGCTGATTGAGATCTGTAACATGTTTGACTGTGTCATATTAAATGGTCTCTGTGACCCAGGCTTTGATAGCTATACATTAATATCTGCCAGTTTGTATGGAGATGGAAACTAATATCAGCAGTACAGAAAACACACTACAACAGAAATCGACCAAAACTATCTGCCAGAAAGTAGTGTGGGATGAAAAAAGAAAAATGACTTTGTAAATACACTAAATAGCAAAGACACTCAAGAGAAACTTGCAGTCGCCACAAATGTTTAGGAAAGAAACAGCTCTGGAAATCTTTGTTAAATGCTTAAAAGATTCAGGCACTTGCATGTCTAGAAAAGTACCCATGCACAAGACCATAAAGTCTGAATGGTTGACAAGGAATGTGAAATCGCAAAAAAAGAAAGTAGATCAAAATTAAATCGCTTTAGAGTGACCAGAAATGAAGAGGACAGGTTGATTTACATGGAAAAAAGAAAAGAGTACAAACATTTATTAAAGGCAGAAAAACAAAATTACAGGAAAAAGAAAACAAAACTTTTAGCAGAAAACATTACAAATTCTTGTCATTTTTGGAAAGAAGTTAAAAGGATGGGTTATGGCAAAGGGAAATAATTTACAACAACATTAGCAATGATGATTGGTTTAACTATTTAAAAGAAGATTTTTGCAATAACTAGGAAACTGTTGAAAGCTATATCAATGTTAATGTTTTGGATGATGTAGATCATTTTTTGAACAAAGATATATCTGAAGAAGAGGTAGCTCATGCAATTGCAAAACTCAAGTTAAGAAAGGCAAGTGGGATGGATGAGGTGTCAGGTGAAATGTTAAAAAATGGGGGTAAAAGTGTGTTAGGGTTCCTTGTAAAACTTTTTAATGCTGTCTTTACCTCAAGTGTATATCCATCCGAATGGTCTAAAGCTATAATCATGCCAATATATAAAAAATGGAAATCCTGAATAAACAGACATTTACAGAGGAGTATCTTTAGTGAGTATAATATCAAAGTGTTACACCACAGTATTAAATGGAAGATTATACAGCTGGTTGGAAGATAATGAAGTGATTTCTGAGAGTCAGGCAGGTTTCCGTAGGGGTTACTCTATGATTGATCAAATATATAATTTATATGCAATTGTACAAAAATGTATGCTAAAGAAAGGTAAGAAGTTATACGTTGCTTTTGTAGATGTCAAAAAAAGCATTGATTCTGTCCATCATGATAAACTTCTAAATTGTATGAAAAACCAGGGTGTAAACGGAAAGTTGTTAGCATCTTTAAAATCTATGTACTCTTCATTGCTTTCATGTGTGCATCTAAATTGTGAACTGAAAGATTTCTTTGAATGCCCAGTTGGGGTCAGACAAGGTTGTGTATTGTCCCCTACATTATTCTCTGTTTATATAAATCAGTTAGCTAACTACACAGATGCTGGGGGAAACATGGTATCCAACTTTTACCAGGTCAAATGGAAGTGTTTATCCTACTTTTTGCTGATGATGTAGTCTTATTGTCAACAACTGCAGGTGTCTACAAAATCAGCCTAATATATTATACAGGTGTTGTAATGAAATGATACTAAATGTAAACACTGACAAAACAGAAGTAATGGTATTCAGAAAGGGAGGATATTTAGGTCGACATGAAACAATGGTATTTCAATAATAAAAAGCAGGAGGTAGTCAATAGTTACTGTTTTTTAGGGTTTCAGTTTACAACAATGATTAGTATGAAGAGAGGCACTAAGCATTTAGTAACTAAGGGTAAAAATGCAGTTGTACAATTAAACAGAGCTTTCTAAAAGTATACAGAAATGACTGCGAATACTTTCTTTAAGATTGTTTATGCAAAAATGCAGCCTATCTTGCTCTATCCATCAGAAATATGGGGGCTATCAAAATTTGATCAGGTAGAAAAAGTCCATATGATGGCATGCAAAGGGTTCCTAGGTGTTCCAGTCAAAATCCCAAATAGAATGGTTTATGGCGATTTGGGACCATAACCTGTATATGTGAATTCTTTTGTCTCTATTCTAAGATATTGGTTTAAATTACTGCATATGAGTACTGAAAGACTTCCATATAAAGCATACCAGATGTTGTTTGAACTGGACAGAAATGGAAAATATTGCTGGGTGTCGAAAATAAGAGAAATGTTTTATGAGACAGGATTTAATTTTGTTTGGTTACAGCAAGGAGTAGGTGATGTTAAAATGTTTTGAAATTATTTAAACACAGACTCATTGATTTTTTCATTCAAGAATGGACAGGCACAATAAGAGATCATGAAAGGTATGACTGTTATCCGTCCTATAAAATAATCTTCGAAAAAGATAAATGTATTTGCAATGTTAATACGTATTGTTTTAGGGTTGCTATATCGCAATTCTCAAATGTTGTTTTTGTAGGACACTGCACTGGTGGCGTCGCTGTACAGCTGTTTGATGACTCTGATCAGGTTTCAAACAACAGTTGGAGTAAGGCAGGGCTGTCTACTCTCACCAACACTTTTCCACCTCTTCCTTGAGAGAATCATGGCTGATGCACTGGAACATCATGAAGGATCAGTCAGCATTGGTGGCAGAACGATCACAAACCTCCGCTTCGCAGATGACATTGATTGAATAGCAGGATCAGAAAAAGAGCTTGCCAGCCTAACAGAACATCTGATTAAGGCCTCCAAAACATACGGCATGGAAATCAGTGCAGAAAAGACCAAACTGATGACTAATAACACCAAAGACATTAGCACTAATATCAGGGTTAATGATCAGAAGCTGGAAACAGTTCAAAGCCTCAAGTACCAGGGAGCCATTGTATCAGACCAGGGATCCAAGCCAGAAGTAGTATGCAGGACTGCACAGACAATAACAGCACTGTCAAAACTAAACATCATATGGAGAGATACAAATATATCACTTATCTCCAAGATCAGACTAATGCGCTTCCTTGTCATATCAATATTTCTGTATGCCTGTGAATCATGGACCCTGACTGCAGATTTGGAGAGAAGAGTACAGGCGGTGGAGATGAGATGCTTTCGAAGACTCTTTGGCATCTCCTACAAAGACCACATAAGCAACGAAAGCGTGCATAACAGAATCCAGCAAACCATTGGACCCTATGAGAACCTTCTAACGATTGTGAAAAAGCGTAAACTTAAATGGTATGGGCATGTCACAAGATCCAAAGGACTTGCAAAGACAATTTCACAAGGGTCTGTCCAAGGAGGAAGAAGAAGAGGCAGACCAAGGAAGAGCTGGGAGGACAACATCAGCGAATGGACAGGCCTAGAACTCAACAAAACCCTGAGAAATGCAGAACAGAGAGAGGAATGATAGGAAATGGTTGTTGAGTCTTTGAGGGTGCCCCCACGGTCGTCAGACTACGGGACAGATAGATAGATAGATAGATAGATAGATAGATAGATAGATAGATAGATAGATAGATAGATAGATAGATAGATATAGATAGATAGATAGATAGATAGATAGATAGATAGATAGATAGATAGATAGATAGATATCGCAATTAAGATTTAATGCCCTCCCATTGAATGCAAATGCACACCGTTTCAGTAGTTTAATGCAGAAGAAAGCTTGTCCATTTTGCAGGACAGCAAGGGAAGATGAACAGCATTCTCTTTTTGTTTGCCCTACATATTCCCATTTACGGGACACATTTCTGAGGGACTTTCTTAGAACCCTGATCCACCGATTGCTACAGGTCACAACTGATAATGAAATGCATAAACTGTTCAGGTCTATTTTCCAATCAATTAACCTAAGAAAAAAGCATTTGATTGTATTGTAATTTCTTTTCAACATGAATGGGTTTTGTACAATATTGGCAAGATAGCTTGGTTTGTTGCTGTTTGAAAGATGCTTATTTGTTACAAACCTATTGTTTGATGTGCGTTACAGTTTATTAAAAAAAAAAAGGAATGAAAGAAAGGTTATCATTTAAGGCCACCCTATATGAAAGAAATGCACAATGTTTTTACATGTGATAACCAAAGTGAGGTATCCAGTCTATGCTCAAAATTATATATGTGTGTGCGTACATGTGTGTGTATGTGTGTGTGTGTGTGTGTGTGTGTGTGAGGGTGTGTGTATAGGTGTGTGCGTGCATGAGTGTGTATGTCTAAGTGTTTTTTTGTGGCTGGGTGTAAATGCGCATGCGTGTGTGCGTGCGTTCGTGCGTGTGTGAGTGTGTGTGTGCACGCGCATGCACGCGAGCGCATGCATATGTATATAATTCTCTTGTTAATTTCATTATAACAGCCATTATGATGAGATGATGGACATGACGACTGGGTCAATGATGATAAAAATGCTGCTTATTGTACACAACTATTTGTATCTGTACACGTTAACAGTTACTATGATATGAGTGTCACACCCACCTCACCACCCACCCTCTTTATTTTTTGTTGTTTGTATTGTGGTCCATGGCCGAAGTACATTAAAATATTTCAGAGTTCAGAGTTCAGAGAGTTCACTCTTATATGCCCTTTTTAAGTGGTATACTGATGGGGGACAAGGCAGAGAAGTGTGAGCAGATATCGGTGACAAGAGAAGCAGACCACACACACACACACACACACACACACACACCACAGACAGAGTGCAGTGAGGTATTTAAGGAGTTGTAGCGAGCAGTTCAGTGACAGCAGTGTGTGTGTGTGTGTGTGACAGGCACCATTCAGCTCTCTGACAGTGGTCAGTCTGGTCATCAGCTCTACAGTCAGGTAAGTAGGTCAGTAGGCAGCCTGCCCTCTTTGCTTTGCTTCTGATGCTTTCAGACAAGTCTGATGACCAGGGACACCTGCAGTGCTGGACCACTGATTGCAGCCACACCTGAGTTCACCTGATGTCTGTACAATGCAGGAGGCGTGACTGAGAGACCCTCCTTCTCTGATGTAGACCTTAGTACCTGTATCTCTGCTGCACAGCCAGCAGTTGTAGTCAGGTAGCTGGTTAGTGAGACAGAGAGAGAGATACAGTCACACAGATCATAGGAGTTAGTGGATACTGTGCTGGGAAGATTCCCAGCCATACCTCCCTCCCTCAGGAAAAAGACCTCTGTTTTATAGTATTTATTTGATATATAGATGAAATGGTGTTAAAAAACAACAAATTAGATTCAAAATAACGTCTTCTGCATTTTTTTTCCTTCTTTACTATGAGTTCTGAGGTTCAGCAATGCTGAGATGTCTGCTGTGCAACACGTTTTTGCCCACTATCAAGGTGGCAGCATTGCAGCTGTGGCTATAAACCTCTCATCATATTTGACATGGATTTTTTTTTTTAATATGGTAATATAAAACAATTTTCTACCAACAACCTCCTCTCTCTCTCACTCTCTCTCTTTCTCTCTCCCTCTCTCTCACTGTCCCTCTCTCTTCGGATGAGACTATAAACCGAGGCCCGTGTGCGAACAAATGCAGACATCTTGCCCACATGTGAAGTCCTGTTCCACTTTTTGAAAGAGTAGGCCATTGTGGGCCTGTGGGAACACATGACAAAATTTACAAAACTGCATACACACGGGAACTGGATGTAAAAAGACATGAGTGCTTATTCAATTATCCTCGTTAAAAAGAATAAAAATAAAAATTAAATTAAATAAAAATCTCTTCCTCTCTTTGTCTCTGTCTCTCTCTCTCTCTATCAACACACACACATACACACACACTCTCTCTCTCTCTCTCTCTCACTCGCTCTCTCTATCTTTCTCCCCTTTCTCTCAGTATGAGATTACACAAATATTAATTATTTTTTTATACTGGATGTAACACGTTTCTTTTATGTCATATTGCACGTGCTGTTTGCCCAGCTTCTTGTATCACTGCACAGTCCATTAGAACAGATCAGAAACATTTTCCTCTTTCCTAACAGAGATTGCATAGCCTGATTTTTTCTGACTGTGGTGCGGTATCAGTGTGCAATGCCATTGTGTGGCATGGCGTAGTGTCACATGGTATGCTACTGTATGGTATGGCATGGCATGACACAGCATGGAATGGCACAGTAAAGTGTAGTACATGACATGACTAACGATATCACGTCATTGAGGGGGTAGTCAATCCTGTCGTGGTTGTCATACTATATCACACCATACCCACAGTAATACTTGAAATCATTAACAGCAGTGGTATAAGCAGCAGAAGCAACAGAGGTAATGTTGGTGGTGGTAGCAGTGGTGGTGGTGGTGTAGGTGACAGTAGGTGTGTAGTAGTGGCAGCACCTGCAGCAGTAGTGATAGCTGCAGAATGCCACACAGTGCTATACACACGACAATGCTGGTGTCTGCACCAGACTATTTTTTTTTTAATTGCATTTTGACATGTTCCTTCAGTTCTGTTGACAGATCTCTATCAGACAAAAAAGTCTGAACTGGAATCATCCTCCTGCTGAGCTGCCTCCCTGAGTGTGGATTAGCTATCCCTGTGGCAACAGAAAGCCCACTGAGTGTGCATTAGCTATCCCTGTGGCAACAGAAAACCCACTGAGTGTGCATTAGCTATCGCTGTGGCAACAGAAAGCCCGCTGAGTGTGTATTAGCTATCCCTGTGGCAACAGAAAGCCCACTGACAGGACATCAATCACAAGAATGGAAGCATCTCCAGAGTTTGTCAGAGTGTTCAGGGAGTACTTGGCACAGGACGACATGTCTTCTGAAGCTGCTCTGTCTGCTAAAGAGGAACTGCAGAGGTTTCCTCTCTTCCAGTGTATTACTCACAAGTGGAATTCCTTTCTTCTTCCTGCCAACGTACAACAACTAGCAGACATCCTTGTGGACGTAACCTTGAGTGCTGAGCACAATAGACTGCATCATCTCTATGAAATTGGCCATCTTCCGCTGTTGATTGCTGTGTTTGGTAAATACTTATATCAGTGTTTGACACATGGATACCTTCAAATCCCTCAACTACAACCTCTGTGTCAATGGGTGTCATACTGTCTTGACAGTCTTTTTGTCCTCAACTCGTTTGCGTTTTTTCCCTTATTACCGAATAGGATGTATCAAAGAGTTGACATCCCACAGATAGCAGCCAGCCAACCTGTTCCTATTGCAGTGCAAGAGTTTATGGTAGTTTTGGCCATTTTAACAGACAACTGGGTTGTGGTGTTAAATACTTTGCACAAAAATGAATTTCGTCTGGCTTTTTACATCAGACTATATATGCTGATTTCCAACACATTGACACTCTCCCGGCAATACCGGGAATCATTGTCTCAACTAAAAACAGTTATAGCCATTAGACTAGGCAGAAATGAACCGGTAACTGGAAAAGGTCTGATTTCATATCAAAATGAAGAAGCCATTTACCTGGTTCAAAACGGAATCAGACACAATTTTCAGCAAGACCTATTGATGAAAGTTACTACCAGAAACATGTGTCCTGAACTGACCAGCTTTGTGTTGTTTTCTGCATGCATGGGTTCTTGCTGGGATGTGGTTCGTCGCACATTTTTCAAATATTCAGACATGACACTTCTGACATGGCTCAGTAAATGGTCAGCCAATGAGAAAGTACTGGATGTACCTATCCGTATCTTCCGCCTTTTGACACAGACTTCACCGCCTCCTGTCATCATCTCATGTTACCTACACAACATTTTATTCTTCGTGACAGATGAAGACAGCCTGAAGATTCTCCTGACTGCCAGTGCCATGCTTGGCATGTCCACTCATTATGTCTCAGACATATTACGATCCCCTTTTCCACTTTCAACGCTCACACCAAATATAATCGCACTGATCCTAAAGATTGGTCTGCTGTCCTATTCAGACTGTTCTCAACAGTTCCAGTTTGGGGAAGAGCTGAAAAAAGAAGGCACCAGGTCGCTGAGGGAAGTGTGTCGTCTGACCCTCTCTCACAGAATGGGTTTCCAGGCTGAACGACAAGAGAGGATTGATGCTCTCCCTTTCCTGACCCCCCACATGAAGTCCCTGCTGAGTTTTCTGGACCTGGACCTGCTCTTTGATGAAGGACTGGATGGTGGACTGCAAGGTCTGCCCAGATCCTTGTTCATGTTCCTCTCTCAGTGTTGATCCACACAGCAGCAGCAGCCACTACTTGAGGGTGTAAACAGATCGTGATTTCTGTGTGTGTGAGTATGTGTGTGTGTGTGTGTGTGTGTGTGTGTGTGTGTGTGTGTGGTGTGTGTGTGTGTGTGTTGTGTGTGTGTGTGTGTGTGTGTGTGTGTGTGTGTGTGTGTGTGTGTGTGTGTGTGATACCACACTACAAATAAGCCAGAATGAAGAAGAGTGCACAAAGATCCCTGTACATCAGAGCTGCGCATCAGTGTTTCATACCCAGAATCAGCAGACTATACAGCAATGCACTCTTCAGTGAGCAGTGATTAGGGTCTGCTGTGATTCCTTGGACAAGTAGCAAAGACTGGGGGATGTGAGTGGTCATGACTGTGTAAAACTGACAAGGACTGGACAGTTGACCTAGGTCAGTATGGTTACTGGCATCAGTAGCACATCAACACAGACTGGGGAGTGTACAAGTTTGATTGTGTGATTGGCTGCACAAGAACAAATGTACTGTAATGAGAAGCATTCTATTTTTGCACAGGTTAGAAATTCTACCCAGAACTTAGATGTTGTGACAGGAGGGTGGTCATGAGATAAAATGCGCAGATAGGAAGGTCAGTCCATTTGACCAGTGGCTGAAGATGACCCCCACTGTGGTTGGTCAGCTGACAGGACATCCTCACACTGGGGAATAGGGCAGGGCAAGGCAGGGGGTAGGGTAGTACAGGACAGACCACCTGGCACTTTGTGTTTGGGCTGCCTCATCCGTTTCAGTGCACAAGACGTGAGGTGAGGACATGCAACAATGGTGCCCGTGCTTTTCCACAGTGCTGTTTCTTCCTGTCTCTGGTTCCGTCTGTAATGCTGCCTGTGTGTCTGTCTGTCTGCTTGTCTGTAGGTCTGTTTGCTTATTTGTGTGTTGTTGTTGTTGTTGTTGTGCGTTCCCCAGCTTTACACCCTGGGGGTCACCCAGAACATACACTCTGACTCACTCATCCCACCCAGGAATCACTGTGAGATAGGAAGTACACCGGGTGAGAAGTATGCGTGTACGACTATTTTCAAGTACCTCGCCACATAGGCAGCCATACTCCGACTTCAGAGGATTTTTTTCTCCTATAAAGGAGAGTGCAGGTTGTTATGTTAAGAGCTTGTCATGGCTGAAGGCAATCTCAACACAACATTTTAAACATAAAAACATTTTAATGTAGGCCTTGGCAATTAGCTGACATCAATAACTTGACACAGCTTTTGGCCTGGGCCACTTATGTGTGTGTGTGTGTCTGTCTGTCTGTGGGTCTGTTTTCATATGTGTGTGTGTGTCTGTCTGTCTGTGTGCCCTTCATTTGTCTTCAGTGTACCTTTCCATTGATTTTGCATTTCGTTTTGATAGAAAATACATTTATGGATAGACGCAAGTTTGAAAGAAAGGTCAGCAAATATGAAAACAGAACTTGATATTTTTGTATAAACAGTGATGATGATAATGCTGTCATACTTCGTTGTGTAGTTTTGTTTGAATATCTCATTTTGGAAATACTTTTCATTTTTCTCTCTGAAATAATAATTTTCTTCTTCTCTATGTAGTTGTTAGCTTGCCCCCCCCACCCCCCTTTCCCTTCCTTCCACATCCCCTTTGTATTAACTTCTTTTCATTTAAAAAATTCAATTTTTTCCATGTGATTTTTCAAGTTTTTTTTCAGCGTTTTTGTAAAATCGTCGTTATAGACTTTTCTACATTTCCATTTGGAGTTTGTTTATTTCTTGAATATTTTTCACGCCTCTCTGTAAAATACATTAATTATTTTTGTGATATTTGCATGGGCATGACTAGGCTGATTTACGTGGGCTATTTTCATAGGAATAAGCGGAAGCATTTTTCACATTTTCCCTTTTTCTTCTGTCAGCTTGTGTTCAGTTTGGTCAAGCTGTAACTAAGAAAAAGCTGAAGGGTTTCCTTGAAAGTGACATCAGCTGTGTGGCAATGTGTCCTGTATGCTTTTAGGCTGTTCTGCAGCCATGAGCTAGTTTCTTGTGGATTGTGGTTTCATCTGACGTTCTGTGTTATCATAATAAAAAATGAAGAATGATGATGACACTTTGTCTGCTGACTGTTGTTGACTGGTTGTGGACTGTCTTTACCTGCTGAGTGCACTGGTTTAGAATGGTGACTGGTGTGTCATGTGTTTTCTGTCGTCTGTTATCCATGTCTGTAGGAAGCATATTTGATAGATCCCTCTATTCTCACAGGGCTACCAAAGTGTCCCTTAGTGTTGCAAATTAGGCCTTTGTTTTGTTTACCAGTCATGCCACAGTGTGACATGCTCTGTGCCATCAATATAGACATGCCACAGTGTGACATGGTCTGTGCCATCAATATAGACATGCCATAGTGAGACATTATCTGTGCCATCAATATAGGTATGCCACAGTGTGACATGGTCTGTGCCATCAATATAGACATGCCATAGCGTGATATGGTCTATGCCATTGTCTGTGTCATTAATAATATAGACATGCCATAGCGTGATATGGTCTGCGCCATAAATATAGACAGTGCATAGTGCGACATGGTATGTGCCATCAATATACACATGCCATAGTGAGACATGGTCTGTGCCTTCAATATAGACACGCCACAGCGTGACATGGTCTGTCCCCTCAATAAAGGATTGTTGATATACCATAACGAGATAAGGTCTGTTGAATTTGAAGAGGGTGGATAGACATTGAACATCATACATCTGAAAGCTGAGAGATGCAAGGAGTGGAGGAAGCTGGACGTAATATCTATAGTGATGCCCATGTGGTCAGCCAGACTATACATGGGATATGTGATCATCATCATCATCAGTCCGTGACCTTGGCGGTCGTGGAGGAGACACGAAAGACGATGTCGTGGTAAAACTCCTCCATCCATCTCGGTCCTCGGCTCTGCGCAGTAGTGCCGAGTCATTCATCCTGGTTCATTCTCTGATGTTGTACATCCATGACTTGTTCTGTATTCCCCTCTTTCTGCACCTTCGGAGTGTCCCTGCAGTACTGTTTTTGGCCGTGTTGTGGCGGGTGACGTGGCCGAACCATGTCAGCTTTTTTTCTTGACGATGGTGAGAAGGGGTTCATGTGGACCTGTCATCCGTGTTATCTGGCTCTTGACAAATTCATTGGTCTTTCCTTCTCTCAAAGATATGCCCAGCAGTTTTCTATGGCATTTTGTTTCAAATGACTGGATTCGCTTTGCTGTTTCAGCAGTCAATGTCCAGGTTTCATTTCCGTACAGCAGGATAGTCTGAATTAGGGCTTTGTAGAGCTTTAGTTTGATGGGAAACTGATCTCTTTACTTTTCCTATGGTGGTGAGTTTTGTCATGGAAGATGTTGCCATGGCTAGTCTGACTTTGATTTCTGTCGTCGATCGCCCGTCCTTTGTGAGTGTAGCGCCAAGGTATTTAAAAGCGTCTACCTCCTCCAGTTGTTGGCCGTTCATGTACATTTTAGCAGTGGCGTTGCTCGTGCTGTTCACAAGTACTTTACTTTTCTCCAAGCTTACCTCCATCCCATATGCTCCAGCTCTGTTTTCAAGGCTGGTCATAAGATCTTGCAGCTCTGTGTTACTTCCGCCCATGAGGTCAATGTCATTGGCAAACCGCAAGTTCTTGAGGGGTCTGCCGCCAATGGAGATGGTAGAGTGGAAGTCATGTAAGGTCTGTCTCATAATGTTTTCCAAGAACAGATTAAACAGGACTGGAGATAACAGGCATCCTTGTCGGACCCCAACTGTGGTTTTGAGAAGTAGTCTCCGACCTGATTGTGCAGAAGGACTGCACTGCTTGCGGTGTTGTATAGTGGTTGAATGGTTTGTACTAGTCCTTCTTCAATGCCAAACGTTCTGAGGACCTGCACAGGCCTTCGTTCCATACTCTTTCAAAAGCTTTCTTGTAGTCGATGAAGTTGTGGAACAGGTCTCTCTGATGTTGAAGATATTTTTCCATCAGGATGTGGCAGTTAAAAATCTGTTCGATTGTGCTCCTGCCTGCCCTAACCCAGCTTGTTCCTCTGCAAGGTGTTCTTCTGCCTCCTTCTTGAGTCAATTCAAAATAACTTTGAGCATGATCTTGCTGGCGTGGCTGATGAGGCTGATTGTTCTATAGTTTTGGCATTGGCCTAAATTCCCTTCTTGGGCAAGGTATGATGAGCGATTGTGTCCATTCTGTTGGCCACTGTTTTGTCTCCAAATCTTCTGACAGATAGCTGTAACATGTGTGATAACTGTTTCGCCACCATGCTTGAGCATCTCTGCTGGTATGTTGTCTGCTCTCTGGGGACTTTCCTACTGGTAAACTTCGGATGGCTTTTTCCACTTCTATTCCCTCAGTATAGGTAATGGCGAGGATACTCTTGATGTTGCTGCTTCCTCTTCTATTATGCTCTTGTCAGGATGGATTGGAAGTTGTTTAGTTCTTGACAATACTCAGACCACCTGCTCAATGCAGCTGAGCTTTCTGTGAGGAGGTGTCTGGAGCTGTCTTCAATGACTGATGATTTGGTTTGAAGTGGTTTTGTGAGTTTCTTCAGGGTGTCGTATGCCTTTTTACTATGGCACGAAGGCCTGTGGCAGGTCCTCAGAATGTTTGGCATTGAAGAAGGACTAGTGCAAACCATTCAAGCACTATACAACACTGCAAGCAGTGCAGTCCTTCTGAACAATCAGGTCGGAGGCTACTTCAAAACCACAGTTGGGGTCCGACAAGGATGCCTGTTATCTCCAGTCCTGTTCAATCTGTTCTTGGAAAACATCATGAGAGAGACCCTCCATGACTTCCACCCTACCATCTCCATTGGCGGCAGACCCCTCAACAACTTAGGGTTTCCCGATGACTTTGACCTCATGGGCGGAAGAAACACAGAGCTGCAAATCTTACGACCAACTTGGAACAGAGCTGGAGCTATGGGATGGGGGTGAGCTCGGAGAAAAGTAAAGTACTTTAACGCCGGAAATCCCACCGCTAAAATTTACAAACGGCCAAAACTGGAGGGGTAGAGCTTTTTTTAAATACCTCGGCGTTTAACCCCACAAAGGCCGGCGACGACGACAAAAATAAAAGTCAAATGGGCCATGGAACATCTTCCATACAAAACTCCCACCAATGGAAAATAAGAGTTTTTTTTCCCACCCCTAAACTCCAAAGCCCAAATTCAGTCGATCCTGCGTACGGAAGTGAAACCGGGCCCTTGACTGCTGAAACAGCAAAGCGAACCATCTTTCGAAACAAAATCCCATGAAAACTACGGGCATATCCTGGAGAGAACGAAAGACCAAAAAATTTGTCAAGAGTCAAATAACCGGCTGGCGGGTCCACGGGAACCCCTTCTCACCTCGTAAAAGAAGAAAAACTACAGGTTCGGCCCGCCCCCGCCACACCCCCTTTCCCCAAAAACAGACTGCGGGAACACTCGAAGGGGCAGAAGGGGGAAGACAGAACAAGCTGGATGGAAACACCAAAGGACCGGGATGAATGATGGGCACTACTGCGCCCCGAGGACCGAGAGGGATGGAGGAGCTTCCCAGGGCATGTTTTCATTTTCCCCCCGACCCCAAAGGGCAGGGCGATTGTGATGATTTTTTTTTCTCTCTCTCCCTCTCTTCCTCTCCCCTCCTCTCCTTTTCTCTCTCTCTCTTCTCTCTCTTCCCCCCCACCCCTTCACCACAAAAAACACACAACCAAAACACACACAACACACACCACCCACACACACACACACAGGCCCTTTGTAAGTGGTAATGATGGGAGAAAGGCAAGCATGTGAGCAGATACATGACAAAAAAGCAACCACACAAACAACACACACAAACAACAGGTGCAGTCCCCTTTTAAAAGGGTTGTACCCAGCGTTGACAGCAGTGTGTGTGTGTGGTGGGACTACACCTTTCAGCTCTCTGACAGGGGTCAGGGGTCATAGCTCTACGTCAGGTAAGTAGGTCATGGGAGCTCCCTTTTCTTTGTTTTGTTTCTGATGCTTTCAGACAAGTCTGTGCCAGGGACCCCTCAGTGCGGGACCATGATTGCAGCCACCCTGATTTTCACCTGACGTTGTTTTTATTTTATTTATTTTTTTTTTTATATAAAGGGGATAAGGGAAAAGCACTTAGTGCTTTTTTACATCCCCCTCGTTAATGGGGAAAGTAAATTTTGTCTCTTTCCTATGGGCACACAAGGGCCTACTCTTACAAAAAGGAACAGGATTTAAGTGTGGCAAGATTTCTGTGTGCTTCGCACCGGCCCTCGATTACAGTCTACCCAAAAGGGCCTTTGGGGGGTGATCTGCATGAGGTTAACCCAGGGGAAAAAATCCCCTTGAAGGGGAATCAAACCCGGGTCGTGATTGCGAGCGCAATGTTCTCACAGGCTACCCGTCCTGACAGGCAGGAGGCTACTGGGAGACCCCCTTCTCGATGTAGCCCTTATACCTACTTTTGCTGCACGCCAGCATTGTACGGGTTGCGGTTGTGAGAGAGAGGGAGGAGGGAGAAAAGAGAGAGGAGAGAGAGAGAGGAAGGAGAGAGAGAGAGAGAGAAGTCCAAAAAAAAGGGAGTCGTGGATACGTGCGGGGAAGATTCCCGCCAAAACTCCCTCCCCATAAAAACCCCTTTTTTACTAGTTTTTATTTGAAATAACAAAACTTGAAAAAAAAAACCCCAACAAATTGGAAGCAAAACAAAGTCTTCTGCTTTTTTTCCCCTTCTTCACTAGATTCTGGGGTTCAGCAATCTGAGTTCTGCTGGCAACAAGTTTTTCCCCCCCATAAAGGGTCGCAGCATTGCGCGTGGCTATAAACCTCTAATCATATTTGACATGGAAAAGTCATTTTTTAAATAAAATTACCCATAAAACAAGTTTTTTACCAACAACCTTCTCTCTCTTCTCTCTTCTCTCTCTTCCCCCTCTCTTCCCCTTCCCCTCTTCTCCCCTTCCCCTTTCTCTGTCTTCTCTCCCTTTCCCCCTCCTCTCTCTCTCTCCCCCCTCTATCTCTTTTCTCCTTTTCTCTCTCTTTTCTCTCTCTCTCTTCTCTCTCACTGCCCCTTCTATTGGGGGATGAGACATAAACCGGGGCCCGTGTGCAAACACAGCAAACTCTTGCCCAATGTAAACCCTGTTCCACTTTTTGAAAGGTAGGCCATTGGGGGCCGGGGGGAACACTACAAAATTTTACAAAACTGCATACCACGGAACGGGATGTAAAAAACACTGTGTGCTTTTCAATTACCTCGATATGAAAGAATAAATAAAATTTTAAATTAAATTTAAAAAAAAAATCTCTTCCTCCCTTTGTTCTGTCTCTCTCTCTCTATAACCAAAATACACTCTCTCTCTCTCTCTTTCTCTCTCTCTCTCTTTTCCCTTTCCCTTTTCTCTCTCTCAGTAGAGATTACCCAATTAATTAAATTTTTTTATACGGGATGAAACACGTTTTTTTATGTACATTGCACGTGTTTTTTTTGCCCAGCTTTGTACACTGCACGTCCATTAAAAAAATCAGAAACTTTTCCCTCTTTCCAAAACAGAATTGCAAAGCCTGATTTTTTTGACTGTGGTGTGGTATCAGTGTGCTATGGCATGTTGGCGGGCATAGTGTCACATGGTATGCTACGATGTATGGCAGGGACCACAGAAAGGAATGGCACAGTAAAGTGGTACTGAAATGACATACGATTAAAGTCTGAGGGGGTACAATCTGGGGTAGTTGTAAAAACCCATAAAAACACCAAACCCCGACAAAAATATTTGAAATAATTAAACAAGCAGCGGGTTAAAGAAACAAAAAGCAACAGAGGTAAATTTGGGGTGGACCCCCAGTGTTGGTGGGGGGGTGTAGGTGACAGAGGTGTGTATAGGGGCGACCGCAGCCAGTAGTGATAGCTGCAGAATGCCAACAGTGTATACACCGACAAATGGGTTTTTGGGCACCAAAAAAAAAAAAAAAAAAAAAAAAAAATTGAAAAAGAATTTCCTTCATTTTTGAAATCTCTTCGCAAAAAGTTGTGGAAACCCCTTTTAGTGTTTGATTGGATACTACCCCTCAACAAAAGCCCCTGGGTCATTGTTCCCCTTAACGGCCCCCCCTAAAGGGGATTTTCCCTCAAAAAACCCCGAGTGGGGGTGTTTTCCCCTTAACAAAAAGATGAAAACCAAAAAAAATGGAACCCAGTTTTGAGGTGAAAGGGTCTTTGGCACAGGATTCAGGGTTTTTGGGCCCTTTTTTTTTTAAAAAAAAATAAAAAATTTTTTTTATTTTTTTTTTAATTTTTTTTTTTTTTAAAAAAAAAATTTGGGGTTTAAAAAAAAAAAAAAAAAAAAACTTTTTTTTTTTTTTTTTTTTTTTTTTAAATTTTTTTTTTTTTTTTTTTTTTTTTTTTTTTTTTTTTAAAAGTTTAAAAAAAAAATTTTTAATAAAAATTTAACAAACAACGGCTAGGGTTTAAATGCTTTGCGCACAAGGGTTTCGTCTGGTTTTTTACATCAGACTGAAATTTCGATTTCCAAAAATTGGAAATCTCTAAGAACCCCGGGAAAAAAAACCATTGCCCAAAAAAAAAACATTTTAAAGCTGTTAGATTTGGGCAAAAAAGAACCGGTAACTGGAAAAATGATTTCATATCAAAACGAAGAAGTTTTACCTGATTCAAAACGGAAAAAGACCATTTTTACCCAGACCTATTGATGAAATTTACTCCCAGAAACATTTTCCCTGAACTGACCAGGTGTGTTGTCTTTTCGGGGCAAGCTTTTTTGCTGGGATGTTGTTTTTTGTAATTTTTAAAATGTTCAGACAGGACACTTCTGGCATGGCTACAGCCAATGAGAAAGAAATGGATGTACCTACCGTACTTCCCCCTTTTGAACAGATTCAGCGCCTCCGCCCTCATCCATTTTTTCCCATAAACATTTTAGTCTACGGACAGAGAAGACAACCCGAAGATTTTTGCGACGCCCGTGCCATGCTTGGGATGTCCATCATTATGTCTCAACTATTTCGATCCCCCCTTTCCCCTTTTTAACCTCACCCAAATATAATCGCATGGCCTAAAGATCGTTTTGGTGTCCTATTTAGACGTTTTCAACAGTTCCGTTTCAGAGGGCTTGAAAAAAAAGGCACCAGGTCGTGAGGGGAAGTGTGTCGTTGACCCCCTCTCACAGAATGGGTTTCCGGCTGGACACAAAAGAGGATTGACTCCCCTTTCCCGGGCCCCCCCCCATGAATCCTGCTGAGTTTTTTTGGACTGGACCCGCTCTTTGATGAAGGAGGATGGGGGGCTGCAAGGTCTGCCCAAATTCTTTTTTCATTTCCCTTCATGTTGTCCACACAGCTCGCACCACTACTTAAGGGTGTACAAAGACGGATCTCTGTGTGTTAGTGTTGTGTTTGTGGTGTGGTTTTTGTTTGTGGGTGTGGGGTGGTTTTGATACCCCACTACAAAAAACCCGAATAAAAAGGTGCACAAAATCCCCCTTTAAAAAAAGCTGCGCACTGTTTTATACCCAGAAGCAGCAGGGTATACAGCAAAGCACTCTTTCGTGGCAGTTATAGGGAAAATTTACACAGATGAATTTTCTGCGTGTTTAATTTACAGTGGCAAAAACTGGGGGATTTTGGGGTCTAAATGGTTTTAAAAATGACAAGGACTGGGGAGTTACCCAAAGGGATAGGTTACTGGCATCAGAAAACCCAACACAGATGGGGGGTGCAAATTGATTGTGTGATTGGGCCAAGAACAAATGTCTGGATGGGAAGGTTCAATTTTTGGGACAGGTTTCAAAAATTTCCCAGAACTTAGATGTTTTACAGGAGGGTGGTCATGAGATGTTATTGCAAAGAAGGCGCCCTTTGACCATGGCTGAAATACCCCCACTGTAGTTGGTCACTGTCCCGGGCATCCCACACTGGAGAACAGGCAGGGCAAGGCAGGGGGTAGGGGGTACAGGAAGACCCCCCTGGGACTTTTTGTTTGGGGGCCCCTCCTTTTTTGTGCACAAGAAAGTGAGGAAGGGGCATGAACAAGGTGCCCATGCTTTTTCACAGTGTGTTTTTTCCTTCCTGGTGCCGTCTTGGGTGGCCTGTTTTTCTGGGTGTCTGCTTGTCTGTAGGGTTTTTTGCATTTTGTGTGGTTTGTCTGTCTGTCTGTCTGGGCCCTTCATTTGTCTTCATTACCCCTCCGTGATTTTTGGGTTTTTTTTGATAGAAAAAACATTTATGGAAAAACAAATTTTAAAGCAAAGGTTTGCAAATATGAAAACAGAACTTGATATGTTGTATAACCAGGTTGATGATGCTGTCAATTGGTTGTGTACTTTGTAAAAAATCTCTTTTAAAGCTTTTATTTTGTCTTTAAAATAAATTTTCCCTTTCTATTTTTGTAAGCTTTCCCCCCCCCCCCCCCCCCCTCCCCCCCCCCTCCCACATATCCTTTTTATTCATTTTTTTATTTTTTTAAATTTAAATTTTTCCATGTGATTTTTAAGTTTGTTTTTTTCTGTGTTTTTGTAAAAAAGTGTTAAAACTTTTCACATTTTTCCCTTTGGGTTGTTTATTCTTGGGGTTTTTTTCGCCCTCGTAAATATTAGCTATTTTTTGTGTTTTTTGCATGGGCAGACTAGGCTGATTTATGTGCGCATTTTTATGGATTTTGCGGAAGCATTTTTCACATTTTTCCCCCTTTTTTTCTGTCGTTGTTTTTCATTCGCTCAAGCTGTAACTAAAAAAAACTGGGGGTTTCCTTTAAAGTGCGTCACTGTGTGGCAAGTGTCCCGTAGCTTTCAGGTGTTCTGCAGCCATGACTAGTTTTTTGGGATTGGGTTTTTATTGACGTTCTATGTTTTATAAAAAAAATGAAAAATGATGATACATTTTGTCTGCTGACTGTTTTTTGACTGGTTGTGGGCTGTCTTTACCTGCTGATGCTGGTTTAGAATGGATGGTGTGTCATGTGTTTTTTTTGTTGTCTGTTACCATGTTGGGAAAACTATTTGAAGATCCCTCTTTCGACAGGGGTCCAAAGGTCCCCTTATGTTCAAATTTGGTATGTTTTGTTTTAAAAGTCCAACACGTGGACTGGTCTGTGCCCCAAATCCACATGCCCAAACATACATGCTGTGCTCAAAAAACATGTCGTAGTGAACATGGTTGTGCCCCTCAATTAGGCATGCAAGTGAGACATGGTCGGCCATCAATATAGGGATGCCAAGCGTACATGGGCTTGCCATCAATATGTAGCAAAAGCAAAAATGGCCCTGTCCTCAAAATAGACATCCACCGTTGACATGGTCGGCTTTAAAAATAGACATCCATAGCATGACAGGGCTGTGCCATCAATATGGTTGCAAGTGAGATATGGGGCCGGGGAACAATATAGAATGCCATAGGTGAAATTTTCTGTGAACGTTAGAATGCCACCGGGACTGGCTTGGCCTCAATATATAGACAACCAAGTGTGAATGGCTGTGCCCGATCTGCCATAATATAGGACAATGCTAGTGCGACAGGGCTGTGCCATCAATATAACTGGGAAGTGAGACATAGTCGTGCCATCAAAATAAAACGCCACAGCGTGACAGGCTTTCCCCTCAATAAAGGGTTGTTTATATACCCCAAACGTGAAAGGTTTTTCAATTTGAAGAGGGGGCTAGACATTTAAGTCATCTCTGACAGCTGGAGATGCAAGAGTGGGGAAGCTGGGCGTAAAAATCTATAGTGGTGCCCCTGCGGGCAGCCAACTATACTAGGGTATATAATAGGGGTTGAATTATTTTTATTTTTTTTATTGTACCACTTTAAGTCCGGCGATTTTTCTCGTCAAATTGGGGGTGCCCCCTGGAAGAGTGCATTGCCCAAAGCGTTCCCCCATTTTTTTCTTTTTTTTTCCTCTCTGATCTGTACGTTTCCCCAAAAACTGGCTTCTTTGTACAGACTTTTTCCCCGGACAACCTCTTATTCCCCTTTGGGGGCCCTTTTTTTGTGCGTTAAATAATTTGTGTAACACATGAGACCTCAGCTTTCGTGCAAACGAAAGACTAGCACCCAAAAACCCCCACTCGTGCTCTAATGGGGCGGAAAATTTGGGCAAAAGGGGTTCAAACCCCCCCACACTTCCCCCCACACCTTTTTAAATTTTTGTTTTTCCAGGCAGGGGCATTACCTCTAGACCCCGACCCACTTCATAGCTGTGGTAAGGAAGAGAGGTAACAATGAAGAGAGGACAAACTGTAAATTGTTTTTTTAAAGGGTAAAAAAAGAAGGAAATGCTAAGAAAAAAACTGCATTGCAATGTGCACATCCACCTGCACATGATTTACAAAAAATAAATCTTTTTTTCAGAAAAAAAAGAACTATTCAAGTCAATTAAAAAAAAAAAAGTAAAAACAATCAATAGTAAATTTTGTATCCAAAAAATTTAAAAACAATCGTAGCTCATTAAAGTAAGCATTCCCCCACTGTTAAATAAAAACAATGAAAAAGTATTTACAAGGGGTTTAACTACAAGCATCAAGCACTGGCAAATTTCACAATGCATTTCATCCTCTCTCTTCTCCTCTCCTCTCCTCCCTTCCTCTCTCTCTCTCTCTCTCTCCCTCTTTTCTCTCTCTCTCTCACACACACACACAACCCCCCACCACCCCTTTTTAAATTGTATCTGAGGGGACAAGCAGAGAAGTGTGGCAGAATCAGAGAAAGAAAGCAACCCACACACACACACACAACACACACAACACAAATGCAGTGCCCTGTTAAGGAGTTGAGCCCGCATTCATTTACGCATGTGTGTGTTTTGTGGAGACAGACAAATTAGCTCTCTGACGGGTCAGTCGGGATCAGCTACAGTCAGGTAAAATGGTCAGTAGGCAGCCTGCCCTCTTCTTGCTTTGCTTCTGATGCTTTCAGACAAACTGATACCAGGGGGCACCGCGTGCGGATCACTATTGCAGCCCCACCTAGTTTACCTGACTTTTGTATTTATTTTTTTTATTATTTATTTTTTATATCGAGGTAATGAAATAAGCACTTAGTGCTTTTTTACATCCATCCTGGTATATGCGGATTGTGAATTTTGGTCATCTGTTCCCCAGGGATGGCCTACTCTACGAAAAGCGGAACAGGATTTAATTGTGGCAAGAGTTCTGTGTGCGTTGACACGGGACCCCGATTTAAGTTATCCGGATGACTTTGGGGGAGTGGAGTCTGCACTGAGGTTAATCCGGGGGGAAAAAACCCCCTTTAAAAGGGGGTCGAAAATGGTTTTTCCCATTGCGAGCGAATGTTCTGACCACAGGGCTATCCCTCCTGTACATGCAGGAGGGGTGACTGAGAACCCCCCTTCTCGAGTAGAAAATTAACCCGTATCTCTGCTGCAAGCCCATTGATCAGGGAGGGTTAGTCAGAGAATGGAGGGGGGAGAAGAAAAGAGAGAAAGGGGAGAGAAGAGAGGAAGAGAGAAGAGAGAGAGAGAAAACTGAACTCGAATGGGGTTTAATGGTACCGGGCCCTTTGGGCCCCAAAACACCAAAAGGGGAAGGGGGGGGGGGGGGAAGGGTGAAACATAACATAGAAAACGTTCAGACAATTACTGTCAATCATAAAATCAAAATCTCTTTTTAACTCCATTTTTTAATCCCCATTGGGGCAGTTTATCAAATATTCATAATCTATTCACCACATTCTAATGACTTTAAATCTCATAAACAATGAGGGTTTTAAATCCACGTTTCATATGAACATCATTTTTTTCCCCAAACAACGATTTCAACTTAAAAATTTTCCCTAAAAAAGGGGGATACTCCCCCCTTTTTTTTTTTAACAACATTCTTAACTGACAATTAAACAGATATCATCATTGTTACGAAAATTTTAACCCCACTTTTAAATCACAAAAGCACACCACAAAATCTTCATTACCAAGTGATTATAGGAATGAAAGGGAAGGGGGAAGGGGGGAAAAATATCGGGGAAACTGCATCATG
>CM054162.1:39981020-40020714 GCA_028751875.1 Rapana venosa
GAGCTCGGGGTCTTTCTCGGGGGCCGGCATTTTGGGGGGGCCCCCCTCCCTTCCCCGTGCTTTCCCTTCCCTGACCCTAAGAGGGCGGTACCCTTTTACGCGGGGTGAACTGGGGGAACTGTACTGAAGCCAAGGCGGCAAAGGGTACAAATCCGGGGTCCACGCTCGACGTGCTTAACTTGGCTGGGAGAAAGCGAGTGCTCCACCCTGAGCATCCCGCCCCCCACATAACAAACAATTTCTAACAGAATCAAACCACTTTATTTTCATAAAAATACAGCCACACTTTTGACTTATGTAAATAAAGAAATAAAGAGAAAAAAAGACAAAAGGGAAAAGAAGAAAGAAAGAAAGGACAAATAACACTAAATAAAACCAGTACATCAATTTCTTTTTTAAACGACACTCGTAACTTTTTAAAAACAAGGGGTTTTTTTTTTTTTATTTTCCTCCGAATTTCCAGAGTGTTTTTCCGCGGGTCTTTTTTTGCGGGTAAAGGGTCACAGCCTCGTTTTGGGATTCCAAATGCGCACACTGGTATTATTTTGGGGCATGTAGTATCTTTTTAAGAGTGGGAGTCAAAAAAAAAAATGTTGGTTATTTTCACAGATGTTTGAAAGTAGAAAAAGTGGACTGTGCATTTTTTTTTGGGGGGTTGAGGCATAGAGAAAATACTAATAGGCAGAGAAATGGAAATAATATAAAACGGGATTGCTTGTGTTCCTACGTTTTGACCTACCTGATATCTGGGTAAGGGAAGCTAGCAGACAAAAAAGGGATTAAGGGGTACGTGTTTGCTAAATTTTTTTTAAAAAAAATTTAAACCTACCGAATTTGTTCAAAATCAAAGGTTTTGAGTCAGGGCTAGTCTTTTCAAAAAGCGGTTTTTATTTTTTTTTGGACCGCTTTAATTTGGCAGGGGAAATATAAGATTCCTTTAAAAAACGAAGGGGAAAAAAGGGATTTTTTAAAATTCGGGGGTACTTAAGCCCTTGCAACCAAAAACGCCCCTTCGTGCCCAGCTTTCTTGTTGCCCAGAAAAGGGGACACCCGCCCGCTTGCTGCGGTCAGAGGGTCAAGGAGGCTAGAAGAGAAGTGTCTGATGTCCGTGTATTTCGGAACGCTTTTTAACTCTTCAGCTTTAATGAAAGGGGGAAAGGTCGCCTTCCGGCTTCTGCACACACACACACACACAACACACACTTACACCCCCAACACACAAAACAAAACAACACACACAACACCACACACACACACACACACACACACACACACACACACACACACAGAATATCCCAACCAACCAAATCAAACAAACAACCAGCCACTCACACCCAAACCCCCCCCCAAAGCTCTCCCCCATCCATCCAACCTCTCATCCACCCACCCACCCAACCCACCAACCCACCTCTCACCACCCAGTAAAACCTCCAATCTCTCACCAAACCAAGCCACCACCCAACCTCTCACCCACCCACCCAACCCACCACCAACCTCTTACCCACCCACCCAACTCTCACTCACCCAACCCACCACCCAACTCTCACCCCCAACCCACCCACCCACCCAAACTCTACCCACCCAACCACCCACCCACACAAACTCTCACTCAACCACCCAACACACCACCCAACCTCTCACCCAACCAACCTCAAACCCAAAAACCCTCTCACCCACTCCCCCAAACCCTCCTCCCCATCCCCCTCAACTCTCACCCACCCACCCACCCTCTCACCCACCCCAAACCTTCACCCACCCAACCCACCCCACCCACACAAACTCTCACTCAACCACCCAACACCACCCAAAACCTTCACCAACCACCCTCTAACCCAACCTCTCACCCATCCACTCAACGTCTCACCCACCCACCCACCCACCCTCTCACCCACCCAACCTCTCACCCACCCACTCACCAAATCTCTCACTCACTCCCCAAAAACCTCTCACCTACCCCCCCAAACCCTCTCAGCCACCCAACCTCTCCCCCACCCAACCTCTCACCCACCCAACCTTCACACACCAAACCTCTCACCTACCCACCCAACCTCTCACCTACCCACCTAACCTCTCCCCCACCCACCTAACCTCTCACCCCCCCAACCTCTCACCCACCCAACCTCTCACCCACCCAACCTCTCACCCACCCAACCTCTCACACACCCAACCTCTCACTTACCCACCCAACCTCTCACCTACCCACCTAACCTGTCAACACCCAACCTCTCCCCCAACCCAACCTCTCACCCACCCAACCCACCCCACCCACCAAACCTTCTCACCCCACCAACCCCCCCCAAAACCTCTCACCCACCAAACCCAATCCACCCACCACCTCTCCCCAAACCACCAACCCACCACCCACCTTTCACCCACCCCCCTCTCACCAACGTCTCACTCACCCACCCCAACCCCCCAAAAACTCACCTACTCCCCCAACCTCTCACCCACCCAACCTCTCACCCACCCACCCCAACCCCCAAAACCACCCACCCAACCACCTTCTCACCCAACCTCTCATTCCAACCAACCGATTTAACCAACCGAACCACCCAGCCAGCAGACATACAGCCAGACAGACAGACAGAGAGACAGCCAGACAGACAGACAGCCAGCCAGAAAGCTAGCCAGCCAGCCAGCCAGACAGACAGACAGACAGACAGACAGCCAGACAGCCAGACAGACAGAGACAAGAAGACTGGAACCTCCGGTGTGCCAGATCTGGCTGGTGCCGGCATGAGCGTAGAGCAGGAGCGGGTAGCGGTGGCGGGTGCTCCAGTCACACTTGTCTCTGGAGTCGGCAGCGTCCACCAGCACGTGCCACCCGGAGTCCTTGGTGCGTGACCCGTACTCTTTGCTGATGAAAGAAGCGGCGCTGGATATGGCTGAGGAGAGAGGGGGGGAGAGAGAGAGAGGGGAGAGAGAGAGAGAGAGGGGAGGGGAGGAGAGAGAGGGAGGGAGAGAGAGAGAGAGAGAGAGAGACAGAGACAGAGAGAGACGAGAGAGAGAGGGAGATAGACAGACAGACGAGAGAGACAGAGAGAACAGGAGAGAGGAGAGGGAGAGAGAGAGAGAGAGACGAGAAGAGAGACAGAGACAGAGAGAGAGAGAGAATGCGAATGCGAAAGTGTTATTCATTATAGGCCTTGGCCCCTCATGAAAGGGTTGTGTGTCTATATTCAACATCCCAAAACATGTTGCATAGGAAATATTTAGGAAACAGAAGAAGGATACATCAACAATAAACAGTATTTCTGATTTAAAACATCTTACACAAAGAAATTGCTAGGCCCTTACTACTGTATTTGTTCGTATAACGACATAAGAGAGAGAGAGAGAGATGGGGGGGGGGGGAGCATGAGGGGCACAAATGCAGTAGTAAGGAGGTAGACAGAGCACACATACACACACACCAAAACACACACACACACACACACACCCACACATTACGAAAAAAACAGCAAATGCTTTGCTTATTCAATATACCATCTTGAAATAAAGTTTGACTTTCACACACACACACATGTACACACACACATGTACACACACATGTGCACACACACACACACACACACACAGACACACACACACACACGTACACACACATACACACACGCCCTTACCCCTCCACAGAGAAATAGTTGGTGGCGGTGTCTTTGATGAGGTCTGTGTACACCTCTCTCTCTCATGTCAAGTCAAGTCAAGTCAAAAACACTTCAATCATCCCATGAAGGGCAGTTACAATACTGACAGGCACATTGATATCTATAATTATCTCAAAGGACACAAGAAAGCTACATTTCAAATTGATATGAACAGTCCAGAGATTTGGAGAGAAGAGTACAGGCGGTGGAAATGAGATGCTTCCGGAGACTCCTTGGCATCTCCTACAAAGACCACATAAGCAACGAAAGCGTGCATAACAGAATTCACAAACCATTGGAAACCCCACGAGGAACTTCTAACGATCGTGAAAAGGTAAACTTAAATGTTATGGCAGTCACAAGATCAAAGGACTTTCAAAGACCCAATTTTACAAGCACTGTCAAGGAGGAGAAGAAGAGGCAGACCAAGGAGAGCTGGGAGGATAAACTCACGAATGGACAGGCCTTAGAAATCAACAAAACCCTGAGAAAGGCAGAACAGAGAGAGGAATGGAGGGAACTGGTTGTTGAGTCTTTGAGGGTGCCCCCACGGTCGTCAGACTACGGGACAGATAGATAGATAGATAGATGAACAGTCCAAGATAGCTTCAAAAACAAAACAACACAAACAAACAAAAATTAAACACACCCCCCCCCCCTTACCCCTCCACAGAAAAGTAGTTGGTGGCGGTGTCTGTGGCCAGGTCTGTGTAGGGGCAGAAGAGCAGTCTGTCCTTGCTGAAGAAGTTGAGGGGCGTGCTGCCCTCCCCGTCAAAGATGAAGTACGTCTGCACCCTCCCCCGGCCTTGTAAACAACAACACACGCCAGCACCTGGCAACACCCACAACACAACACACACACAGCACACACACATACACACACACATACACACAGACACACACACAACAACACTACAGACGCAAAGAGTGCAGAACACTCACACGCAACGGACACACACAGGTGCAAAGTATGCAATATATGTAATGCACAAAAAAATACCAAAGCATCACTTCACGGGTATGCATACAGACACGACACCCACACACACACCACACACACACACACAACACACACACACGCACAACACACACACACACACACACACACAACCAACACACACACACACTCAAACGTTACCCTTGTCAATGGCATCAGGCTTTCCCGCTGGCCCACTCGTGACGATAGTAGCTCTTGTATGCGGTCGTTGCTTGCTGCAAGGGCCTGAGCTCTGGTAGCCAACGTGGCCAGCGACACACACCCGCAGGTCCTCCGGTAGCGTAGGTGTCGTTAGTCCCCCCAGGCCCAGTGTACAGGTCGTAGATGGACTTTTGTTTTGCCTGTTCCCCGCTTAAACCCACAAGCCACGTAATAACAGACCGTTACAGTCAAAGGAAGCCTGCTGTAGTCGTAGGTAATTCGTTGCAGTTTGATGTAACCTGTAAATGGTAAGGTAAAGAAGTCCCATAACCCTATATGTCGAAGGTGGGAGCGAGGCGCAGAGACTTCTCTTCTCAACAGGGCCAGCATATTGAGGAGGCGGCGCCCATCTCCTCTCCTTAGCTGCTTTTTTTCTTTCCCTGACCATAAATAGGTGCAGGTACCCATTTAACCCAGCTGGGAGGAAACTGGAAGAACTGTAACTGAAGCAAGTATGCAAACGGTCACCACCCATTCCAACGGTAACCACCCTCGACGGTCATAACTTGGCTGGGGAAAAGCGAGTGCTCCCGACACTGAGCTATCCCCATACCACAGTAATACTTGAAATCCTTAACTAGCACAGCAGAATCAGAAGAAGCAACAGAGGTAATGTTGGTGTGGTAGCAGTGTGGTGGTGGTGTAGGAGACAGTAGGTGTGTAGATAGTGGCAGCAACCCTGCAGCAGCAGTGATAGCTGCAGAATTCCACAACAGTGCTAAAATACACACGACAATGCTGGTGCTGCACCAGACTATATTTGAGAAAATGCCATTCTGACATGTTCCTTCATGTTCTTGTTGACAGATCTACTATCAGACAGAACCAGAAAAGATCCTCCTGCTGCGGCATCCATCCCTGAGTGTGGATTAAGCTATCCCATGTAGCAACCCAGAAAGCCCAACTGAGTGTGCATTAGCTATCCCTGTGGCAAACAGAAGAGAGCCAACTGAGTGTGCATTAGCTACTCCTTGAGGAACAACAGAAATCCCACAGAGTAGTAAATTGGCTATCCCTGATGGCCAACAGAAAGCCCACTGACAGACAGATCAATCAGAAGAATGGAAGCATCTCCAGAGTCTGCAGTCTCAGGGAGTACTTGGCACAGGACGACATGGTCAACTGAAGTCTGACTCTGATCTGCTAAGAGCAAACTGCAAACAGGTTACCTCTCTTTCCAGTGTATACTCCAACAAGTAGAAGTGACCTTCTTTTTTTTTCCTGCCAACGACGTACCACTAACAGACAATCATAGTGGACGTAAACCTTGAGTGCTGAGTCACAAATAGACTGCTCATCATGTCTAAGAAATCGGGCATCTTCCTCTGTTGAATGCTGTATTTGGTAAATACTTATAATATCAAGTTTGACACATGATAACTTCAAATCCCTTCAACTACAACCTCTAGTGTCAATGTGTCATTACTGTCTTTGACAGTCTTGTTTGTCTTCTCAACAGTCCCATGTGTTTCCCTTAATATCTATATCTAATAGGATTATCAAGGCTGACATAAATAACCCCAGATAGCAGCCAGCCAACCTGTTCCTAATTTGCATAGCAGTGAGTTCATGGTAAGGGTTTTGTCGCTTTAAATTAAAAACAGACAACTGGGTGTAGGATGATAAAATACTTTAGCACAACAAGGGAATTTTGTCCTAGGCATTTATTACCATCAGACTATATCAGTTGCTGATTTTCCACAAAAACACATTGCCACTACTCCGCAATACCGCGGGTTCATTGTCTCAACTACAAGAGTTATGAGCCATTAGACTAGGCAGAAATGAACCGGTAACTGGAAAAGAAAATTTCTGATTTCATATCAAAAAAAACGAAGAAGCCAATTTACCTGGTTCAAAAATGGAACCAGACACATCTTCATCAGACCTATTGATGAAAAGTGCCTCCAGAAAAAAGGTCCTGAACTGACCCAGACTGTGTGTTGTTTTTCTGCAGGCAAGCGTTCTTGCAGAGATGGTGGTTCGTCGTACATTTTTACAAATGTTCAGATATGACACTTACTGAGCACTGCTCAGTAAATGGACCAGTGCCAATGAGAAATTACTTACTACTTGGATGTACCTATCCGTATCTTCCGTCCTTTTTGACACAGACTTCAGCGCAATCCTGTCATCATATCCTCTATTTTTCCTATTTTTTTCTACCTTCGGATGAGACTATAAAAATACCGAGGACCCGTGTGCGAACGTACCCAGATCAACTTGCGCCACTTTAAATCTATCCTTTAAAAATTTTAAATCGCTGTTCCGCTTTCGTAAGAGTAGGAGCCCAAAGTGTGCCGTGGGAACAGATACAGAATGACAAAAACCGCATACACCACAAGATGTGAATGCAAAAAAGCACATAAATGCTTATTTCATAATTATCCTCGGTATAAAAATTATTTTTAAAAAACCACAACATTTTAGTCCTACGTGACAGATGAAGAATAGCCTAAAGATTCTGCTATGACTGCCATTGCCATGCTTGGCATGTTACTAGCATTATTCACAGACATAATTACGTATCCGATTATTTCCACTATTCAACGCTCACAACCAAATATAATCTAAACTATAATCGTGCATGGAACATTTTGCCAAACGGAAAATAAAGAGTTATATAAAATTTTCTCTTCAATGATTGACATTTATTTGATTAAACATAAACTTTGATTGGGAGTGAAATGAGTCTTCCATTTTTCATGATATTCTATTTTTTATATTTACGTCTAAGCCAAAAAATTATCTCATCAGGAGGAGATACACTGGTGGGGGTTAATTGTCATGGTTAATTAAAAAGAATTTATTTCAGTGTTGAAAGATCAAGTTGAGAACAGAAAACACTGTGGTTATAAAACGACACTAAGAATTTACTTGGCACCAATCAATGAAACACTCAATGTGTTAATTTGTATGGATATAAAGTTCCTTATTCCCTCCTTCTTATTCTACATTTTGAAAAAACAACAACACGATATTTATGGCTTAAATATTTGGAGCAGTGTGTATTAGATCTTCAGAATGCATATTTGATGATTGGGATTAACCGATAAATGGGGTGAATTCACAATTCATGCACCAACAGCTTGTGCAATTAACAGTTTAGATGATGAATATGATACTTTCAGATCTACTACATTATCCTAGTAAAATTTCCCAGAATTTCACATAATATGCAACACAAATGTACATGATAGATATTTTGCAATCAGCTGATTGAGATCTGTAACATGTTAGAACTGTGTTTAAATTAAATGGTCCTCTTGTGACCCAAGGCTTTGAAGAATCTTTACATTTATATATAAGGGCACCTACAGGTTCCGAGTGTGGTAGATTTTATTTCTTTTATCTCTGGGTTTAATTATTTCTTTCAGAATTCTATTCCTTAATCTTTGCTGAAGTTGAAAACGGTAACACAGAATCTGACATCTGCCAGATTGTAATGTAGATGGAAACTAATAGCAGCATAAAGAAAGAACACTAAAACAGAAATCGACCAAAACTATCTGCCAAAAGTAGTGTGGGTAATTAAACAAAGAAAAATGACTTTGTAAATACACTAAATAGCAAAACGTTTCAAGAAAAACTTGCAGTCGCCACAAATGTTTTAGGAAAGACAATATATGGAAACAGGGTCTCTGGAAAATCTTTGTTTAATGCTTAAAAGAGGCATGGCACATTGCATGTCTAGAAAAGCAAGTACCCATGCACAAGAACAAAAGATCATGAATGGTTGACAAGGAA
The DNA here is from genome assembly GCA_028751875.1 of Rapana venosa. Taxonomy (NCBI): domain Eukaryota; kingdom Metazoa; phylum Mollusca; class Gastropoda; order Neogastropoda; family Muricidae; genus Rapana; species Rapana venosa. The sequence goes on from CM054162.1 coordinate 39,989,610, forward strand.
TGTGAAATCGCAAAAAAAGAAATAGATCAAAATTAATTGCTTTTAGGAGTGATCAGAAGCAAGAGGACAGGTTGATTTATGTGGAAAAAAGAAAAGAGTAACAAACATTTAGTAAAAACAAAAAAACAAAGTTACAGAAAAAATGAAAACAGAACTTTCAGACAGAAAAAACATTAAACTTTCTGTCATTTTTTGGAAATAAGTTTTAAAAGGATGGGGTTAATGCAATCTGGAAATAATTTACAACTACATTAGCAATGATGATTGGTTTAAACCCTATTTTAAAAAAAGAATATATTTTGCAAAATAAACTAGGAAACTGTTGCAAGCAATATCAATGCATTAATGTTTTGGATGATGTAGATCATTATTTTTGAACATAGGATATATCTGAAAGCAGAGAGTACTCATGCAATTGCAAGACTCAAGTTAAGAAAGGCAATGGGAGTATGAGGTGTCAGGTGCAAATGATAAAAAATGGGGGTAAAAGTGGAGTGTGGTTAGGGTTCCTGTAAGGTAAAAACTTTTATTAAATGCTGTCTTTACCATCAAGTGTATATATCCATCGGAAATGGTCTAAGAGGCTATAATCATACCAATATATACTAAAAGGGAACTCCTGAAAAAACAGACATTTACAGAGAGTATCTTTAGTGAGTATAATATCAAAGTAGATACATCCACAGTATAGATGGAAATTTATACAGCTGGTTGAAAGATAATGAAAGATTTCTGAGAGTTCAGACAGGTTTCCGTAGGGGTTTACTCTACAATGGATCAAATGCTATAAATTTATATGCAATGCGTACAAAAATGTATGCTAAAGAAAGGTAAGAAGTATATACGTTGCTTATTGTCGATTTCAAAAAACTATTGATATTATTTCTGTCCATCATGAAAGAATAAACATCAAATTTTATGAAAAACCAGGTGTAAACGGAAAGTTTTTAGCAAGTCATTCATTTTGAAATCTATATGTACACTTCAATGCATTCAGTGTGCATGTAAATGTGAACAGACCGGACAGAATTCTTTGAATGCCCTGTTGTGGGTCAGACAAGGTTGTGTATTGCCACCAAACAGTTATTCCTCTGTTTATAATAAATCAGATTACTAACTACACAGATGCTGGGAGAAACATTGGTATCCAACTTTTTACCAGTTCAAGAGGAAGGTTAAACTAACTTTTTTGCTGACGATGTGTCTTATTTGTCAACAGACTGCAAGGTGCGTCCGACAAAAATCAGCTTAATATGTATTAAACAGTTGTTGCGTAATAAATGAAACTAAATGAAAACACTGACAAAAACAAAGTAAAGTATTGCAGAAAGGAGGATATTTAGGTCGGACATGAAACAATTGGTATATTCAATAATAAAAAAGCAGGAGGTACTCAATATTATTGTTATTTTAGGTGTTTTATCAGATTTACAACAATATAGTATGAAAAGAGGGCACTACACATTTAGTACTAACTAAGGGTAAAAATGCATCTTGTACAAATAAACAGAGCATTTCCAAAAGTATACAAGAAATGACTGCGTTATACTTTCTATAACAGATTGTTTAATGCATCTAAATGCAGCCAATCTATCTTGTCCTCTAAACCATCAGGGAAATATTGGGGCTATCAAATTTGATCAGTGCGAAACAAGTCCATATGATAAGTCATATGATAGCATGCAAAACGGTTCTAGGTGTCCCATCCGAAATCCCAAATAAATGGTTTTATGGATGGCGATTAGGGACCATAACCGTGTACATGTACATTGCAGATTGTCTCTATTCTAAGGAAATTGGTTTAAATTACATGCATATGAGTACTGAAAAGACTTCCATATAAGAGCATTACCAAATGTTGTTTTAAAAAACCTGGACCAGAAATGAAAAATATTGCTGGGTGTCGAAAAATAAGAGAAATTTTTTTATGAGACAGATTATAAATTTTGTTTGGTTACAGCAATGGAGTCGGCTGATGTTAACAATGTTTTGAAAATTATTTAAACAAAGAACGTTCATTGATTTTACAATCAAAGAATGGACAGGCACAATAAGAGATCGTGAAAGGTAATGAAATGTTATCCGTGCCCTTTAAAATAATCTTCCGAAAAAAGAAAAATGTATTTTGCAATGATAGATAACGGTAATTTGTTTTTAATGGGTTGCAATATTCGCAATTCACCAATGATGTTTTTGGTAGTAACACTGCACTGGTGGCGTCGCATGTACAACTGTTTCGAATGACTCAGATACAGGTTTCAGTTCAACCACACTTGGAGTAACGCATGGGGTTTGATCTAATCTCAACCCACTTCCATTTCAACTCTTCCTTAGTAAGAATCATGCAGATTGCACTGGAACATTATGAAGGATCAGTCAGCATTGTGGCAGAAAGTGGCAGAAGAACCAATCACACACCTGCCGGCTTAGCATGATGACATTGATTGATGAGATAGCAGTATCAAAAAAGAGCTTTCCAGCCTAACAGAACACCTGAATAAGGCCTCCAAAACATACGGCATGGAAATCAGTGCAGAGAAGACCAAACTGATGACTAATAACACCAACGGCATTAGCACTAATATCAGGGTTAATGATCATAAGCTGGAAACAGCTTAAAGCTTCAAGTACCTGGGAGCCATTGTATCAGACCAGGGATCCAAGCCAGAAGTAGTATGCAGGATTGCACAGACAATAACAGCACTGTCAAAACTAAACATCATATGGAGAGATAAAAATATCTCACTTATCTCCAAGATCAGACTAATGCGCTTCCTTGTCATATCCATATTTCTGTATGCCTGTGAATCATGGACCCTGACTGCAGATTTGGAGAGAAGAGTACAGGCGGTGGAGATGAGATGCTTTCGAAGACTCTTTGGCATCTCCTACAAAGACCACATAAGCAACGAAAGCGTGCATAACAGAATCCAGCAAACCATTGGACCCTATGAGAACCTTCTAACGATTGTGAAAAAGCGTAAACTTAAATGGTATGGGCATGTCACAAGATCCAAAGGACTTGCAAAGACAATTTTACAAGGGTCTGTCCAAGGAGGAAGAAGAGAGGCAGACCAAGGAAGATCTGGGAGGATAACAGTGAATGGACAGGCCTAGAACTCAACAAAACCCTGAGAAATGCAGAACAGAGAGAGGAATGAAGGGAACTGGTTGTTGAATCTATGAGGGTGCCCCCACGGTCGTCAGACTACAGGACAGAAGAATGTATGATGAAGAAGATGAAGATGTAGAAATAGATAGATAGATAGATAGATAGATAGATAGATAGATAGACAACGCAATTAAGATTTAATGCCCTCCCATTAAATGCAATTGCACACCGTTTCAGTAGTTTAATGCAGAAGAAAGCTTGTTCATTTTGCAGGACAGCAAGGGAAGATGAACAGCATTCTCTTTTTGTTTGCCCTACATATTCCCATTTACGGGACATATTCCTGAGTGACTTTCTTAGAACCCTGATCCACTGATTGCTACAGGTCACAACTGATAATGAAATGCATAAACTGTTCAGGTCTATTTTCCATTCAATTAATCTAAGAAAAAAGCATTTGATTGTATTGTAATTTCTTTTCAACATGAATAGCTTTTGTACAATATTGGCAAGATAGCTTGGTTTGTTGCTGTTTGAAAGATGCTTATTTGTTACAAACCTATTGTTTGATGTGCGTTACAGTTTATTAAAAAAAAAAGGAATGGAAAAAAGGTTATCATTTAAGGCCACCCTAGATAAAAGAAATGCACAAAGTTTTTACATGTGATAACCAAAGTGAGGTATCCAGTCTATGTTCAAAATTATATATGTGTGTGCATACATGTGTGTGTATGTGTGTGTGTGTGCGTGTGTGTGTGTGAGGGTGTGTGTGTATGTGTGTGTGCGTGCATGAGTGTGTATGTCTAAGTGTTTGTTTGTGGCTGGGTGTAAATGCGCATGCGTGTGTGTGTGCGTTCTTGCGTGTGTGAGTGTGTGTGTGTGCACGCGCATGCACGCGAGCGCATGCATATGTATATAATTCTCTTGTTAATTTCATTATAACAGCCATTATGATGAGATGATGGACATGATGACTGGGTCAATGATGATAAAAATGCTGCTTATTGTACACAACTATTTGTATCTGTACACGTTAACAGTTACTATGATATGAGTGTCACCCCCACCCCACCACCCACTCTCTTTATTTTTGTTGTTTGTATTGTGGTCCATGGCCGAAGTACATTAAAATATTTCAGAGTTCAGAGTTCAGAGAGTTCTCTCTTACATGCCCTTTCTAAGTGGTATACTGATGGGGAACAAGGCAGAGAAGTGTGAGCAGATATCAGTGACAAAAATAGCAGACCACCACACACACACACACACACCACACCACAGACAGAGTGCAGTGAAGTATTTAAGGAGTTGTAGCCAGCAGTTCAGTGACAGCAGTGTGTGTGTGTCACAGACACCATTAAGCTCTCTGACAGTGGTCAGTCTGGTCATCAGCTCTACAGTCAGGTAAGTAGGTCAGTAGGCAGCCTGCCCTCTTTTTTGCTTTGCTTCTGATGCTTTCAGACAAGTCTGGTGACCAGGGACACCTGCAGTGCTGGACCACTGATTGCAGCCATACCTGACTTCACCTGACGTCTGTACAGTACAGGAGGCGTGACTGAGAGACCCTCCTTCTCTGATGTAGACCTTAGTACCTGTATCTCTGCTGCACAGCCAGCAGTTGTAGTCAGGTAGCTGGTTAGTGAGAGAGATGGAGACAATGACAATGACAATGACAAAGATTTTATTGTGTTAGGTTTTTCAACCCATTCACAAATGAGTAGTTGGGGAAGGGGACCAAACTCAAAGATACAACAACAAAATTAAACACTGTACAATGTCAACGATTCTTCGGGAGTGGTATGGTAACCGACCGCGGTATTGTTTATATCTATTTCTGCATGTAAGTAAATGTAAATGTCACTGGTGATAACAGGCTGATCAACGATATCGTAGCGGGGAACTGTCACAGAGCGGCATTACTGGTGCGGGTGTACTGCTGGCTGCACGTTTTTATTTGGGCGTGTCCGGAGGAATTCCCGTTCTTCAGCTGTTTCTTTAATGATTGCGAAGCCTCTGTCCATTGTGTCGCAAGTTGCTGAACATGTTCCATCAACATCTTGCAATCCTCGGGGGACACAGTGGTGCTGTTTCTTGCTTCTATGATGGCAGGTGGACTTCTGTTTTGTTTTGATTGGTTTCACTCTCTCGCTTATTCCCTGTCAATCTTCTGTCGAGCTGTAGTCTGTCAGTGTCACAGGGGTTTTGTTGATGTGTCACTGCATACAGACAATTGCATCTTCAGTGTCAATATTTTCTGTTCTGTGTCAGAATCGTCACTCCAGTCTCCCAGCGTCAATTGGTGCGGCTGCACTGTTACTGACACTGGGTCAACATCACACAAGCTTGACAGAGAGGAGACGGCTGGCCGTGTTGCACGTGCGAATTCAACAGCACAGGGAAGCGCGTCAGTGGGCGTGCCATTTTGAATGTGTCTATAGCAGTTTCATTTTCTATGTTATAAAATAAACTTGGGGGTGTCAGGAGAAACAATTCTGAAGGGGAAACAGGATTCATACGATGTTTCTTCATTAAACTGACCTTATGTGTCTCAACCCTCCTTGTTTGTCCCATCGTCCCAATTTGCGCTGCCCCTTTCCTGCTGGTACAACACTGTCACACTGGCTGTGATGTTGCTGGGAATGGTGGGCTTTGACAGGCGGCAGATCGTTCAGTTTTGTGTTTTCTCTCCGTCGATTTTAAACCAGTGAGAGACATTTCTGCAGACAGGTGTTTCAGACACTGTTTCTAGACAAGTGTGGAGTCCTCCCTGTGACGGGATGCTGGAGCCTTTTCTGGTAGAATATACAGCAAATTTTTTTCACTCACTTTTGATAGCAATTCTTGCTTGGTAGCCAAGCAAGGGAACACCCAAGAGAGAGATGAGATAGAGAGAAGAGAGAAGAGAGAGAGAGAGAGGAGAGATAAAAAGAGAAGAGAAAAGAGAGAGAGAAGAGAGAGAGGAGAAGAGAAGTAGGAGAGAAGATCACACAGAATTATGAGTCAGTGAATACTGTGCTGGGAAGATTCCAGCCATACCTCCGTCCCTCAGGAAAAAACCTCCGTTACATAGTATTAATTTGATATGTAGATGAAACGGTGTAAAAACAAATTGGAATCAAAACAAAGTCTTCTGCTTTTTTTCCTTCTTCACTATGAGTTCTGAGGTTTAGCAATGGTGAGATGTCTGCTGTGCAACAAGTTTTTGCCCACCATCAAGGTGGCAGCATTGCAGCTGTGGCTATAAACCTCTGATCATATTTGACATGGAATTTTTTTTTTTTAAATAGGGTACCATAAAACAATTTTCTACCAACAACCTCCTCTTTCTCTCTTTCTCTCTCTCTCTCACTGTCCCTCACTCATCGGATGAGACTATAAACCGAGGTCCCGTGTGCGAACACATGCAGAACATCTTTAGCACATGGTAAATCCTGTTCCACTTTTTGAAAGAGTAGGCCATTGTGGTCCGGTGGGAACACATGACAAAATTTACAAAACTGCATCCACACGGGAACTGGATGTAAAAAACACATGAGTGCTTATTCAAATATCCTCGATATGAAAGAATAAATAAAATTAAAATTAAATTAAATAAAAATCTCTTCCTCTCTTTGTCTCTGTCTGTCTGTCTCTCTCTCTCTCTCTCTCTCTCTCTCTCTCTCTCTCTCTCTCTCTATCAACACACACACATACACACACAAACACACACACTCTCTCTCTCACTCGCTCTCTCTATCTTTCTCCCCTCTCTCTTAGTATGAGATTACACCAATAGTAATTATAATTTTTATGCTGGATGTAACACGTTTCTTTTATGTCATATTGCACGTGCTGTTTGCCCAGCTTATGGTATCACTGCACAGTCCATTAGAACAGATCAAAAACATTTTCCTCTTTCCTAACAGAGATTACATAGCCTGATTTTTTCTGATTGTGGTGTGGTATCAGTGTGCTATGGCATTGTGTGGCATGGCATAGTGTCACATGGTATGCTACTGTATGGTATGGCTTAGCATGACACACCATGGAATGGCATAGTAAAGTGTAGTACATGACATGACATATGATATCACGTCATTGAGGGGGTAGTCAATCCTGTGGTAGTTGTCATACTATATAACACCATACCCACAGTAACACTTGAAATCATTAACAGAAGCAGCAGAAGCAGTAGAAGCAACAGCGGTAATGTTGGTGGTAGCAGTGTTGGTGGTGGTGTAGGTGACAGTAGGTGTGTAGTAGTGGCAGCACCTGTAGCAGCAGTGATAGCTGCAGAATGCTACACAGTGCTATACACAGGACAACGCTGGTGTGTGCACCAGACTTTTTTTTAAATTGCATTCTTACATGTTCCTTCAGTTCTGTTGACAGATCTCTATCAGACAGAAAAGTCTGAACTGGAAGCATCCTCCTGCTGAGCTGCCTCCGTGAGTGTGGATTAGCTATCCCTGTGGCAACAGAAAGCCCACTGAGTGTGCATTAGCTATCCCTGTGGCAACAGAAAGCCCACTGAGTGTGGATTAGCTATCCCTGTGGCAACAGAAAGCCCACTGAGTGTGGATTAACTATCCCTGTGGCAACAGAAAGCCCACTGACAGGACATCAATCACAAGAATGGAAGCATCTCCAGAGTTTGTCAGAGTGTTCAGGGAGTACTTGGCACAGGACGACATGTCTTCTGAAGCTGCTCTGTCTGCTAAAGAGGAACTGCAGAGGTTTCCTCTCTTCCAGTGTATTACTCACAAGTGGAATTCCTTTCTTTTTCCTGCCAACGAAGAACAACTAGTAGACATCATTGTGAACGTAACCTTGAGTGCTGAGCACAATAGACTGCATCATCTCTATGAAATTAGGCATCTTCCGCTGTTGAATGCTGTGTTTGGTAAATACTTATATCAGTGTTTGACACATGGATACCTTCAAATCCATCAACTACAACCTCTGTGTCAATGGGTGTCATACTGTCTTGACAGTCTTTTTGTCCTCAACGAGTCCATATGCTTTTCCTTATTATCTAACAGGATGTATCAAAGAGTTGACATGCCACAGATAGCAGCCAGCCAACCTGTTCCTATTGCAGTGCAGGAGTTCATGGTAGTTTTGGCCGCTTTAACAGACAACTTGGTTGTGGTGTTAAATACTTTGCACAACAAGGGATTTCGTCTGACTTTTTACATCAGACTATATCTGCTGATTTTCAACACATTTTCACTCTCCCGGCATAACCAGGAACCATTGTCTCAACTAAAGAGAGTTATAGCCATTAAACTGGGCATAAATGAACTGGTAACTGGAAAAGATCTGATTTCATATCAAAACGAAGAAGCCATTTACCTGGTTCAAAACGGAACCAGACACAATCTTCAGCCAAACCTATTGAAGAAAGTGACTTCCAGAAACATGAGTCCTGAACTGACCAGCTGTGTGTTGTTTTCTCCAGGCATGCGTTCTTGCTGGGATGTGGTTCGTCGTACATTTTTCAAATGTTCAGACATGACACTTCTGGCATGGCTCAGTAAATGGTCAGCCAATGAGAAAGTACTGGCTGTACCTATCCGTATCTTCTGCTTTTTGACACAGACTTCACTGCCTCCTGTCATCATCTTATTTTTCCTAGACGACATTTTAGTCTACGTGACAGATGAAGACAGCCTGAAGATTCTGCTGATTGCCAGTGCTATGCTTGGCATGTCCACTCATTATGTCTCAGACATATTACGATCCCCTTTTCCACTTTCAACGCTCACACCAAATATAATCACACTGATGCTTAAGATCGGTCTGGTGTCCTATTCAGACTGTTTTCAACAGTTCCGGTTTGCGGAAGAGCTGAAAAAAGAAGGCACCAGGTCGCTGAGGGAAGTGTGTGTCTGACCTCTTCCACAGAATGGGTTTCCAGGTTGGACGACAAGACAGGATTGATGCTCTCCCTTTCCTGACCCCCACACATGAAGTCCTGCTGAGTTTTTGGACCTGGACCTGCTCTTTGATGAGGAGGACTGGAGGGTGGACTGCAAGGTCTGCCAGATCCTTGTTCATGTTCCTTTCTCAGTGTTGATCCACACAGCAGCTGCAGCACTACTTGAGGGTGTACATAGATCGTGATTTTTGTGTGTGTGTTTGTGTGTGTGTGTGTGTGTGTGTGTGGTGTGTGGTGCGCGCGCGTGTGTGTGTGTGTGTGTGTGTGTCTGTGTATGTGTGTGTGTGGTGTGTGTGTGTGTGTGTGTGTGTGTGTGAATGTGTGTGTCTGTGTGTGTGTGTGTATGTTTGATGCCACACTACGAAATAAGCCAGGAGAGAAGAGTGCACAAAGATTCCTGTACATCAGAGCTGTATATCAGTGTTTCATACCCAGAAGCAGCAGGCTATACAGCAATGCACTCTTCAGTGAGCAGTGATTAGGGAATATGGACACAGATGATTGTCTGCTGTGATTCATTGGACAAGTGGCAAAGACTGGGGGATGTGAGTAGACATGACTGTGTTAAACTGACAAGGACTGGAGAGTTGACCAAAATCAGTATGGTCAATGGCATCAGTAGCACATTAACACAGACTGGGGAATGTACAAGATTGATTGTGTGATTGGCTGCACAATAACAGGTGTACCTTGATGGGAAGCGTTCTATTTTGGCACAGGTTAGAAAATCTACCCAGAACTTAGATGTTGTAACAGGAGGGTGGTCATGAGATATTATATGCAGATAGAAAGGTCAGTCCACTTGACCAGTGGCTGAAGATGACCCCAACTGTGGTTGGTCAGCTGACAGGACATCCTCACACTGGGGAACAGGGCAGGGCAAGGCAGGGGGTAGGGTAGTACAGGACAGACCACCTGGCACTTTGTGTTTGGGCTGCCTCATCCGTTTCAGTGCACAAGACGTGAGGTGAGGACATGCAACAATGGTGCCAGTGCTTTTCCACAGTGCTGTTTCTTCCTGTCTCTGGTGCCGTCTGTGATGTTGCCTGTGTTTGTCTGTCTGCTTGTCTGTAGGTCTGCTTGCATATGTGTGTGTGTGTGTCTGTCTGTAGGTCTGTTTTCATATGTGTATGTGTGTGTCTGTCTGTCTGTGTGCCCTTCATTTGTCTTCAGTGTACATTTCAATGGACTTTGCATTTCGTTTTGATAGAACATACATATATGGATAGACGCAAGTTTGAAAGAAAGGTTAGCAAATATGAAAACAGAACGTGATAATGTTGTATAAACAGATATGATGATGATGCTGTCATACTTAGTTGTGTCTATCTATCTATCTATCTGTCCCGTAGTCTGACGACCGTGGGGGCACCCTCAAAGACTCAGCAACCAGTTCCCTCCATTCCTCTCTCTGTTCTGCATTTCTCAGGGTTTTGTTGAGTTCTAGGCCTGTCCATTCGCTGATGTTATCCTCCCAGCTCTTCCTTGGTCTGCCTCTTCTTCTTCCTCCTTGGACAGTGCCTTGCAAAACTGTCTTTGTAATTCCTTGGGATCTTGTGACATGCCATACCATTTAAGTTTACGCTTGTTCATGATCGTTAGAAGGTTCTCATAGGGTCCAATGGTTTGCTGAATTTGTTTATGCACGCTTCGTTGCTTATGTGGTCTTTGTAGGAGATGCCAAGGAGTCTCCGAAAGCATCTCATCTCCACTGCTGTACTCTTCTCCTCCAAATCTGCAGTCAGGGTCCATGATTCACAGGCATACAGAATATGGATATGACAAGGGAGCGCATTATTCTGATCTTGGAGATAAGTGAGATATTCTTATCTCTCAGATGGTGTTTAGTTTGACAAAGCTGTTATTGTCTGTGCAGTCCTGCATTACTACTCTGGCTTGGATCCCTGGTCTGATACAATGGCTCCGGGGTAAATGAAGCTTTGAACTGTTTCCAGCTTCTGGTCATTAACCCTGATATCATTTGCTAATGCCGTTGGTGTTTTTAGTCATCAGTTTGGTCTTCTCTGCACTGATTTCCATGCCGTATGTTTTGGAGGCCTTATCCAAGTGTTCTGTTAGGCCTGGCAAGCTCTTTTTCTGATCCTGCTATTTCCATCAATGTCATCTGCGAAGCGGAGGTTTGTGATCATTCTGCCACCAATGCTGACTGATCTTCATGATGTTCCATTTGCATCAGCTATGATTCTCTCAAGGAAGATATTGACAAGAGTGGGTGAGAGTAGCACCTGCCTTACTCAACTTTTTTGTTCGAAACCTTCTCCAATGTTGTTGTTGTTGTAGTACACTGCACTGGTGGCCCTCGCTGTACAGCTGTTTGATGACTCTGATCAGGTTTGCATTGATGCTGTACAAATTCATGGTGCCCAAAAAGCTGCATGCCCCCCACCCTGTCAAATGCCTTTTTAAAAATCGATAAATACGGGGTTTAAAGGTCTTGTTGATGTTGAAGGTACCGCTCACATAGTATTTTAAAGGTTGAATATCTGTTCTGTTGTGCTGCGCCTGCTCTGAAACCTGCTTTTTTCCTCAGCGATGTGGTCTCTGCTTGGGGCTTCAGTCTATGCAATATTATCTGCAGCATGCCCTTGCTTGGGTGACATATGGGGCTGATTGTGCGGTAATTATGGCATTGTTGTGTTTTTTTTCTTGGGGGTGATGATGAGTGACTGCGTCCATGGTGTTGGCCATTTCCTGTCTGCCAGATCTTGTTGCAGATTCTTAGTAGGGCGCGGGATCATGGCTTCCCTCCAGCTTGGACCAACTTCAGCGGGAAATGTTGTCAGCCCCTGCTGACTTCCTTTTCAGCGATCTGACTGCTGTTTCCACTTCTTCTCGGAGGATAGGGTGACTGTCTGTGTCTTTGCTTTCGGGTACATTAAGGACTTCTGGATCTCCTGCGGTTCTATAGTTATACAGGTCGGGGGCAGTATTCTGTCCATCTGTTCAGAATATCCTGGTCGTCAGTGAACACTTCCCCATTTTTGTCTTGGATTGTTAAAACCTTTTCTTGTTTCGTGCTTTAGTCAGTCTTTCACCAGTGATATGGTTTCTTGCTAATGTTTTTCTTGATGTTCTCTTCAATGTTTGGCACTGTTCACCGATCCATTTCTCTTTTGCCTCCGTCATGGATTTTCCTGATTTTTTTGTTGACTGCCTATATTGTTTGCTTTTTTTTTGGGTTTCATTTTCTTCTTTCTTCAACTCTTACGCTTGTCGCATAGTTTGTAGGATGTTAGGTGTGACCCATGGTTTTTTGACTGGTCGGCGTTTGCCAAGAAGCTCGTTTGCTGTTTCAGTCACCGCTGTATTGAAACTATTCGTCAGTGTATCTATGTCTGAGTCTATCACAGTGAGTGCTGCAAACTTTCCACCTATCCTTGCTTGAAAAATTTCTAATACCTCTGGGTCATTCAGCTTCTCGAGGTCAAATTTGATCCTGATTTAGTTGTGTAGTTTTGTTAAAATATCTCAATTTGGAAATACTTTTCATTTTTCTCTTTGAAAATATAATTTTCTTCTTCTCTATGTAGTTGTTAGCTTGCCCCCCCCCCCTCCCCCTTCCTTCCACATCCGCTTTGTATTAATTTTTTTTCATTTAAAAAATTCAACTTGTTCAATGTGATTTTTCAAGTTGTTTTTTTTTCTGTGTTTTTGTAAAATCGTCGTTATAGTCTTTTCTACATTTCCATTTGGAGTTTGTTTATTTCTTGAATATTTTTCACGTCTCTCTTTAAATACATTAATTATTTTTGTGGTATTTGCATGGGCATGACTAGGCTGATTTACGTGCCCTATTTTCATAGGATTAAGCGGAAGCATTTTTCACATTTTCCCTTTTTCTTCTGTCAGCTTGTGTTCAGTTTGGTCAAGCTGTAACTAAGAAAAAGCTGGAGGGTTTCCTTGAAAGTGACATCAGCTGTGATGGCAATGTGTCCTGTATGCTTTCAGGCTGTTCTGCAGCCATGAGCTAGTTTCTTGTGGATTGTGGTTTCATCTGACGTTCTGTGTTATCATAATAAAAAATGAAGAATGATGATGACATTTTGTCTGCTGCCTGTTGTGGACTGGTTGTGGACTGTCTTTATCTGCTGAGTGCTGTGGTTTAGAATGGTGACTGATGTGTCATGTGTTTTCTGTCGTCTGTTATTCACGCGCGTGCGCGATCACACACACACACACACACACACACACACATACACATACACACATACACACATACACACACAAACACAAAGCGTACTTTTACCTAAATTATATTGACTAATTAAGAGTTGTAATATAAATTTACTATATTCCCAAGCAAAATATCTTTTGGAAGAAACCTATTCGAACCATTTAAAAGTGTTCACAGATGGCTCAGTCGTAAACAATATTGCAGGTGCTACATACATTATACCAGACTTAAAATCTGAAAATTCATTTCACAAATTTGGGAAAATATTATTAATTTTTACAGCAGAGCTATTAGCAATATTAAGGGGACTTAATTTCTTTTTTTGATTTTCCCAAAGTTGTTTTCAATACTTTGTTGTGTGGATTTAAAATAAGTAATCAAGCCATCAGCTCTATGCAAAAAAAGCAAGATTTGATTAGTATTGAATTTGTCATTAATTCATCTTATTTACCTAAAAGGGGTCAGATATAACTTTTTTTTGATTCCATTCATTCTGGTGTGTATTTCAATGAAAAAGTTGACATTTCAGCGAAAAAAGGGGTAAAAGATTACAGATGGGCAAGTTTCAAGCTCCATCTGTCACAACAAGAATGTTATCACCTCGTTCAAAAACGCAGCAAAAGTTATTCCAGTGTGAGGAAAGGAGACTTGGTTGTCTAGATATATTAAAGAAACGATAAAATTTGAATCCGTTGTTAAAAGCACGAAACTGATTCTTATCTATAAAACAAACTGTCTCTCTAAACTTTGTCTTGGAACTGAACTTTTCGAAGCAACTATGTTGGGCATGTCTTTGTATATGTGCCATAGTGTAACTGTCGATCTATCTTGATATGACATCTAAAAACTGCATACCTGTTCTTACATTTGCAACGTCATCTGCTATTCAGTGATATTCTACTGAGATTATTTTTTTCAAAAACGTTATTTTCACAGTCCAATTGATTAAAATATTATAATTATGATCGACTCTAAAGACATTACCTTCCTGTGGACTATATTTTCTTGTTGGTTATAGTTAAAAATATCGTTTAGTTGTTTATTGGTTAGATTCTGTTAGAAATTGTGTTGTTACTGTTCTGTACTTAAGAGTCACTTTAGATTAGCATTTTCTAGAATAAACAAATAAGAAAATGCTAATCTAAAGTAACTTAAGTAATCTTAAGTACAGAACAGTAACAATTTCTAACAGAATCAAACCATTTCCATTTTCATATAATACAACACACACTTTTGACTTATGTAAATAAAGAAATCATCAGAGAAAGAAAGACAGAAGAAAAGAAAGAAAGAAAGAGAGAAGGAAAGGAAGGAAAGAAAGAAAGAAAGAAAGAGACAAATAACACTAAATAAACCAGTCACATCAATTTCATTTAACACACACTGGTAACTTGTACAAACAACTGGGTTTTTTTTATTTCCTCCTGAATTTCCAGAGTGCTTTTCCCCTAGTGTCTATATTTAGCAGGTGAAGGTCACAGCCTCGCTTTGGGCAGATCCTAATGCTGCACACTGGTATTAATTTTGGGGTCATGTATTATCTTGTATAGAGTGGGAGTCAAAAAGAAATGTTGGTTATTTTCACAGATTTTTTAAAGTATGATAAAGTGGACTGTGCACTTGTTTTGGGGGATCGAGGACATAGAGCAATACTAGATTATCACGAGAAAGTGGAAATAATCATCAAATGAGGATTGCTTGTGTTCCTACAGCATTGACCCCGCCATGCATATTTTGTAAGAAAACTGCAGACAACAAATGACTTAAGGGGTACAGTGTTTGCTGAATTTTTTAAAATAAAATTTCAAACCCACCAAATTTTTTAAAAATCACGAGTTTTGAGTAGAGGTTGTCTTTAACAAAAACCGGGTTTTTATTTTCTTTTGGGGGCCCTTATAGTACATGCGGTTGAAATAAGAGTCACATAGAAAAACTAAAGGAAAAGTGTGATTTTTTAAAATACGTGTGTGCACCCTAAGTTTTTCCAAAAAAACCCCTGCCCGCTGTCTTGTGCCCAGCGTTTTTTGGCTTGTTGCCCAGTGAGTGGACGGTGTTCGCGGGGGGTGCTGGTCAGTAGGGGTCTTTCAGAGGAGGTAAAAAGGCCCGTGTTGATGTGTGATTTCAGCGGAAGTGAAAATCTTCTTTTAAATAAAATGGGAAAGGAAGGGGGCCTTGCGGACTTTGCAACACACACACCACACACCACACACAACAAAAACACCACAAAAAACCCCACAAAACCACAACACCAAATATGTAACCCAACAAAAAAAAAAACCAAAATAAACCCCCCAAAACCTTCTAAATCCCCCAAATTCTACCCATCCATCCAACCTTTCCCCCCACCCACCCCCCCAACCCCAACCCGATGTAAAAGTAAATCCCCAAACCCCCCCCCCCCCCCCCTCCAAAAACCCCCCCCCCCCCAAAAAAACCCCCCCAAATTTTCCGCCCCCACTAAACCTTAAACCAAAACCCAAAAAAATTTCACCCCCCCCAAAACCAAACCCTTAAAAACCCCCACCCCCCCAACCCCCTCTCCCCCAAACCCACCCCCAATCTACCCCCCAACCCTCTCATTTCAACCCCCCTCTAACCCCCCTTCACTACCCCCCAATCTCCCCAAACCCCCAAACCTTAACCTACCCCCCAACCTCTAACCCCCCCAACCTTCACCCCCCCTACAAATTAAAATCCCCAAATTACCCCCCAAAAACCCTTTCCCCCACCCACCCCCCAATCTCACCCCCCCAACCTTCACCCCCCCAACCAAAAACCAACCCCCACCCAAATTTCACCTCCCCCCCAACCCTTTCAAACACCCCCCCAACCCTTCCCCACCCCCCCTCTCCCCCATCCAAACTCTCCCCCCCCAAACCCCCAAAACAACCTTAAACCAAACCCCCAAAACCTTCCCCCAAACCCAACTTCACCCCCCCAAACCCTTTCATACCCAAACCCTTTAACCCCCAAACCTTCCCCCAATTACCCCTCAAATAACCAATCAAAACCAAAGCCACCCAGACAGAAGCCCGCAGAGAGTAAAAAAAAGAGAGCAGACAAAACGACAGGGGGAAGCCACCCGATAGACAAAAGAAGAAAAAGGACAGGGGACAGACAGCCAGACAGAAGAAGAGGAACAAAAGACGGGAACAGCCAGACGGGAAAGTGAAAAGCCAGACAGACAGCCGGGACAGACGACAGAAAGGGGGGAGAGGGACAGACGACAGAGGGGGAAGAACCCGACAGAGTTAAACGGGGAAGACAAAAAAGGGACAGCCAGACAGGAGAAAAGGGAAGATGGAACCCCCGGTTTGTCCCAGATTTGGTTTGGTTTGTGGGCCTGAGCGTAGGCAGGGGGGTGCGGGGGGCGGTTGCTCCAGTAACATTGTCTTTGGGAGTCGGCGGCGTCCCCCAGCACGTGCCCCGGAGCCCTTGGGTGCAGTCCCCCGTAGTTAAATGGAAACGACTTGGATTTTTTTATATTTTGGTTGGTTAAATTTAACCCTTGGTCATGAAGAAGGAAAAATTTAAACAAAGTAAATTTTCATTTTCAACAGAGTTGGGAATGGGCGGCATAGTTTTATCCGTTAACCCCTTTTGTATTAGAACGATGAATGAAATTAGCTGATCCCAAATCAAATTGTTGTAAATTTGCATTTTTTGACTTATCTGTTTTTTTCAATTTGTATATGGTTAAAACCCCAATTTGTAACTTTAAACAGCTATATTCACAAATCTAAAAATGTTTTCTTTGGTCATGCCATTTTTTCCCAACTGCAGTAAATGAGTCTTTTTTTAAAAAACATTTGTTTTAAAGTTCTAACTTCTCAACCCCTGTTACCCCAAAAATATGCAAATTAGTACAAAAACCCTCAGAAAATTTGGGAGCAAGTTTTTTCCGTTAAATCCGATTATACAGATCTTAAAAGCCTGTGTGGCAGTCTTTGATTTTCCGTCTGGGTTACCCTAACCCGAAAAGGTAATGATTTTAATAAAAATTTAAAGTTATTTGGGGGTTAATTTCCCAATTTTCCAAAAATTTGGGCCCTTTGGTGTTGGGTTATCAACATTAAAAAAAAATTTCCCTAAAATATTTTTTTGGAAGTTTTTTCAATTTGATTTTTTTTAAAAAAAGCCAGTTTTCGCCCCATTTGAAAAATTGAGTAAACCGGGAAAATCAAAAAAATTTTAAAATTTTCTTCAATGGGGTGCAATAAGTTATAAAAACCCTGAGTATAGCAAGAATTGCTTCTTTGCTTATTAAATTTTTTTCTGGCAGGCAGAAGTGAAATTTAAATCTAGTTGAAAAAATTTTCCCAAAGATTTTAAAAGCTTTTTTACATTTTTTACAGTTTCAGTATTGTTTTCCCAGTGTTTTAAATAGTTAAGATACCCCCCTTACAAAAAACTTTGATTTTGTTTTCCCAAATTTTTTCCCTTTTAATTTAATCTCATTGGGGTGATAAAAAATGTTATCTTTTATGTAACCCTTTAAAAAGGGTTGGGTGATATAAAATAATACATCAGCAAAAAGTAACAAAAATTAATTCTAAAAAATAAAAAAAAACCCAGGGCCCCCATTTTTAAAATTTTTCTAAGGAAAAGATGTTAAAAAACAATGAAAAATGGGGGGACAAACCCCTTCCCCTTGTTTAACCCCTTTCCCAATTCAAAAAGTCAGAAAAATTTTGCCCCATTTTTTTACTTGTTTTTCTTTCTAAAAATTTTTTGATACATCTTGAAAATTTTTCTAACCCCCTTTTAAAAAAATGGCCCAAAAATTTCTAGAAACAGATCGAAGTTTTTAAAAATTAAAAATTTGAAACTTTTAAAAAATTACTGTTTTTTTTTTTAAATTGTTTTTGAACAGCGCTAACAGAGTAACAAAAATGGTAAACAGTGTTTAAAACCCTTTTTGAACCAGCTTGGTGCTCTTTTTGTAAAAATTATTTGTTTTAACATTTTGTTAATTATTATTAAAACCGAACTTATTTTTACTCGTATGTTACAAGGATTTCCTTTTTATTGTTTGTATCTTTTAAATTTTCCCTTTTTTAAAAGGGGCAAATGTTTGGGTTCCCCCCAGTCTTGGATAGATCCCTTGTAAAAATGATTGAATGTTCACTAAAAAATGTAACAAGTTTCCCCTAAAAAATTTGAAAAACTCCCTATAAAAACCGGGGAGGTTGCTGATTTCCCTTTTTTTTTTTTTCCCCCAAGGGAGCTTTTTTTCCCGGGGGGCTGTGATAGGTTTTGTCAAAACCAATGTTCCCCCCCCTTGTTTCCCTTTTCTAACGGGATCAGATTTCCCCTTTTAGTACTTTTTGAAATGAAAAAAACCACGGGATTTGTAGATATTGTATTAGTGGCGGGAGATTTTTTTTGCGTGATTTTTTTTGATATTTTCCCAAAAGTTGTTTGACTGTTAAATATCCCCGTAGTTTTTTTAAAAGTTTATCATTGTACTCTTTCTTCTTTCTAAGCATATTTTTATATTCTCTTCGTGGGAAAAAAATAATGCCCTACCCGTCTTTCTGTGATGGGGTTTTGAATCGTTATACAGTTTCGTACTTTATTTCTTGTTTAATTGCATCTTGATCGAAAGTTTTTGTGGGGTTTTTTAAAAATGAATTTTGTCTTCAGGGTTGCCTTTTAAAGGGGGATCTTTAAAAATTTGTTTAAAAGTGTTTTAGCTAGATTGACAATATTTTTATAAACCCCTTTCTTCTCCCCTTATTCATATAATTTTTAAAAATTTTTGGCTTTCCCCAATGAGTCAGAAAAGGGTTTTGGGAAAAAGTGACGGTTTCCATCATACTTGGGTTTAAAACTGATTTTCCCCAACTTTTTCTTTTTGGGTGCCACTAAAAATTTTTAATCTAAAATAAAAAAAACAGGAAAATTGATTGAATTTTCCCTTTTCCTAAAACTTAAAGAAATCAGGGCCCATCAAAAGCAAAATCAAAGAAAGGCACAGAATTTAAAAAATTTAATAAATTAAGTTGTCCTTAGTCGAAAATGTTTTTGTAACAACCCTTCTGGGCATTTTTAACAGACACTTTTATATTTTAAAAACCCCAAAGCTTTTAAAAAATTTTCCAAATGTTTCCATTTTAAATTTTTATTGAAGTATCTTGAATGTTTTTTTAATATGATTTTTGGGTATTTATAAAATTTTCTGGGGATTGTTTTCATCTACAAAATCGGGAAAAAACTTTTAAAGTCCGAGCTTTTAAAAACCCCCAATTTAAGAAATATCGATATAAAAAAACCCTTTGAAATCTTTTAAAAATATTTTTTTCAAGTTATTATTCCATGGTCACAATCAAAGAGAAAAATAGGAAAATTTTTTGGTTGTAAGTAAGTAAAACAAATTAAAAACTTTTCTAGGAAAATAAAAAAAATCTTTATCAAAAATTTAAACGACACACAACGTATGTTTATCCCAATATAGCGACGAAAGGGGAAAGAAACCCTTTGCACAAGAAAATTTTTTTCCCCCTAAACCCATCTCCCACGCGTTTTCATTTTAAAAGCGGGTTTCAAAAAAAAATTTCATGTCTTTTAAAATAAATTTTTTATCAAAATCTGAAAAAAATTTGGGTTTTCAACAAAGGGAAAAAACCAAAATTCCAATTGCAAAATAAAATTTTTTACAAAAACCCCCAAAGAAATGGTTTTTGTTTTGAAAACCCCCCCAATTTTTACCCCCACCCCCCCCACTTCCATTGGCAAAAAAAAGACAATAGTTTCCAAATTCCCCCAAATCAAGAATTCCCCGGAATACCCGGAGCCCCCCTTTTAAAAAGGGTTTTTTTCCCCTTTCCTCCCCTAGTTTTTAATAAAACCTTTTTTTAAATTTAAACCTACCCCCAAAAACCCCCCGGTTTAAAATCCTTTTTTCATTTCAAGCCTCTTTTTCTTCCCCCTTTTTTCCCTAAACCTCGTTTCCCGAAATTCCGTCCCTTTTGGAGGGGCCCCAAATATTTTTTCACTTTTAAATTTTTTTTCCCCCCAAATTGGAAATCCCCAAGGGGGGGGTTTTTTTCGGGGGCCCAAATTCCACCAAATCCCACAAAAATTTCTCCCAAAAATTTTCATAACGGGGGGGCCTTCCCCAATTTTCCTCTTTTTTATAAGGGGGGGCCCCCCCGGGGGGTTTTTTTTTTTATTTTTTTTTTTTTTTAAACTTTTGGGGGGGGAAGGGGGGGCCAAACCCCAAACAAAAACCTTCCTTTTTTCCTGAACGGGGGAATATTTTTATTCCTTTTTTAACCACATTTTTCTTGGGGGGTTTTTTCCCAAGGGGGGTTTTTCCAATGGTCTTTTCTAGGGGGAAATAGTTTGGGGGGTTTTGGGGTACTTATTTTTTTTAATTTTTTAATTTTTTTTGGGGGTTTAAAGGCCCTTCGGGGGGGGGGTGGCAGGGGGGGATCGGGTATTTTTGTCCAGGGTAACCTTGGGGGGGCTTGTTTCTTATTCTTGGAACAAAGGGGGCTGTCCCCGGTTGAAATGGTTCCCTCCTGCCCCTTTGGGGCCCCAATTGTGAATTTCCGGTTGCGGTTCCCCGGGGGTGCCGGTTTGGTTTTGAATTTCGGGTTGGGGTTTGGTTCTTTTTTGGGGGGTCAAGGTTTTGTGTGATTTTGTTTTTGAGCTGGGGGGGGGGGATTGGTTCCCGGTCTTGTTTTTGGGGGGGGTTGAGGTCAAAATTATTTTTGGAGGGGGAAGGGGGGGTTGTAAATTGGGGGGGCCTTTTTCCCACTGTTTTGGGCCCTTTGAGGGTGGAGCAGTTTTTTCTCAGCTCCCTGATTTTTGTGGAGAAAAATCTTCGCGATGAAAAAGTTGTCCCTTTTTAGCTTTGCTTTTTTTCAGAGTTTCTCTCTGTTTTGAGAAGGTACATCGAGCGATGTTAGCGCTTTGGACGGGCCCTTTTCACCGGTCCCTTTGGGTCAAATGCCAGATTTGTTTTTTCCCTTTTGGGTCAGTGAGCAAATCTTTTTACACCGGCTTCCCAAAATCTTCCCAAAGTCTTTTTTTCTTCCCGGGTTTTTCCTTTAGTTACTAGGTGTTACGTTTTGATTCCCCTTTTAAAGTAGTCAGTTTTTTTCCCCAAGATGAAAACTTCATTTTCAGTGCACTTTTTTCCCTTCCCTTCAGGAGCTCATTTTCTCCCCTTTAAAACTATCAAAGGGATTTCCCCTACCCCCAGGGGATGTTTTTCTTTCTTTTCACGATTGATTCTTTTAGCTTTGGCATTTCTTTGCTCATAGCGTCAAAATTTTTTTTCATGTTCCCGCGTTTATGTTTGCCAGCATCGCCATCATTTCTTAGTTGCGGATCTTCCGGATTTTCACCGGTGAGCCATGTGCTTGGTTGCGCCCGTCCTCCCACTTTTCAGTGTCGTTGTTTTTAAAGGGGGTTTGGGGTTGGAGGGCCGGGTTTAATTTTAAAGTACCGATGTGGATTTTAAAATTTTTCCCTGTGAGCAGAAAAGGGGGCACACCCGTTAAAACCGTAAACTTTCCCAATGTTAAACACGTGAACCCTTGCCCTTTTGGTTCCCGTCTTCAACAATGAAAGCCTGGTTTTCCCCGGAAAAAAACCCCCCCCAATGGGCCCCAAACAGATGGATCAATATGAAAATGTCCCAATTTTTACAAAAAAAATAGAGTTTGTTTTGGAAAAACTTTTCCCCCCCAATGAGGAGAAGGTGAGAAGGAAGTGAGAGGAGAATAAAACCATAAAAGAAAAAATAATAAAAATAAAAATTTTTTAAAATAAATTAAACCCCCCCTCCAAGAAAACGTCAAAAAAAAAGTGGGGGGGGAAATATGGGGGTTTTTTTGGGGCCTTTGGCCCAAAAAAAAGGTAACACAACCCAAAAATTTAGACCCATTTCAGAACAAATTTTTGGGCCAAAAAAGGAGAAAAAGGGGTAAAATCATTCAAGCATTTATAAAAAGTTTATTTTCGAAACAGAAAAATTTAATGTTTTTTAGTTGGGGAAAAAGAATTGGAGCCCCCCTTACTCCATTTTAGGGGACAAAGCGAATTACAAGCTGATTTTTTCTTCTTTAAAATGACTTCGTTATGTGGGGGGAATGTTTTCCTGTGTGGGTTTCAGGCGGTTTTTGCAGCTTTAGTTGTTTCAGGGGAATTTTGGTTTCATTGAGTTCTGTGTTATCTAATAAAAATTTTAAGAATTGATGATGAATTTTTTTTTGGATGTTGTGGGCTGGGTTGTGGACTGTCTTTTCCTGCTGAGTGCGTGGTTTTGAATGGTGATGGTGTGTCTTTTGT
This sequence comes from Rapana venosa, assembly GCA_028751875.1. Classification (NCBI taxonomy): domain Eukaryota; kingdom Metazoa; phylum Mollusca; class Gastropoda; order Neogastropoda; family Muricidae; genus Rapana; species Rapana venosa. The sequence continues at coordinate 40,012,137 of CM054162.1, forward strand.
TTTCTGTTTGTTGTTATTCCCTGTTTTTAGAAATCCCTTGTTTTTATAGATCCCCCCTATTTCACAGGGCTCCTCATGTCCCCAGTGTTTCAAATTTTGGCTTGTTTTTTTTAAAAGACAACCACAGGGGTGAAAAATGAATTTTGGGGGCCTCAATTGGGACCATGGCCACAGTGTGACATGGTCTTTTTGCCCTCAAAATAGACATGCCATAGTGAGACATGGTCTGGCCTCAATATAGACAATGGTTTGGTGTATGGTTTTGTGCCCTGGGCCCGTGCCCCCCAAAATTTGACAAGGGATGGGGTGATATGGTAGGGGCCTCAAAAATAGCATGTTAGTGCGACTTGGTCTCTGCCCCTAATATGACAGCCCAAAATGAGACTTTGTTGGCTTAATATAGACCCCCCCCCCCAGGTGAATTTGGGCTGTCCCCCCAAAAAAGGGGTTGGGGATATAACCCAAAACGTGGGTAAGATCCCGTGGGGTGTAAAGTGGTGTAGGGAGGGGTAAGTATTTTGAAGGGGGGGAAAAAAGTGCCCCCCTGGGGTGGTTTTGTCCGGGGTTTTGTCCCCCCCTGGCCCAGCCTTTACCCGTGGCTCCAAGTAGCTTTAGCATGCAAAGGGGGCCCCCAACCCCCGGGAAAAGCCTTTGAAAGGGGGTTTAAAACCGGTGAGGGTTGCCCTCGGGTCTCAAAACCCCCGGGGGGTTAGGGGAAAGCCCACCCAAGGGATGTGAAGGGCTGTTGTTTGGCCCGGAAAAGGGGGAGGGTTGAGGACACCTTTCAAACCCAAAGGTACCCAAAAGGCGGCGACAGCAAGCGTCGTGGAGCGCTACGGGCACGGCAAGGCACTACAGACGCCGTGGCCATCCACTGCAGCCGAGGAAGTCCCTGGTCGTGACGGCTCTTCCGAAACCACCAGATCCTGGCTTCTAAGGCCGAGAGAGTGGGATTGCCCTGTGCATCGACTTTCCCACTTTAAACATTTTCCCCGCACAGGTTTTCCTCATGTGTGTTAGTCCCCACACCCTCACACCCCCAAAACTACCAAAGTCCTGCGGCGATGGGGAACGGGCGAAGCAACAGGGGGAGGTGACCACTGGAAGTTGTAAGTTTGAACCCTGCACGTAGGCGGCCTGGTGGCAATAGTCGTTCTCCTCCTGACCCCGGGACAACAGTTGGAGCTCGGTGTTCCCCCAGGTGACTGAGCAGCCTCTTTAGGACAGCACTGCTCACCCTCACATGAGGGAGGGGACTGGAAAGGTGTCCCAAACAAATGCTTGTCCCTTCCAACTGGCCAGCATACCGCGGCTGGCAGTTCTAACCCTCCAAGCGGTCGAAATCAAAGAAAGAAACAATTAATCGTTGGTGCGTGGAACGTGCGCACACTCATGGACAGAGAGGCCTCTTCAAGGCCTGAGAGGAGAACGGCTCTCATTGCAAGGGAACTGGCCCGCTACCGCATTGACATAGCTGCCCTCAGCGAGACCAGACTAGCTGAGGAAGGATCTGTGGATGAACTGAAAGGTGGCTACACTTCTTTTGGAAAGGCAAGGCCAAAGATGAAGAAAGAATTCACGGAGTGGGAGTGGCCATCAAGACATCGCTCCTTAAACAACTTCCTGATCTACCAACTTCAGTGAACGAACGGCTGATGAAACTCCGCTTCCCCCTGAACCGTACCCGGCATATTACCCTCATCAGTGCATACGCTCCAACCCTACCAGCAGCGATGAAGTGAAGGAAGCTTTTATGAGGAGCTCAGTGCCCTCGTAAAGGACACCCCCTCTAATGAAAAGCTCATCTTCTGGGCGATTTCAACCCGAGGGGGAGCGGACTGCAAAAATTTGGGGAAAAGGCGTCGGGGGCCACCGGGAACTAAAAAGGAAAATTCCAACGGCTTATCTTCTAACCCTTTGGCGAACAAACCTCACATAACAAACACACTTTTCCCCGGCAGGCCGACAAATTCAAGGCAACAGGAACCCCAAGATCCAACAGGGCACCTAACGATTTTGCCATCTCCGCCAAAGAACACGTACATCAGATCACCAGGGCCAGCGGGAGCGAGTTTTTAAACAACCATCTCTATCAGGCCATCCTATCCCTCATACGCTCCAACTCTGCGCAAGACGTCGAAAGTCCCAGACCCGATCGACGTGCCAAACCGAACAACACAGCAACGCAGTGTTTGCAAAGACCTCGAGGCCCTGACTGCCCTGGTCCCCTGACTGGCGCCCGACTCAAAGGTGGGAGCAATTCAGAAACTGGTGAGGAGTCACAAAAACCACAAATGGGGCCCCCAAAAAACGAATTCATCAGACGGTTCGACAAAACGACGACACACAGAAAACCCCTGGATGACAAGCAAAAAGCATTTGAAAGTGGCAAAACACCCCTCCTCGGCCTCCAAGCATGATCGCTTAACATCCCCAGAAACGGGCCCAATTTTGCCCTGCGCAAGACCGGGTGTATGGTGGGAAAGGAAAGCAGACGGTCCAGAGTACGCGACACCAAACCCCAAAAATGTTTTTCAGTGCCACAAAGAAGCTAGGGACCTTCCAACCTGTACTACCCCACTCCTGTCAGCAAAACGGTTCAACCCGCTAAGGAAAGAGCACATAATGAAAAATGGAGAGGAGCATTTCAGCAACCTCCCAACGGGCCCCCAGTGTAGACCCCCACGCCCTTAAACGACCCCAAAAGCCCATTTGAACACTGCCCGACCTCCCCCCCCTAGGGAAAAGTCTTGAGGGCAATAAGAAGACCGCTCAGGAAAAGCAACCCGGAATGGACGGAATCCCAGAGAGTTTTTCAAATCCCGGCCTGGGGCCCTTGCAGTTTCCACTCCCTCCTCCCCAAACATTTTGGGAAGAAGAAGAACCCCAAAGATTTCGGGGATCCACTGCCCATCCCCTATTTAAGAAAAAGGGGGTAGTAAGGCAAACTGCGGCAAATTCCCGGGGCTTCCCCCTTTTTTCCCTTTTGCGGGGAAAAAAAGGGGCTGGGACCCTCCCAACCGTTTTAACGAGAACTTTTCCGAAGGAAACCCCGAAACACAGTGTGGATTTCGCCCAACCGCAGCAAATGTGGACAGATCTTCTCCTCCGACAAGTGCAGGGGAAAAGCCTAGAGCAAAAAAAGGCTTTTATTTGGTTTTTGCCTCACCAAGGCCCCTTTGACACAGTAACAGGAAGGCCCCCCCGGACATCCTATCCAAACTCATCCCAACAAGTTCTCAACCTCATACGCCAGTTTCAGACAAAAGCCGGGCAGGTTCCTCGGGGAGAAGTATCAAGCCATTCAACATCAGTAAACGGGGTAAACAAAAGGGGTCGTGCTGGCCCCCCGTCCTTTTTTACTTCTTTTTCACCCGCGTCCCCCAACCCACGCTATCAAGGACCTAACCCTTTGGGGGATACATCGATACAAATTGATGGCTCCTGTTTGACCTCCCCGCGAACCCGGGCCAGTTGTGGAGAAGATCCCGGAAGCACTTTTTGCTGAGACTGGCCCATGGCACACAAAGAACTGACCTACATTATCACAGATAAGTTTTGCAGAAAACCTCCGCCTTTTTGGGGGTCACTATCAGCCTCGGGAAACAGAGGACATTTCCACCAGCGCCTGCTTCAGCCACCCCTCCCCCCCAAAACTCCATTGAGGGGACCCAGCTAAAGAAGGGATGATTTCAGATACCTCGCAGTACCATCACAATGATAACACCCTGGAAAAAGAATCAAAGCTAGGATCCAAGGCCAGTCAACTCCTTTGGTCGCCTCCCGGGTCGGTTTTTGAACCCCACAAAATCCCGCTTTCCACAAAGCTCAAGGGTACAAGCCGCGTCCTCCCAGCCACTCAAGGGGCGAGACATGGACGGTGTACAAAAACACTGGAAAACAGCTGAAAGTTCCCATGAGAAACCTTCGGGCATTAGAACATCCACTGGCAAGACCGGTCACAAAACCCGAGGGCCTGGACAAGCGGGATGACCACATCGAGGCCATATCCCGAAAGCCCACTTGATGGGTTGGTCACGGATCCGGATGGACGACCAAAGGTTGCCTAAGCAGCTCATGTATGGGAACTGACCCTTGGGGAAAACGGAACCGGGCAACCACGCAAAAGATCAAGACTGCGGAAATCCAAAAATCAAACACGCTGACACCCCCCCAAACAGCTGGGGCTGAAAGATGGGCAGACCAGGCTGGCGCGCCCAACCTCTGGGCGCCTGACAACTTCGGGAGAAAGGCGAATGACGTGACTGCAGCACGAGCTGGGGAAAGCGTCAAACCCCCAACCCCGCCCCCCCGACAGTTTTCTTCCCCCACGCACCCGCGTCTGCCTTTACGGATTTGGCTTAAAACCCCCACTCCTGCCCAATAAGACAAAACTCAACACAAGGACATCATCATCGGGTCGATGGACGACCAAGAGAGAAGAGAGAGAGATAAAACTGTTCAATTTGAAGAGGTGGGAAACATTGAACATAATACTCCGAAAGCGAGAGATGCTAGGAGTTGAAAAGCGGGACGAAACATCTGAGTGGTGTCCAACGTCAACCCAAATATACATAGGATATTGGAAGGGATTGTTTATTAATTATTTTTTTTTATTGTACCACTTTAAGTCAGGGCAGATTTCTCTCCGTCAAATTTGGGATGCTCTCCCTGGCGAGAGCATATTGCCTCAAGAGCAGTGCCACCCCTTATTTTCTTTGTTTTTCCTGTCTGTATCTGTATCTGTTTCCCTATCACAGTAGCTTAGTTTTACAGACTTTTGCTAGGGACAACTCTCTTGTTGCCATGGGTCCTTTTATGTGCGTTAAATAATTATGTTTAACACATGAAACCTCAGTTTCTCATCTCACCTGAAAGAATAGCATCCAGACCTCCACTCATGGTCTAATGGTTGTGGAAAAGTTTTGGGCCAATATGGGATTCGAACAACCACACACTTCCAACCCAGACCTCTTGACTTTTTGCTTTCTAGGCAGGCGCTTACCTCTAGACCACTGACCCACTTCATAACTGTGAGTAAGGGAATGAGAGGTAACAATGAAGAGAAGGACAAGCTGTAGATAGTTTTGTCATCCAAAAATTAACAACAATCAGTAGCTCAGTTAGAAGTAAGCATTCCCCACACTGTTAAATAAAAACAATGAAATGTATTACATAGGGATCTTATACTACAAACATGCAAGCACTGGTAATTGCACCAATGCATTCTCACTCACTCTCTCTCTCTCTCTCTCTCACACACACACACACACACACACAAGGCAGAGCAGTGTGAGCAGATATCAGTAACAAGAGAAGTAGACCACACACACACACACACACACAACACAGACAGAGTACAGTGCCTTGATAAAGGAGTTGTAGCCAGCAGTTCAGTGACAGCAGTGTGTGTGTGTGTGTGTGTGTGTGTGTGTGACAGACACCATTCAGCTCTCTGACAGTGGTCAGTCTGGTCATCAGCTCTACAGTCAGGTCAGTAGGTCAGTAGGCAGCCTGCCCTATTCTTTGCTTTGCTTCTGATGCTTTCAGACAAATCTGATGACCAGGGACACCTGCAGTGCTGGACCACTGATTGCAGCCACACCTGAGTTCACCTGACGTCTGTATTTATTTTATTTATTTATCTATTTATTCTTTTATATCGAGGATAATGAAATAAGCACTTATGTCCTTTTTACATCCAGTGCCCGTGTATATGCGGATTGTGAATTTTGTCATCTGTTCCCACAGGCACACAATGGCCTACTCTTACGAAAAGCCGATCAAGATTTAATGTGTGCGCAAGATGTTCTGTGTGCGTTCGCACATGAGACCTCGATTTATAGTCTCACCCGAAGGACTTTTGGGGAGAGTGGAGTCTGCACTGAGGTTAACTCCAGGGGAAAAGATCACCTTGAACGGGAATCGAACCCGGGTTATCCAATTGCGAGCGCAATGTTCTGACCACTAGGCTATCCCGTCCTGTACAGTGCAGGAGGCGTGACTGAGAGACCCTCCTTCTCTGATGTAGACCTTAGTACCTGTATCTCTGCTACACAGCCAGCAGTTGTAGTCAGGTAGATGGTTAGTGAGGGGAGAGAGAGAGAGAGAGAGAGAGAGAGAGAGAGAGAGAGAGAGAGAGAGAGAGAGAGAGAGAGAGAGAGTCACACAGAACATAGGAGTCAGTGGATACTGTGCTGGGAAGATTCCCAGCCATACCTCCCTCCCTCATGAAAAAACCTCTGTTACATAGTATTTATTTGATATATACATGAAACTGTGTAAAAAAAACCAACAAATTGGATGCAAAACAAAGTCTTCTGCATTTTTTCCTTCTTCACTATGAGTTCTGAGGTTCAGAAATGGTGAGATGTCTGCTGTGCAACAAGTTTTTGCCCACCATCAAGGTGGCAGCATTGCAGCTGTGGCTATAAACTTCTGATCATATTTGACGTATAATTTTTTTTTTTAAATACGGTAACATAAAACAATTTTCTACCAACAACCTCCTCTTTCTCACTGTCTCTCTCTCTCTCTCCCTCTCTGTCTCTCTCTCTCACTGTCTCTCTCTCTCTCACTGTCTCTCTCTCTTCCGATGAGACTATAAACTGAGGCCCTGTATGTTAAATCCTGTTCTGCTTTTTGAATGAGTAGGCCATTGTGGGCCGGTGGGAACATATGACAACATTTACAAAACTGCATACACACGGAAACTGGATGTAAAAGAGACATGAGTGCTTATTCCATTGTCTTTGATATGAAAGAATAAATAAAATTAGAGTGATTTTGCTATGGTATCATTGGGAATACATGGACCAACACCTTTGAGTTTCAATTCACTTTACAGATGCTATTTTGAGAGTTGTTTTCTTGTTTTTATTAATGGGCATCTCCTCTGTATTGTTTTGTGTTCTGGCGATTATGTAGTGACATTGTAAACACTGTTCACAGGATGTTCATTCTGCAGTGTTATTTGCTTATATACCATTTTCCTATGTATTGGGTTTTTTTGTCTATTGAAGTGGTCATTGTGCTTTTTAATGCTTTTCGTTTTTGTAAACTGGGGATAATCAGTTAGGCAAAATAACTGGTGTCCTCAGCACAGCCTTGTGTTTGCTGGCTGTAAGGAATGAAACAGTTACGGGGATTTGTCATTTAATGATGTTTTCTTTTTCTTCAGATCAACCATGTTAGGTGTTGGGATGGATTCGATGGTGTTCAACTGGAGGTGAATGTTATTGGAGATGTTGAGGTCGAAAGAAAAAAAGGGTGACAGCTCTGGTATGGTCTTTGTGGTGGGTGGGTCTATAAACAATATGAAATGACTAAACCTATAAACAAAAAATAACCCAAAACAAAGAAACATACAAACAAACAAACCACCACACAAGCTCCCTTCCTTACACAAGCAAACTACCACCCCCCCCCCCCTTTCACAATCCCTCTGTCCTAGATTATGACCATGCATCATCAGCACACCACCATTGAGCGCTTTGATTTGTTGCTTTACAAGATTCAGCGCTATATAAATTCCATACATTATTATTATTATTAAATTAAAATAAATAAAACTAAAAATCTCTTCCTCTCTTTGTCTCTGTCTCTCTCTCTCTCTATCAACGCACACATACTACTCTCTCTCTCTCTCTCTCTCTCCTTCTCTTCTCTCATCTTCTCTCTCTCTCTCTCTCCCCTCTCTCTTAGTATGAGATTACACCAATAGTAATTATTTTTTTATACTGGATGTAACACGTTTCTTTTATGTCATATTGCACGTGCTGTTTGCCCAGCTTCTTGTATCACTGCACAGTCCATTAGAACAGATCAAAAACATTTTCCTCTTTCCTAACAGAGATTGCATAGCCTGATTTTTTCTGACTGTGGTGTGGTATCGGTGTGCTATGGCATTGTGTGGCATGGCATAGTGTCACATGGTATGCTACTGTATGGTATGGCATAGCATGACACAGCATGGAATGGCACAGTAAAGTGTGGTACATGACATGACATATGATATAACGTCATTGACAGGGTAGTCAATCCTGTGGTACTTGTCATACTATATCACACCATATCCACAGTAATACTTGAAGTTATTATCAGCAGCAGCAGAAGCAGCACAACCAACAGCGTTAATGTTGGTGGTGGTAGCAGTGTTGTTTGTGGTGTAGGTGACAGTAGGTGTGTAGAATGCCACACAGTGCTATACACACGACAATACTGGTGTCTGCACAGACTATGTTTTTTTTATAATTTTGCATTCTGACATGTTCCTTCAGTTTTGTTGACAGATCTCTATCAGACAGAAAAGTCTGAACTGGAAGCATCCTCCTGCTGAGCTGCTTCCCTGAGTGTGGATTAGCTATCCCTGTAGCAACAGAAAGCCCACTGAGTGTGCATTAGCTATCCCTGTGGCAACAGAAAGCCCACTGAGTGTGCATTAGCTATCCCTGTGGCAACAGAAAGCCCGCTGAGTGTGGATTAGTTATCCCTGTGGCTACAGAAAGCCCACTGAGTGTGGATTAGCTATCCCTGTGGCAACAGAAAGCCCACTGAGTGTGCATTAGCTATCCCCGTC